>JAJEJO010000121.1:732470-762332 GCA_020662805.1 Glaucomys volans | reverse complement strand
TTTTTTTTTCTGACTTATTTATTTATATATATTTCTTGTGTAAATCAAAGAACCCATACAGTTGGCCCTCTGTGCCTGTGGGTTCTGTGTCTGCAGATTCAACAAACCACAGTTCAAAAACATTTTGGGGGGAAAATTTGCATCTGTTTGGAGCATGTACGGACTTTTTCTTGTCATTATTCCCTAAACAATATAATAACTATTTGCATAACATTATATTGTATTAGATATTATAAGCCATTTTTTTTTTTTAGTTTTTATTTTTATTTTTCGTACTGGGAATTGAATCCAGGGCTGCGTTACCACTGAGCTACATCCCCAGCCCTTTATTTATTTTTTTAAATTTTGAGACAGAGTCTTGCTAAATTGCAGAGGTTGGCCTTGAACTTGAGGTCCTCCTGCCTCAGCCTCCTGAGTCTCTGGAATGACAGGCGTGTACCCCTGTTCTTAGTTATTATAAGCCATCTAGGAATGATGCAAACTATGTGAGTAGGCTATATGAAAATATTATGCTATTTTGTATAAGAGACTTGAGCGTCTTTGCAGAATTTGGAAGTGCAGGGGAGTGTCCTAGAACCACTCCCCGTGGGTAACGAGGGATGACTGTATTGTCTTTTCTTTCTTTCTTCTTTTAAAATTTTAGGCTTTTTATTATTTTTATTTGTTCTATTTGTTCTACATGACAGTAGAGTGTATTTAATGTCAAATTACACTCTAATCTTTTCTTGCTGCAATGTCAACCCCACAAAGGTAAGAATGCTTGCTTATTGTGTCACTGTTGTATCCTCAGCTTCTAACATGGTGTCAGCTGTAGGCTCCGCTGTCAATGTCTTGAAGTCCTTAATAAGTTGTTTTTCTTTTTCTTTCTTTCTTTCTTTCTTTCTTTCTTTCTTTCTTTCTTTCTTTCTTTCTTTCTTCTTTCTTTCTTTCTTTCTTTCTTCTTTCTTTCTTTCTTTCTTTCTTTCTTTCTTTCTTTCTTTCTTTCTTTCTTTCTCTCTTTCTTTCTTATACCAGGGATTGAACCTAGGGGCACTTAACCATCAAGCCACATCCCAGCCCTTCTTATATTTTATTTTGAGACAGGGTCTTGCTAAGTTACTTAGGGCCTTGCTAAGTTTCTGAGGCTGGTTTTTTATTTATTTATTTATTTATTTATTTATTTATTTATTTATTTATTTTGAACCAGGGATTGAACTCAGGGACACTCGGCCACTGAGCCACATCCCCAGCCCTATTTTTTTGTATTTTATTTAGAGACAGGGTCTCACTGAGTTGCTTAGGGCCTCACTAAGTTGCTGAGGCTGGCTTTGAACTCGAGATCCTCCTGACTCAGCCTCCCAAGTCGCTTGGATTACAGGCGTGCGCCACCACACCTGGCTTCTGAGGCTGGTTTTGAACTCAAGATCCTCCTGCCTCAGCCTCCAAGCTGCTGGGATTACAGGCGTGCACCACAAACCTCTCCCCTTTCATTTTACACTGAACCCAGCACATTAGGTAGCAGGTCTTGACTGCAAAGACCACAGTAGGCACTCAATAAGTAACTCACTGAATGAATGCTGAATCAATGGTCTGTAAAAAGGATGTGAGCTAAATGGTTGCTGAAGACAGGCAATCCTTCACCGTCATTCAACAGATATTTATCTGATATCCTTAGGAAGTAGGACTCTTGTATACTGATGGCCTCATTCACGATGCCCTGCAGTCACCGGCTTCAGGTTTACATCCTGAGATGTAGTGATGGTCCCCATTTACAGATGAGGAGACTGAGAAGCTGTTGCCTGAGGTCATGTAGCCGGTGGAAGCCACAGGCCAGTGGTGGGGCCCTCCTGTACTCTCGGCTGCTCCTTCAGAATGGCTCCCCATTCAAAGGCTGCTCCTGCCAGGCGCAGACAGTCTCTGTTCACCCTTCACTTCACTCTGCCCCTTTCAGACCTGGAAGGAACCTGCTGCCAGCCCTTTAAGTCCCATTGCGAATTTATCCATGTGTCATCTCTCCCAGGTGGAACTGCTTTGTAAAGTCACCTCTAACAGGGGAACAAGAGGCGGTACTCCAAACAGAAGGACCCACAGAGCTGAGGGAGCCGGTGTTGAGGTCCCAGGGTGAGGCGGGGGCCTCGAAGCCCTGAAGACACCTCAGGTGGGTGCCCTCGAATCGGCTACGCGTCAGGCCAGGTCCCAGGTGTAGAAATGGAAAACTCGTCCTATTTTAAGCTACATGTTCTAGAAAGTTGTGAGATGCTGGGAAGATCCATTTTGAATAATACCTTTTATAAGGAGGAAGTAAGAAATGAAAGTAGTTAATCAGAGGCTAAGTTTTCTTAGACAAAGATGGCGACCCAGGTGGAAACACACATTTAAAACTCTTAAGTGTGTAGAACTGACATCTATTGGCAGAGCCGGTGATTAAGCCAGAAGTGCCTTCTGCATCCAATGGAATTTACTGGGTAGAAATGGGACCAGCTCTTAGTGATGAAACTGATGGAAATCATTTGCTATAGGAGTCACATAAAAAGATAAAGGCTCCAAATATTGGACCTTGGCATTTGTCTTTGTAGTTTCATTTGAAAATGAAGGGGGTGTGCTTAAATTCTCACAACAAAACTGCAAGTATTGAAGGTATAAATAAGGCTACATGTAAGGATATAATGTAATACATATCATAATTAACAATAAATATATAAACATAAATATCCTATTTATGAAATGTGTGTTTTATATAGGAAATACGTTTCACATACTTAGGTATAAATATAAAATAATGATATGATTAAATTAAATATTATTAGACATTTTGATTACTATAATTAAGCTGAAATATATACATCATAATAAAATGTGATATGAAAATGAGAAATATAGGGAATGTTATGTATTGAAATTACACATAGGCCTTCCTGCTCTATTAGGACATTTTAGAGGCAAGTGATAAAAACTGAACCTTGTCTGCCAAACAAAGGAGGAATCGATTGACTGATTGATCACTTCTCACAGGGGTGAGTTTGGAGCTGAACTGGGAATTGTAGCCTCACTTCTGGGCCTCTGGCTGGAGGCTCAGAGGGGCCAAGAGAGCCTCTCTTTGTCACAGAGGCCTCTGCTAGGTCACCTGCCTTCCCTTGAGCCTTCCATATGGGCAGGGGGGGATGGGGAACTGGGATAGGCCAGGCCCTCGGAGGGGGGGAGGCACTGGGACTCAGCACCCCAGAACCAAGACTGTCAGTGCTGGGAGGGAGCAGCTCCCCACGCACAGGAGAGAGCCGTGGTGATCACCTGTCTCCCTTCTCACTGCTGTCTGCCCACTAGCCGAGGAGACCTTCTGCCCGAGACCGATCTGAAGCCGTTTCTCAGCAAACCAGCCCCGTCCCTTAGCTGGTTCCATTTTCCCAAGTGTTTCCTCTTCTGATCAAAAGACTGGAGGGAAGACACATTTCCTAGTCTCATTTCCTTATTTTGGGAGCAGTAGGTAAAATGTGGGCTCTGAGTCAGACAGACCTCCACTTCCATCCTGCCTGGATTGGGGAGTGTAGGAACTTGGGGTATTTCTTAAGGTCTGTGGGCCTCACTCTCCCCATTTGTAAAATGGGGATGAAATTATACCCCTCTTAGTGAGAGTTAAATGGTGAGAGTTAAATAAACAGCACATATGACCAAATAGCACAGGTCCCAGTTTTCTGTTATTTGCTTCCACTTCCCAGTACCTCCTGTGGCCTTGGAAATGCACACGGTGACCTCTGCAGTGACCCCTGCCACGCCCTTGTCTTATCACTTGCCATATCCCGTTATGTTGAAATTATCCATTTAAGCCTTTTCTTTTTTTCTCCACCAGAGGCAAGTTTGTTGCGACCCAGAGCCATGTGTTATCCATTTTTATGTCCCCGATGTCAAACTCAATGCCTGGGATCCATTAGGAATTAATCAACATGAAACTGCTGACCTAGTGACCCAGCGGGCAGAGCTTTTGAGGGTGACTGATTAAAGCTGCCTTTAGAAAAGCAAGATATGGTGCTTCATTCACACTGAACAAATGTTAGACTTCGCTGAACCTGGAGTGCTTGTTTACCTGGACCCCAGAGGGATCTTATCAGGGAGAGGCAGCCTGGGGAAGAGGCGGTGTGGAATTTCACTGCTGTTTTTGAATCCTTACTCTACCACCTGCCTGCTTGGGGATCTTGAGCAAGTTTTTTGATTTATTTGTGCCTTAGTTTCCTCATCTTCAAAATGGGACAGCAATTATACAAATCATACAGGGTTGTTGGGAGAATTAAATGAAATAATATATGAAAACACTCAGTACACAGTATGTGCCCCACATTGTATATGCACAGAAAATAGTTCAGCTAAGGAAGGGACTCTGAACTGGGCCTTCAGGTTTACTTGATTGGCACTATATTTGTAGGAGTATAGGTTTAGCTGCTGTAACAAAGAAACTCCAAAGTACAGTGTTGTATCCAGGTGGAAGTGGATCACTTTGCAGGTAACAGTCTAGAGGCCAGCAGTTGAGGGAGCATTATCAGCTTGGAATTCTTAACATGAATTTTCCATCTCCGTGTCTGAGGAGACTGGTCCAGTTTTTGTCATCTTCATCCAGCAGTGGAAAGGGGCTTTGGACTGGAGGACCAGGAACAAGGGGCGATTACACGATCAATTCTTGGAGGGCAAGATCAAGACCAAAGTACAGTAAGAGAAGCTAGAAATGGAGTCTTTAGCCAAATGGCCATGTGTCTAGCTAAAATGCCAAGCATTTTAGATTTGAGACGCTTGGGACCAGAAGTATTTCAGATTCCAGATGTTTTTTTTTTTTCAGGTTTCACAATATTTGCAAATACATAATGAAAACCTTTTAACACTTTGTGCACGTGGCCTGAGGGCAATTTTATACACTATTTTAAATAACTTTGACTATGAGACAAAGTTAGTGCTCCAAAAGTTCCATATCCTTGAGATGAGAATTTTAAATTTCAGATTTTCAGGTTAGGGACGCTCACCTTGCACTACAAAAGGACAGCACAGAAATTGAGGGTGACCAACAGCTGCTCTAGTCATTCAGGACCTTATAGAAAAGGCAAGAGCAATAGTTACCTCTCCAAAGGGCTCTCTGCAGAATTCCCTAAACAGCAAGTGCATTGTACAAAGCCCAGCTCCCCGTGAACTGGAAGGTAATTTAGGAAATGATTCAGGCTCCCTGGCTGACTCATACTCGGAGCATCCTGGAGAGAAAAGTAGCCACACACCCATTTGGGGCTTGGGGTGCAGTGTATAATAATAATAATGACTTTGGCAGTGAAAACTTCCTGAGGGTTAATGAATGACTGGCTTGGATTAATAGCCCAAATAGCTGCTGAAGTCTATCAACTCCTTCCAGCTTCATATTAATCTACAGGAAATGCTTTGTACACCCAGCTATTACTGCTTCAATCTCACAAAGTAAAAATGAATGGATGTTTCATTGGAACTCAGAAAAAATCTTGGTCACCATTGTGTGTGACCACCATGCCATTATTATTTTTTTTCAGGCACGTTTCCTGCATCTTCTTTGGTTCCCTTTCTGGCTTCAATTCATTGCAGTGGCGGCAGCAGCAGCAGCAGCAGCTGGTCCTCTAGATTAGCTCTAATCCTCTTGCTATTTATAGTCCATTTTGCAACCCCGTTCACTACTTTGGTTTGTCTTCCTAGCTGAACTGGGAGCTCCATGAAGTCTGGGACAGCCAGTCGAGTCCCAGAGCAGCAGAGCCTGGCTGCAGTAGTCACTCCGTCATTATTTGCTGAATTGAACCTGACAGAATGGCCACAGAATTTTAAATGACCCTCCATTCGCCGGGTGGATTGTTCAAAGCCGACCTGAGAGTCCTGACATTTAGGTGGATTCAAGGTAGTGTATTTGCAGCTCATCAAAAATTGATCAGAGCTCCCTAAGAGAACAACTGGAAATGGAGAGGCAAGGATGTAGAAGTAGTTGTAGAGGAGCATGTCCAATGTCATCCAAGGTCGACTGTGAAGAGATGCCAGGGATGTGCTCAAGTCGGTGGTCACCCGGGGCCTCGGGGAACCCACTCTCCTCTGGCCTTGGTGTTCTTGGCTGTAGGTGTTGTTGACAAAATAAGCATGTTTCCCTCACCAGGGTATTAGAGTTTGTGGATGGTTCCAGATTTCCTCTGCCATGCTATTTGAACTCCTGCCTTCTTGTCCTGCAGGGGTTCAGCATCTGGGAGGACTGATGGAGTGCCAAGTGCAAGGTGTGAGCCCAGAGGGAGGTTGTTACCAGCGTATCTGTCCGTGCCCTGGTGAGATGAGGAGTACATTAGAACAGGAAGGACCACGTTTAGGGGTGAATGGCTGCCATGCATGTACCTGATTGCATACTGCTCTCCCCAAGTGGGCTTTGCGTGACCTCCCCTCCCAGCATCTCCTAGTTAGAACTGCAGACTGGGGACCCAGCTAGAGAAAATTCCTGGCAACAATGGAGGTGGATTTTACAGCAGGGGTGGAGGGTGAGCTGAAGAAACAGGAAGCCTGAGCAGGGCCAGGGAGGGAGGTTAGGTAAAAGTAGGATTAAGGGCTTCAAACATGCTTGTTTCCTTCTGTTGTTCTTACAAGAGCTGATAAGAAGATTCCAGAATTTTGGGGGAGATTCTTGGAAAAGAATGAGGGAGTTGAATCAACCAGAGAAAACATTCCAACTTGCGTTTCCCAGTGTTTGTTAGATGGTATGTTTGCCTGAGAAGTTAAAGATGCCAAAAATAGAAAAGAGAGTCCCATACATTAAACGCTGACATGCTGCTGTTTTTTAGCTAGGGGTCTTTTGTTTTCATTTTTCTATTTTCAGCCAAGGACATGACATGTGCTGTGACCTTTCAGTCAAAGCTATGGCGCTGTACCCAGGCAGCAACTAATCAGACATGTGTTTACCTATAAACATATGGTTGTTAAACTTAGGTGAGATCAAAATTTCTATATCAAAGAGAGGAGGGAACATTGGAGTTTTCACCTGTAAAAAATCATTGAGTCGCTCAGCACAGATGGGCTTTCTCAGAGAATGATAGAGGGGCACATACTTACAGTTCTTTGCTATAGTTTGATTCTGGAATGTCTCTCAAACACCCACATGTTAAGACTTTGTCCCCAGTATGGTGCTATTGGTAGGGTGAAATTTAGAGGTGGGCCCTAGAGTCAAGTCTCAGGTCACTGGGGGCATGCCCTTGAAGGGGATTGTGGGATCGATGTCTCATCCTCTGTCCCTCTTTGCTTCTTAGCTACTAAGAGGAGTAGCTTCCTCCACGATGGGCTCCTGCCATGCATGATGTGGTGTCTTGCCACAGGCCCAAAAGCAACAGGGCCAATTGATTATGGACCGAAACCTCCAAAACTGTGAGCCAAAATAAACCTTTCATCTTTCTAAGTTTATTATCTAAAGTACTGTGCTACAGCAATGGAAAACTTCAGAAAAACAAGAGATGCTTCCCTCACCCCTTCAAGTGGTGATGACCATCAGATGGGTCACATAGCCAATAACACCGGAGCCATGCCTAACTTCTCTGGCCCTCAGATTGCTCATTAAGTTAGACAAAGAACCTTCCTTCCCAGTCTTCCATTCTAGGGTTTTTGCAGGAGCTAAAAATGAAGAGAAATTCAACACATGCCTGGTGAGCAAGGCCCAGGGATGAGCTCTGGCCCCAAAGTGACCAGAGATTGTGAGTGATGTGCTCCCACTTGGTTTCCTTTGCAAAATGTATCCAGCGAACGTGGCTTTTAGGCCCTGAGCCCTGGCTTGTCTCCTTTCTGCTCACATTCTGTTATTAATAAGACTCACAAGGGACATTTGTTTTCTTTCAACCCTTTCTGGAAGGCCATTACTTCAGGTGAGCACATGGACAGAATGAGAGCGTGGTTTTCTATTGCAACGTGACGAACAACTGCAATGTGACTCGAGAAAACAAAAGCTCCAAGTTCAGCTTGATGACATCTTTTAAAAATCACAGATGGCGCTTGGCGTACGATGCTTCATTTGTGAGTTTTTGGCCTTGTGATAATGCTCCAACCTTCCTCCTTTCCCTTGAGGTGGATGTCCCCTGGGCAGGCACAGTGCACCCACGACACATGCACTGCATCAAGCGCCTGCAAAGGAGTTCACAGGCACGTCTGGCAGAGCCCAACAGCACTTCCTCAGGTCATGACTCCCTCTTGGGGACCAAGGAGTCCCCAGGAGAGCCCCTTTGTGGGCTTGGCCCCTTCTCCTGAATTCTCCTGCCAGGAGCCACCTCCAGAGACCAAAGACCTGTGAGTTCCTTTTTCCTGATTTCTCTTATGTGATTTCCAAGATGTCCCCAGTCTTGCATCAGGACCATACATTGGGTTGTTTCTTCAGGGCTTCCTCCACCCTCAGGACCCCCAGGGCAGGAGCCTGCAGTCCTACTGCGCAGGTGCTGATGGAAAGAGGACCCAGCGCTGTTGGGGACATCAACATAAGATGCCAGGCTCTAGGAGATGTTTGGATTCTGCCTTTACCAGAACAACCACAGGGAGGAAACGGAAATCTTTGACTTTGGTTTCAGGAGATGGATGAATGTTAGAGATTTGCTTTTATTTTAGTCAAACTCATAAAAATAGAGTACAAAGATGGTGACCCCGGGGCAGGGAGAGGGCATCTCCCAGACGGGAAGATGTTGGTCAAAGGTGCAAAGTATCAGTTGCACTGGACGAGTATGTGCCGCCGATCTCAGGCACAGCATGGTGACTGCCGTTAAGAGCTGGCACCATAGAGATCCTCCTAGGGGACAGATCTGTGTGTTCTCAAGACACGCACACACCCACACACACACCCCACGTACATGCACATGTGAAAATGGTGACTGTCTTGGTTCGTTTTCTGTTGCTACATACAAGTATGTAATTTTTAAAAGAAACAAGTTAGTTCAGACTCAAGGTCTGGAGCTGGCAAATCCAAGACTGGGTGGCCACATCTGATGAGTGGCACATGCTGATTCCTGACATGGCAGGAGGGGGAGAAAGGTGTGCACAGGGGAGAGAAAGGGGCCAATGTCCCTTGCTAGCTAGCCCATTGGTGAGAAAGGCACTAATCCATTCCTGAGGGCCCTGCCCTGAGGACCCAAACACCCCCTACTCCCTACACTGCTACACGGAGGGATTAAAGTTCTGACCAGTGAAATTTTGGAGAATGCACGCAGCCCATCCCAGTAACCATGGAACTATGGATAGACTCATGGAACACTTTGATCGTTGTGGTCATTTCACGATGTAGACATATATCAAGACATCAAGTTATACACCTTAAATAGATGCAGTTTGTATCAACAAGGCCGAAAAAAGAATCTCTTCTAATTTAACTCCCAGTATATTATGCTTCTTCAATGCACTAGTATTTATGGTATGTGTGCTTATTCAACAAATACCGTGCTCTTACCATTCAGTCATTCCATGAGCGTGTCCTGGATGCTTCCCATGGGACTGGGCTCCATGCCAGGCTCTGGGCACACTGTGGGCGTGAAGCAGGCATGGTTGACGTCCTCCAAGCTCATGATCATGTCCCAGGTCTGGGGCGGGCACGTCATCTCCCTCTGTCTTCGCCCCCTCCTCTCTCCTCCCTGCCTAGCTTTTCCATGAGCCCCAGCAGCAGGGAGGGACAGTGTCTGTTGTGAATATTTCTTCCACTAGTAGGTGTCCCTGCTTTTACAGAATCTCCTTTCTACAAAGCTACCAGCAGGAGTCACTCCCCACAGATCACCAAAGCATTGCTTGCTTTATTCTTCCTAGCAGAAAGTCACTCCCATCGTAAGACTCCATCGCGCCGTGTCAATTTCAGGTCCCATGTTTTTCCTGGGCTAATGCACACATTGGAGGGGCCTTTGAAGTGCCAAGATGTGCATGAGTTCACTAGGTTCTCTCTAATGTCCATCACTGTAGGCCTACACAGGTCACCAAGGGGCCAGTGCCCTGCTTGAAGCTATGAGCACAATGCCAACTCCAGTGCTTCTGATGCCACACTCAGGCCCACAGGTCCAGCCACTGCACCTGCTCCACAGTGGGAGTCAAGGTCGCTTCACCTTCCTGCACCTGGCCTTTTTTCCTCCTCTGGGATCTGGGCCTTCCAAGAGGCCTGGGAAGTCCCTGCTGGCAGATTCTGCAAGGGGGCCTGCCCAGCAGTTGTCCTGGGGTGGGGTGCAGGGCTTTGTCCCTGGACCCAGCCTTGAAGGGCCCATTGTATCCCCAGGGTTCTCTTCCTCCTCCCATTCTGCCTGGACCAGACCCTTGATCATTGGGTGTTCTTCCACATCCATCATCTGGGAATGATCTAGGTCCTTTCCTTGCCCTTAGAAACTCAAGCCCTTGATATATTCTGTTATCACATCCCTGGGCCAGGGCAACCAGTAGTTCAGTTGCTAACTCTGAAGCCTGGAGAAAAGAAGAGAAGTCCAAGAGGTATCAGGAAAACTTGGGTAAGATCATTGATCATTATGTACGTCATATATGTATTTATATGTAAATAAAATCCTAGAAGGACATGATCTCTGTGGATAGAACATGAATTTTATTTTCTTATTTGATTATCTGTTTAAATATACTTATACACATTTTTGCTAGATGATCTCATCCTTATTTATGGCTTGAAACGCTCTCTATAATGTGCTAATCATTCCGATATTTACAGCTAGAATCTAAATTCCTCTTCTGAGTTCCAATTGCTGCATCAGTGTCTCTACTTGGGCATCTCACAAGCATCACCAACTGAAAAGTCTAAAACTAAAATCTTCAATCTGCATTCTCCTCACTCCCATCCAAAAAATTTTAAAAACGCTCTCTTCTGTCTTTCCCATCTCAGTAAAAGACACTGTGAGTCTCTCAGTAATTCTCCACCCCCTACCATTGTCCTGATTCATTCCTATCCAATCCACTGGAGTGGAGCTAGGTCCCTCTGCAAAGCACGCACACCCCATGTCAATGCTGCCACTTGCTCCAAGTCGACCTCATCTCCCATTGCACGACCTTACAGATTTTTTTCACTGTGAGTGTCATTTTTTTCATTGATTATTAGAGAGACTGGGTGATTATTAACCAATGTTTAAAAAGCAGATTCTTGTGGGTTCTCACTTGGGGAACACTAGGCAGTGCCATGGGGGGAAAATCAGCCTTTTGGCAAACCAAGGCCTACAGTAGTTTTTCAATGGCAAATGATTTTTGGGGGGGGATCCGGGGATTGAACCTAGGGGTATTCGACCACTGAGCCACATCCCCAGCCCTATTTTGTATTTTACTTAGAGACAGGGTCTCACTGAGTTGCTTAGCACCTTGCTTTTGCTGAGGCTGGCTTTGAACTCGAGATTCTCCTCCCTCAGCCTCCCGAGGCGCTGGGATTACAGGTGGGCAAATGATTTTTCACTTCTGGCTCATATTTGGAAAGTGTATTAGCTGTCTCTGCATCTCCCTGGATAGGACATACCCCTCCTGGTTTGTGGCCTTGTGGGCTCTGCAGACTCTCCTTCAGCGGGTCCTTGCTGATCTCTTTGATGTCTGCAAGGTCCCTCCACATCCATTTCTCCCGTGCCACTGGAGCCTAAATGCAGATAGTCCCAAATGCATTTCTGATCTGACGACTGTCTAGTCACTTTTTCTTGTGACAATATTTACCATTTCTTTAATTCTCATTCCTTCTTGCACTTCTACTCTTCCATCTGGGATTATTTCCCATTTCCTTTCAGATGCTGATCTGGTGGTAGATGTTTTGGGGGCTTTTGAGGTTTTACTTGTCTCAACTGTCTATATTTCACATTCTTCCTCCCCCCCCCCTTAGAGGCAGGGTACTGGGAATTGCACTCAGGGGCACTTTACCACTGAGTTACATCCCTATCCCTTTTTATTTATATTTTGAGTCAGGTCCTCACTACGTTGCTGAGACTGGCCTTGAACATGTGATCCTCCTGTCTCAGTCTCCAAAGTGGCTGCGATTACTGTCCTGAACCACTGTGCCTGGCTCACCTTTGACCTTGAAGGATAATATGGATGGGTAGAGGGGCTAGGTTGTCCTTTCAGCTTTGCACAATCTTCTCGCTTCCACCGTGGCTTTTAAAAGTTGCTTGACTGTTTATGGATGACTTCTTTAAAGACAATCTTTTTTGCAAAGCTGAACTGTAAACCGTCATTCAGGGATATGTAGTAAGATTGTGGAACTGGTGTGAGACATGGTGGGGGAGCAATGGATCTTTCATGGCCCTGAGATCTATCCTTTCCTTGAAATTTTTTTTAAAAAGTGGAAAGATCAACTTGTTGCATTTCCCCATTCTTGTTTTTTAAAACAACAATGAATCCCAAGCCCTACAAATGGCTTGTATTGAACTTTTACATTTGAAGTAAAGACTGTTAAACATGGAGAAAAAAGAAAAGGAAAGGAAAGAAAAGAAAAGAAAAGAAAAGAAAGGAAAAGAAAGGAAAAGAAAAGAAAAGAAAAGAAAGGAAAAGAAAAGAAAAGAAAAAGACCATCCCCTGATCCCTGCCAGTTGTTTTTTCTTTTTTTCTTTTGTGATTCTGGGGATCAAGTGTTCCTTCCTTCCTTCTTCCCTCCCTCCCTCCTTTCCTTTCTCTGTCTTTATATTCTCAAATGCATTTTCTATACCTTTTCCTCTTTTTACTTCTTAGATATTTTGATTAAACTTATGTTAGGCCTACTCACTATAAACTCCACAACCCTCTCTCTTGTTAAATTTTTTTTTTTTTTATTTTTTTTTTTTTTTTTGGCAACTGGGGATTGAACACACAGGGGCACTTGACCACTGAGCCACATCCCCAACACTTTTCTGAATTTTATTTAGAGATGGGGTCTCACTGAGTTGCTTAGTGCTTTTGCTGAGGCTGGCTTTGAACTCTTTCTTTTTTTTTTTGCGGTGCTGGGGATTGAACCCAGGGCCTTGTGCTTGCGAGGCAGGCACTCTACTAACTGAGCTATATCCTCAGCCCCTGGCTTTGAACTCTTGATCCTCCTGCCTCAGCCTCCCCAGTTATTGGGATTAGAGGCATGTGCTACCTTACCTGGCGCTCTTGTTAATCTTTTAATCTCTCCATACTGTCATCTTGATAGCTTCTTCTGCTTTAATTTTGGCACACAAATTCTTTCTTTGGTGTGTTCAAAGTATGGTTAAAAACTATCCATTTGGTCTTTGATTTTAGTGATTGTAGTTATTTATATCTAGTTCTCTCAATTTTTTTTTGAAGTAAAGTGTGCCACTTTTTATTATTTCCAGGTCTTTGCTAAGATTTTCAAACTTTCTGATTGTTTCTTTGAATATAGTATGCAAAATTGTTTCATTGTCTGTGTAGTAATTCAAATGTCTGGAATCTTCTTGAATCTCTTCTTTTTGTCTGCTGGCTTTCACTTACCATGTCATGTTTTCTTGTCTGCCTGGTTGTATTTGAATATGGCCAACTCCAGTTATCTCTGGGCATGCCCAGAGGGCACCCCACATGGGTTCATGAATGTAACCTGTCCATTATTACCTGGTGAATCACCACGGTCTTCTCTCCTGCCTTGGGATCTTGGTCACATTCTAGAGAGGCCCCTGCTTTCTGCAGCACTGTGTGAAATCACCTCACCTTGCCTTGATGAAGATTGCCTCCTGCTGGTTCTTTCTATGCCCTGGGACAGCCATTGCCACCTTTACTCATTGTGCCAAAGCCCTGAGGAGTTCTCAGAGGGCCAGAGTGATTTTGTAGCCTCTGAGCTTCTCCAAAACCTGAGGCCACAGAGCCACCTGTGCATGAGTAACAGGTGGGAGTGGATGGGTGGTGGCCATGGTGGATCACCACTGGGGCCACAGTTGTTTATATTTTGGGTGAAAACAACTGCCTTCTTCTATTTTCACTTGTAGTTTCTCTGGCTACATACCATGAAAACAAATTCCAGTCACCAATGTCAGCACACACTGGAAGTATAATGGCCCCTTCCCTTTGATGAGAGCAGCTTTGGGGGAGGTGGACAAGCTTGCTGGCCTAACTTTCACTTCCTTGCAAATACTCCCCCGAGGCTGCTCGGTTCCCTGTACGGATTGGCTTCAGGAGGGCTCACCACACACACGCTGGCAGACGTGTTCACATGGAAGGGAGTACGTGGCTGGGTCAGGGGGGTTGAGCTGAGGAAAGAAGAGCCTTTTAAAAATAAATCACCAGAAACCTCTCTCTCACACTCATCTATTTTTGGCCTGAGTGCTTTCAGGCTCATCTTCAGAAAAGCACATGAACTCTTTGGAGTCCCCGAGTTCCTCTTGGTAAATTTCCTACAACCAGCACTGAAAGTCGGTGCTGAGTCCTCCCTACCTCTGGGCCTATGGGGCCGAGGGTGCCTGAGCTACTTCCTTCTCCCCTGAGTGACAGTGACACAAGTGATGGCTTGTGAGTCAGTGTGGGCTGGGAGGCACCACTGCACCCCACCCCAGCCTGGAACTGTTGCCGGGACAGCTTCAGCCCCAGTACCCTGCCCCTAAGACCCACTCTTGGCCTCCCGGAAGGTGGAGTCTGCTCATTTGTTGTTTGGCAGCCTGGGAGTCCACCATTCTCACGTCATCTGAATGCCTGGGGAATGACAGCTATGATCTCATGGAAAACACAGCCGCCTGTCATGGTCAACGCCATCATGGGAGATAAATAACGCTGTTCTGAGTTCGAACTTTTTTTTCTCGTTCTCCTGCCTTCCCGTTCCTCCCGGCTGGGTTTAGGTCTGACACACTGTGAGTCACAGTGGTTTTATTCCTGCCTGGAAATTTTTTTACTGTTAGTTCCTCACCAACGTGTGGACAGGTGAGAAAGGAATCTGATCAGTTAGCAGTTTGCAATGAGCTTAAAATCTCAGATATCTTGTGAGAACAAACTACAACTTTTCAAAAGTGTTAGAATGTTCAAGTAGGAAGGGACCCATGGGACACCAGAATGGCCATTTGACAGGATCAGAAAGAAAACAGAGTCTCAGAGAGGGATACTGGCTTCCCAAGGTCACACAGCCAGGGAATGGTGGTACTGGTCACCCAGGTGTCCTGATCCCAGGTCAGAAGCCTTTCATGTGATTACAGAAAATGGTAAAACAGCGTTTGCTTAAATCTTAAAATTGTGCCAGTACAAAAGATCTTCATTCCATGAACACTGACATTTGCTGTGTGTCAGTAGTTATGCATTTTGTAACTATTTTCTGCCAAAGCTCTTGGGACCTTACATATACCATCACAGCTTTTGAGGTGTCTGAGGGGATCCCATTGTTTAGGAAAGAAGCAATGGATTTATTGAACCTGAGGCCTCTGGGGTTCCCTGCCTTACCCTCTGCCCATGCTGGGGCCTGAGCCCAGGGCCTCAGGCCTGCTAGGCAAGCACTCTACCACGAACTGTGTCCCCAGCCCCTACCTTTTGATCAATTCTCACCAAGTCATTCCTCCTCAGACACTGCGTTTATTGAGTCCCTACTATGTGCCAGGAGCTACTTGGTGAAGGAAGCAGACAAAATCCCCACCCTCATGAAGGAGAGAGAAAAACAAACAAGCAAGTGAGACATACCTAGGATGTCAAGCCCAGGGAGTGCCACCAAGGGAGATCGAGCCAGGGAGGCTGCCTTTCTAGCAAGGGCTCTTACTGAGGGTCCCCCTGAGCAGCCCCCTGGCAAAGTGGGAGGGCAGCCTATGAGAACATCCAGGAGAGGAAGCTCCAGTGGGAAAGAGACTGCTACCCAGAGGCCAGAATGTCTAGAGCTGAGGAAGGGAGGTGAGACTGGTAGGAAACAGAAGTCAGAGACGAAGGCTGGCCCATCCTGTAGCGGGCAGAGGACATGGAGGAGATGGAATTTTAAAAATCATGGTAACACGCCCACGATGTATTAAAAAGTGCTCTTTTGACCATTTGCAAGCATTCAGCTCAGTCGTGCTGAATCCATTCCCTTGCTGTGCAGCCCGTCTCCAGAACTCTCCTCATGGGCCTGTGTTCACCCTTGGACTGACCTTGGGTTGCTTCCACCTTTACCACCTTTTGGCTGTTGAGAATAATGCAGCTATGAATGTAGACATTTGGATACCTCTCTGAGACCCTGCTTTTAATCTTTTGGATGTTGCTGTGACTAGGAAACTAGACCAGTGTGGTGATGTGAAGAGGTGGGACCTTTAAGAGGTGGGGCCTGGAGGGAGGTGGTTAGGCCCTTGGGGGCATGCCCATGGATGGGGCTTAGTCTGTTCCTCTGGGACTGAGTCACTGTCTGTACTCCTGTCTTGGTGCATGGTCTCTCCATCTCCAGAGCCTCATTTCCTTTACTATATTAATTTCCTAGGGCTACTGTAACAAACTAAAGGTTAAGTACCCCTCATCTGAAGTGCTTGGGACCAGCAGTGTGTGGTTTTGGATTCTGAAATAATTGCTTAGACTTTATTGGTTGAGCAACTCTAATTCAAAAATTCCAAATCCCAATTACTCGGAATTTTGAAAAATTTTAAGTGTCATGTCAGCTCAAAGTCCAGGTGTCACAGGGGCCAAGTTCATGAGGACCATGGGAGGGAAGGAACTTCCTTGCTTCTCCCTGGCTTCTAGTGATCATCTGTGGGGTTCCTTGGCTTATAGGTGCATCATGTCAGTCTTTGTCTCTGTCGTCACCTGTCTCCATCCATGTGTTCGAATGTCTTTCTCCTTATAACAATGTCAGTCATTGCACTGGGGCCACCCTAATCCAGCAAGACCTCATTTTAACATGATTACATCTACAAAGACCCTATTTCCAAATAAGGTCACATGCACAGGTCCCAGGAGTTAAGGCCTGAACATATCTGTTGGAGAACAGAATTTGACCCACTACACTTACACGTGCAAGATTTCACAGAATTCAATCTATGATACTTGGAATCTTGAGATATTTTTTGAAAAGACATGGCCAGGGGCTACTCTTGGGGAGCTGGTAGTGAAAACAAAATCCTTAGTATTGGTTTTAAGACCTGAGTAGTAACTTACCTCCTCCCCACTCTCTGCTGCCTTTGGGAGGGCCAGCTGCTCCCTCTAAGCAGAACTGGAAAAAGAATACAACCACTTTCCCTGAAGTCACCACTGAGCTCCCGCTGTAGAGTTTCAGGGCTTCAGCTGAGATTCTCGGCTTGGGAATCTAAAGCTTCAGCCTGAGATGAAATGTCAAGGGGCAGGGAGGTGCTCGTGGAGAAGGGGCAGGGTCCAGAGTCTGGAGGCTGCTACACTGAGGTCACATGACCTTCAGCAAGTCCCTGGCCCTCATCCCCAGTCTCAGTTTCTCCTGTAGGCAGGAAATGACCTCAGCCCTGTCTCACTCACAGTGGAGGGCGAGCAGGAGGGTGGGAAGAGAGGTCTTGCACGGGGCATGCCCTCCAAAAGCCAGGGGCTTTCCCTAGTTTCTTGGATGAGACTCCCAAAGGGCTGTGCTTCTCAATTTGGGCCTCGGTTTCTCCAGGGCAGTCTCAGAATGGGATGTTGTTTCTAGATGAGGCAAATCTGACATCATAGAATGACTAAGAGCTCAAAATTTAGCTTGTCAGCTGTTGCAGATCAAGTTTCTTTTCAATAAATCAAAACTTTTGAACTCAGGAAGGAAGAAAATTGCTGGATAACTTTTTCTTTTTTGGTCTCATTACTATTTTAACCATTTCAAAGTGCAAAACTTAGTGGTATTAAGTACATCTTAGTTCCAGAATTCCTAAAATCATCCCAAACAGAATATCCACACCCATCAAGGAGTTACTCCCATGTGTCCACACCCCTTCCCCACCCCTGGCCACCACAAATTTGTGTTCGGACACTACGGATTTGCTTAATGTGGATGATTTGAATAAACAGACTCAAATAGACTCATATGTGGCTTTCGTGTCTGGCTTCTTTGCTTTGCTTAGTTTTTGAAATTCATCCAAGCTGTAGCACCTATCAGTATTTCACTCCTTTTTATGACTGAATAGTATTCTGTTGTGTGGCTACATCATATTTTGTTCATTCATTTGTGAATGGACGGTTGAGCTCTTTCTACCATTTGTCTATGGTGAACAGTGCTGCCATGACCATTCTTGTATAAATTTTTATTTGAATATGGACTTTTAGTTCTCTTGGGTGTACACCCAGAGGTGGAATTGCTGGGAGACCCAGCAATTCCGTGTTTGCCTTGTTGAGAATCCACTAGCTGTTTCCACAGTGGCTGCGTCATTTTGCGTTCACTTTGCAGTGTATGAGGAAGCCAACTTCTCCCGCATAAAGGTGGAACACTTGGCTTATTAAATGCAACTGTCCTCTCCTGGGTCTGGCCTGGGGTTCTGGACCAGCTGGTTGCTTGCTACCTGTCTTTTCTGCTGTGGCCAGAGATCCTGGAGCAGCCAGTGGGTAGCCCATTCTGGTCCCTCTTGGTGACTTCCCCTGGTGGGTCACATGGACACTCATTTGAGCAGATCTTCCAGAGCCATGGTGAAGAGCTGACTGTGAGGACACTAGGTATAGCAGGTCTCCCAGGCAGCCATGGCGGCAGGAAGAGCTCTGGCCAGCATGGGGACAGTTCTCATGGTTCATGGACTTGTTGGAATCCAGTCCCTCTTCTTCACTGCCTCTTGCCCCACTCTGCTATCAGGAGATTAACCATGGGGCTCTGTTTTCTCCTAGCCCACCTCTTCCAGCAACTCCTTGTTCTGCTGGAATGGGACTGCTGGCATCTCTGAATTTTCTCTCCTCCAACATACCTCTCTTCTACTCTTCTTTCTATTCCACACCTTTATTCCTCCAGGGCTTATTGCACTGGATCATGCAGCTCTTTGGTCCTCAGAGAACATTCTGTTGTCTCTTTGGGGAGAAGAAAGTGCATCCCAGTTTATATTTAGACACATGGCCATGAACTCATAATAACTCACACATATAATCCCAATAACTCACATATATGCAATGAAATGAACTGAATTGTCTGAGTATATGTATCATTTAGCCTCAATGTTCTGGAGTGTTGGGAAAAAACATGGAGTCCAAGGACTCCTCAGTTTGCTGGTGTGACCTTGAGGACTCGTCTGTTTCCCTCTCCCCCATGGGGACAAAAGCCCCGTAGAGCCACACTCGTGTCACCAGCGGTGTTAAATCTGCATCCATACCTTGAACAGTCCCACACCCACCTCCTTTCACGGGTGGGGGTGTCCTTTGAACAACACCGGCTATTCTGGAAGCATAGGCCTGGCCCAAACCACAGCTGGGACTGGGCGCCTGCTTCAGAAGAGGCTGAGGAGACAGTGATGCCCTGCGAGAACGATCACCTCTGACTGGGGAATGTGGAAGGGTGTTTTGGCACCAAGACACATTCCATTTTTGGTTTTTAAGTTTTTCGTAAGCTATTACAGGAAACACTGTTTTCAAAAACAACATTGTCCCTGGCCCAGTGGCACCAGGTCATTCCACGCAAGCAGTCCCTGTTCACTGAGTGGCGGCCCAAGATATGCAGGCTCATGAGCCACTCCCTGGCACATGAGGTCGCATAATTTCCGCAGCCCGTGCCCAGGTGTTCTGGAGAGCGTGGCTGTGTGTTTTAGGAATCTGCCTCCAGGCCTGACGTTTCACCCTCTTCCCTCCAGTGGTCTATGTGGCCTCAAAATTCCAAAGGCAAAGGGTCCTTTATCATGGCTCCTGGGACCCCAAAAGAGGCATGCTTCACTTCTGTGAATTCCACTCCGCTCCAAGCTGGAGCAGGCCCCAGGGGATTCGCCAAGGTGCTTTCTCCCTGGAGATCCTCCTCTGGGGAGCAGGAAGAGGCCCAGGCTGCGCCAGCCTCTCTGTTCCTGCCTGTCTTGGTAGTCTTGTCTTGCCACCTTTTTTTTTCTGTCAATGAAGAAGACAAATGTCTGGTTTTTTTTTTGGTTTTTTTTTTGGTACTGGGGATTGAACCCAAGGTCACTCGACCACTGAGCCACATTCCCAGCCCTATTTTGTATTTTATTTAGAGACAGGGTCTCACTGAGTTGCTTAGGGCCTCACTAAGTTGCTGAGGCTGGCTTTGAACTCGAGATCCTCCTGCCTCAGCCTCCCAAGTGCTGGGATTACAGGCGTGTGCCACCACGCCCGGCCAAATATGTTTTTTGCTGGGTGGCCCAGAACTGAACTGCTTGCTAAGAAAATGTCAGTTCATCTCGATTCTCCAGATTGACACTTGGCCCTGGATTGGGGAGTAGAGAGAAAGGAATTGAGGGGGACTTAGGGAGGAGCGATACTTCTTTTCTCCTGCCCTCTCTTCCTCCTCCACCCTGGGCTGGCTGGACGTCTGTCACAGTAGTGTGGTTTGGTGGGCCCCTGGCTGGAAGGGGCTGAGGTCAGTGGCTGGAGGGACACTCTTGGTCTCGGAGCTGCCCAGGCTGCGCTGGAGGCTCCTCCCCACCCAGCTCGTCCCAGACGAGCAACAACACCCCCCCATACACACATACAACAACACCCCCCAACACACACAATGCCCCCCTACCATATACACCATGCACACACCCACTCCCCATGTCCCCAGACACCACACACAAACCACACCCCACACATACACACCATGCATGCATGCACATACGACACACCACACACACTGCACACCAACGCCCACACGGTACACACGTACACACCAGGCACACCCCCATCGCTCTCACTCCTCCCCAGCTACACACCCCGTGCCCTGCAGGGGTGCAGGGAGCTCCTCAGGGAGCTCAAACCTGGAGGGACAGCCAGGGGTCCCTCTTTAGCATTTCCTGGACTCCCTCTCCAGCCACCAGTTTCTTGCCTGATAGACAAGGTGAATCCTGGGATAGGACTGCCAGGTGTTCATTTCCCAGGGCTGCCATAACCAAGTCCCACAAATGGGGTGACTTAAGAAAAAGGTATTGTCTCACATTCTGGGGGCCGGGAGGCCAAGGCCGCGGTGTGGGCAGGGTTGGCTCCTCTGGGGGCTGTGAGGGGGAGTCTGCTCTGGGGTGCTCTCCAGCTCCGGGTGGCACTCCATGGTTACAGGGCATCGTGGGTCTCTGCCTTCATCTTCATGGAGTGTCCTTCTTGGTGTGTCTGTGTCCAGATGTCCCCCTTTTTATCTGGACACTTATTACAGTGGATGAGGCCCACCCTACTCCCAGATGAGCTCATTTTTACAAACATTTGTGATGACCCTATTTCCAAATAAGGTCACATCCTAAAGTTCTGGGGTTAGAACTTCAACATAAGAATCTGAGGGGTGGGGAGATAAAGCTCAACCCATAACACCAGGAACACAGGCTCCCACCTCCTGGGCCTTAGACTCTGGCCCCAAATGTCGGGCTTCTTCTACATACAAGGCCAGGACGTTGAGCAGGCCAGGGCCCTTGAGAAAACAGCTCTGGGTCACTCAACACTTGACAACAGAGCATTCCTGCAGTTACTGCACCTTCCTCCTCACCACTAGACCAGGGGGGGCAGAAAGGAGTTCTCACCCTCAGGTCCAGGAGGCAGTGTCTATGACACCGTTTGCTGCAGTGAGAACTGGGGTCCTCAGGCCCTGGGCTCAGCCCCTGGGGAGGTAGGGCCAGGTACGTTATGGGGCCGACAGTGCTCCCAAAGTTTCATCTTTGGGGGACTCTGGAAAGGCTTTGCAGACGTGGTCACATCTGAGGAGGGCCTTGACCAAATTCTGAGGGACAAGGGAGCTGTATTTTTTAAGAGACCCTTTCTAAAAGGGGGTACAATTTGATGTTTCCAAATACACACATGTTATATGTGCTCGAATGAGGGCAGTAACTGCATCCACCTCCTCATGCATTGATTGTTTCTTTGTGGTGACAACATTCAACACCCTCTTTTCTGGCTGTTTTGAAATCTGCAATACCTTATCGTTGGCTATGATCACCATGCTGTGTAAGAGAGTGCCAGAACTCAGTTCTCCTGACCCTGACTTCGTGCCCATTGACCAATCTCCCCCTCCCTGCCCCTCCTTCACTGCCACTCCTCTGGGAACCATTGTTCTACTTTCTACTTCTATAACATCAGGGTTTTTTTTGTTTTGTTTTGTTTTGTGGTGCTGGGGATGGAACCCAGGGCCCTGTGCTTTTGAGGCAGGCACTCTACCAACTGAGCTATATCCCCAGCCCCATAACATCAGTTTTGTTTTGTTTTTTGAAAGATTCCACCTACGAATGAGGTCCTGGGCTCTCTGTCTTTCCGTGTCTGACTTATCTCCCTTCACGCAATGCCTTCACGTGTTGATCCACATGGGTTTTATTCTTTTCACGGGTGGGTGGTGTTGCTTTGTGTGGATGTACCACATCTTCTTCATCTGCTCGTCCTGTTGGGCACACAGGTTGGTTCAAGGTCTTGGCTGGTGATGGTGCCGCAGTGAACATGGTGTACAGGTGGCAGTTATGTGCCCAGTGCTGCCAACTGGAAGAGTTCTGAGCCCAGGGTGCACCAAAGCCACCCAGTCCTGTGTAGAATAGGGTGACATGAGTTCTTACCTGATCTGTCACCCCTTGTCACCTGTATCTCACGCATTGTCCCTAGCTGCACCCCATCTATTAAAAGATGGAAAGCTCTTGTGGTGTTTTCTCCACTGGGGCCCAGAGGGACTCCTGAGTCCACCTTGGGCTCCCTTCTCCACCCACACCCCACAGTTCACACCCATCTGGGTGGGCATCCGACATGCACGGCTCCAACTCTGGGATGAAAGTGACCTGCAGGTCAGACTGGTTCTGGTCTCAAAGGACCTTCATATGGTAGAGCTTAGCCAGATCTCAGCCCAGGTCCCCAGCGCCCTGCCTGCTCCCCTTTCCTCCCCAGCGGCTATGGCCCTGGAGCACAGGAATAGGACAGAGCAGGGAGTCTGCCAACATCTGCAGGGCCCAGGCTGTTCCTGGATGCTTTCCCGAGTGTTATCTGCTCTGGTTCCTAGGAAAGCTCTGGTAGGGTAGGACAGGTCACGTCATTTGCATTCTAGAGCTGGGATCTTGCCCAAGATCCTGCAGCCAGCAAGTTAGGAGTGAGCCTGGAAACAGCTCTCCTGGTTCAAGCCCAGGCTTCATCTCCCAATCGGATGTGGCCCCCACCAGAGGCAGCTTCCTGAGAGAGGACACATCTAATGTCACATAGAGGCTGCTAGATTTGCAGAGGTATGGGGGATGGGACATGGGGTGGGGCTGCCTAAGTGCATTGGGGTTCCCAGGATGGGCCCCCCTCCTGTGTTTCTTTCATGAACAGATTTTTTTTTTCCTGGAGCAAAAATGGTGTCCACTGTCCCAGCTTGGATGAGAGGATTTTTATATTGCATTTAAAACTAAGAAGAAAGACAAAGTTCCTCTTTGGGACAATTGGGATCCTGGACTCAGCCAACGACTACTCGTAGGGACATTTGCCAGTCCTCTCCTAGATTTCATCATTGTTTTGAGAAATTTAAAGCAAAGGCCTGTTGATAATGACTGCTTTCCATTTAGACACTGGCTCAGGAGGCAGACAAACACCTCAGGGGGCCAGGGGGCCAGGCCTGCTGTCAGTGAGCAATCACTGAGTGATTGCCACGTGGCCTCTAGGGGTGGGAAGATGGAATCTGCCTCCAGCAGCACTGACCTTGGGATGACCTTGGGTGGAGAGAATGGGGTCTGAGCCCACAGGTCCCAAGTGATCTGCAAGGAGTCAGAAACACAAGATGGCCAGAAAGACGGCTCAGAGGAAAGTCCTGGCCCCTCCTCTGAGCCTCCCTATCCCAGTTGCTTGCTTGGATTTTGTAGCATCACCCTGGCTGGCTGTGCAGTCCCAGCCACTGGGCCCAGCTCCTGGGAGTCCAGGGAGCATCTAAAGGGCCTGAGCCAAGCTGTGTGCTGAGTGGGGTCTATAGATTGATGTGCTTTTCGCTGCTACCAACTCAGTTTTTCAAATACATTGAGTGTTGCAATGCACAAAACAGCAGCTTCGTGTTTTGTTAATGTATCCTCATTTAACGTAGCTAATATTTATCATAGATCCACATTTAACATAGACTGAAATATAATGGGGACAAATGAAATGAGGTGACATCATTACGGGCTGAATTGTGTCTCTCCACAACTCATATATTGAAGTGTTAACCCTCAGCATCTCGGAATGTGACCGTATTTAGAGATGCGGCCTTCAAAGAGGTGATTAAGTTAAAATAAGTCTGTTCAAGTGGACTCTCATCCAGTCCAACTGGTGTCCTTAAGGAAATTTGGACACATGGAGAGACATCAGGGCAGATGCACAGAAGAAAGACCCATGAAGACACAAGAAGGAGATGACCATCTGCAAGTCAAGAAGAGAGGTCTCGGGAGAAGCAAAATCAGCTCACACCTTAATCTTGGACTTCTGGCCTCCAGGACTATGAGAAAATAAATTTCTCTTGTTTAAGATACTTGGTCTGTGGTGTTTTGTTACAGCCACTCAAGCTAATAACTGCAGTCATTAAGAGAGGTGTCCTACCTTATCATGCTAAGTGAAATAGCCAGTCCCCAAAAACCAAATGCAAGAGTTAATCCAAAATAAGGGGATTAGAAAAATAGAATAGAAGAAAGATCAGTGGAGTAGACAAGGAGTCAGGAAGGGAAGGGAGGAGGGATGGGATAGGGAAAGGCAGAGGAATGAATCTGACCCAACTTTCCTAAGGACATACATGAATTTACCACAATGAATCTCACCACCACGTACATCCGCAAGACACTAATGACAAAAAAGCCAGTAAGTAAGTAGCAGAAAGATCAGTGGAGTAGAGGGAAGGGAACGGGGGCAGGAGGAAAGGAGGGGAAGGGGAAGTACAGGGACTGAATTAGAACAAATTATATTCCATGCTTCCATAATTGTGTTGAAATGAATCCTATTGTCATGTATAATTGCAAAGAACCAATGGAAGATAAAAGAAACGGAGATGTCCTGCCTGGTTGCCTAGCACTCGTCCCCACTTTGGCCACCTACAGTCAGCTCTGCTCCACTGCCAGATCCCAGTGTGACAAATGTGATGATTAAACTCTTGGTGCTGAGATACTTGCTCTCCATTGATGTATCTACTAGGTTATCTTTTTTATTTTAAGCAAGGTCTGTGGCTGACCACCATCAGTCCACCCTGGACACTGACCCTCAGTGTGGGTGCCACCGCAGATGCCATTGGAGGGCTTCCTGTGGGCCTGGATTCTCATCATTACCAGCTCCCGAGTTACAGTCCAGGGTGGCACATCTGATTGACGGCCTGGGTCATGTGCTTGAACCTTAACAATAAAATGAGGACCTGAAAAATGGAGAAGTTGACAGGTCCAGGCGCTCTGCACTCTGCTTCCCACAAGATCCATCTGGAGGAGTCCCTAAGTACAGGGAGGGAGTTCAGATGCAGGTCAGCCAGAATAACTACAAATGTCCTCGTGTGTGTGTGTGTGTGTGTGTGTGTGTGTGTGTGACCTCAGATAAGCACAGTAGTCAAGACAATGGCCTTGGGCATCACACAGATGGGTCTGAGTGGCGTTTGGTCCTGACAGTATATAACCTGTCTGAGCCTCTGTTTGCTCATTGTAAGTGTGCCTACCTCACATCATGGTAACGGTTGTTCACAGCTGATACTATTTTTACAACCATTATCACAGCCATGTGTCAGGCTTTAGTCGTGAACTCTGTCCAAGTACAAGGTATGGCTTGATTGATTTCTAATTTTCACTTGTCTTTCCAGCACAGATGGTCAAATCAGCTTTTTATATCCAAGTCCTGACAGAGTCCTCAAAATGCAGGTATTTTAAAAAGGATTACCCTAAGCTTCCAGCATAAGATATTTATTGCTGTTTTATCCTCCAGTGTGATGGCCTTCTAACTTTTTTTTTAAATAAAAGATTTGTCTTTTGGGGTGTACCCTGAGTCCTTTATAGCTCTAAGCTTCAGAAACATACACACGAAGAGAAAGGAATTAAAAAACAGGGATAAAATAAAACAATTGTGATTCCCACTGGGATTTGAAGGAGGTAGAATTAGGGTGTGGGAGAGTTGGAGGTAGTTCAGCAGGTGGTTTGTAATTGGCAAACAGGCCAGTTTAGAACATTCACTGGATTATTGACACGAAATGGTTATGAGATGGGTATTGCAGCACAAGCAACTAGGAGCACATGCAGCACCCCAACCAATGCAAACACGGTACGGATCCAGCAAGGTTCCTGACTGCAGTGTTTCTACCCCTTTTGTTAACGAGTTATCAATGTCTGCCGCGGTCCTCGGGCCATGTAGCTCCAGAAACCATTAAAGACAGATTGGATGTTGTTCAATACATGTTTACCATGAAGCATGTTTCTATTCTTGGAAACTTAGGGATGGATGAATGATGTAAACAGCAATTCTCTACCAACCACAAGGACTAACAGAGAGAATACCCTGCTCTTCCACCTACCTGAACAAGATGCCTGATTCTAGTTGTTAAATATTCTCATAAAGTTGGCTCAGCAGACTCCATCTTTTTTCTTTTTGCACACAGAATGAAAGTAAACACGCCATTAATTTCTGGGTTATATCACATTGCAAGGAATTCACCTAGTCTCCACATCAGGATATTTGCACCCAAATTCCTGATGGATAGAGATTTATAGAAGATAGTTTTCCCTCTGGACCCTGCTTTGGTCTAACATCACTACTCCTCCTACAGATTATCAGACTTGATTTGGGGCAGAAAGTTCCTGAAATGACTGGTTCTCCAAGACACGGGCTGGTGTGGCCTCTTGCCTCTTGTCATGCTTGAGTTGTCTACAATCTGGGGACCTGGAAGTAGATGGAGGAGCGTCCTCTGGGAATTGGAGACAAGCTGGGAAGAAGAGGCGGGTTTTGAGTAAAGGGTTTGAGGGATTCATTCATATTGCCAACAAAGGTCTGCTGAGAGCCTGCACTATTTCAGGCGTGGTTCTAGGCACGGAACATGGGGATACAGAGGTGACCAGGCCTCACCTACTGCACTCACGGAGTTCAAAGTCTGGGCTCTGGAGGCACAGATGTTCTAGGAAGCATATCTGAGCTCTGATGGATGCTGCTGAACCCTGCTAGTGGGGTGTGGAAGGCTTTCTTAGGCCAGCCCTAACCAACCAATGAGAGCTTGCCAGATGGCACAGGACAAGGAGGATTCTGGGTACAAGCAAAGGGAGACGTCCATCCGAGGAAGGAGCACAAGAAGGAGACTGTTAGGCTGGGGTGGGCTGGTGGTGGGAGCCTTGACAGGTGCTGTGTTTTAATTTAATTTGAGATGTGATGGGAGTCACAGAGAGCATCTCAGTGAGAGGTGCATGGGAGGCTGATAATGTCTGTGCAGTTTTGGGGTGGGGGCAGGGGTTGATGGGTTGATGTCCTTAAACACAGAATGCCCAATAGCAAATCAGTCTTGGCTCTTTCTAGGTTGGGCCCTAACTTGCTTGGTGTTAGAAGATTTAAGCTAGGGGCTGTGGCTCAGTGGCAGAGCACTTGCCTAGCATGTGTGAGGCACTGGGTTCGATCCTTAGAACCACATAAAAATAAACACATAAAACAAAGGCATGCTGTCCATACACAACCATGAAAAAAAATTATAAAAAGGGAGAGATTTAAAAAAAAAAGATTTAAGCCAGACTCTCCTAGTCTCTGAATAAATAGGTTGATTGAGTTTATGTTTTGCCCAAAAGTCTGTACTTTACTCATAAAAGTGAAATGAAAATACTTTTTGAAGAACTATTAACAGTAAGGCAGCAATGACGACAATAATCAAAGTCCTTTGTCTACTAACCATTCTGGTTGACAGTAAGAGATGACACATTATCTTGATCAGCAGGAACATTATTAATAGCTGATGCTTTTTTTTTTTTTTTTCTTATGTAGATAGTTACTGTTGGTCTCCAGCAGGAGGAGAAGCAGAAAGGCTTTGAAGCAACCCATAAGGTCACTTCCTTTTTCATTTTCTCTTCCCCAATTTCCTTTTCCTAATTGTATGCCTGGACTCCATGCCCCGGTGGGCTGAGGGTGGAGCAGGGGACCTGGGAGACAGGTGAGGAAGGTAAACAGACCAAATTCTTTCTGCAGTTGTTGGTGTGTTTTCACTCGTTTTAATTTTTTACACCTCGCAGTTTGGTGAACTTGAAGCTCCAAAATAAAATTGCGCCTTGCCTCAGAGCCCTAGACTTGGACTTGGCAGGCATCAGAATGCCTTAAGGAAAAGATTAATGTTCCCAGCCCTACTTGGCCCCTCTCCTGGATCTCCTGTTTGCTTAGGTGTGGAGTGGAAATACAAACTGCATTTTCTAAGGTTTTACAGGTGAGCTGGAGGCTTCACCTGGGCTGGGGCATGGGGCAAAGCTCACGTGTGTCTCTGGGGTCCTATTTTAAGTGTAAATAGCCCTGGATACTGGGTGGCTACGCCGGAGCTGTTGGATGAAGCTGTTTTCCCAGACATGTGGCATGGTGTCCGTGCATGGAGATGGAGCTCAGGGAGGGCTCTCAAGGAGCGGTGTGGAAGGGGTTTGGAACATGCAGCGCTGGATTCCTGGTGGGCAAGCCACAGTACCCAGGTAGAGAAGGTTTACGTGGTAGGAGAAGCTCTCTGAAGAGAGGAGGAAGGGCCCCCGAAGATGCCCGCAGCAGGGTCTTTGCTGCACAGGCCCACACCCTTGGACCTGGGACATACTTATCTCCAGCCTCACTCCTTCCTTGTGGTGGGCGGGGCATCCCACCTGCTGAGGAAGCACCTGAAACAGAGCACATTGCAACCATCTGAGGCTGGTACTTTTCCATTCCTCACGTTGGTCTCCACTTCCGCTGTACCTACTTCTCTGTGATCTCTAAACCCTGGGCCTCTCTGGAGGAACCTTCGGGCGTCCACTGCTTGCTGTAAGGTGGCACTGTGACTCTCTAGAGGTAGTCACAGAAAGTTTTTTTCTCTCTGAGTCACTGGCATCTTCCATTTTCCTCAGTCCCATGTCTGTTCCTCTTCATGGACCTGAGAAGGGGCCGAAACCTGCCACCTGCCTCCCCATTTTGCCATTGTCTTCCAAAGCTAGTCATTTTCACAAAGGGACACTCCCCCTTCCAGTCCAATCTTACAGCAAACACACGTTGGCACAGTGAACCTGCCTCCTGAAGGGCAGCACCTCTTCCCGCCTTGCTGTTTCTTCCGTCACAGGAGTGTGGATGGAGCAAGCGGGGCGCGGTGGCGCACGCCTGTAATCCCTGCGACTCGGGAGGCTGAGGCAGGAGGATCACGAGTTCAAAGCCAGCCTCAGCACTGGCGAGGTGCTAATCAACTCAGTGAGACCCTGTCTCTAAATAAAATACAAAATAGGGCTGGGGATGTGGTTAGTGGTCGAGTGCCCCTGGGTTCAATCCCAGCACCAAAAAAAAAAAAAAAAAAAAAAAACTTAAGAGTGTGGAGCATGGGTTTCCTCTCCCAGGTTCCTCTTTGTTTGTTTCTTTGCCCTTCCTTTGTGGGCGCAGGGTGGGCAGGACATTCTTTTATCAGGATCCGCATCCCAGAACAGATTGAAGGAAGATTCTGTTGAAGGGCATCTAGGTTTTTCCATAGTTTAGCTATTGTGAACTAAGCTGCTGTAAACACTGATGTGGCTGCAGCAATTGTAGCAAGCTGATTTTAAGTCCTTTGGGTATAAATCAAGGAGTGGGATGACTGGGTCAAATGGTGGTTCCATTCCAAGTTTTTGAGGAATCTCCATACTGCTTTCCGTGGTGGTTGCAGTAATTTGCATTCCCACCAGCAATGTATGAGTGCACCTTTCCCCCTATATCCTCACCAACACTTATTATTGCTTGTCTTCTTGATAATTGTCATTCTGATTAGAGTGAGATGAAATCTTAGTTTTGATTTGCATTTCTCTAATTGGTAGACATGAACATTTTTTCATATGTTTGTTGATTGATTGTATTTCTTCTGTG
>JAJEJO010000121.1:718042-732370 GCA_020662805.1 Glaucomys volans | reverse complement strand
AGAGATGAACATTTTTTCATGTGTTTGTTGATTGATTGTATTTCTTCTTCTGTGAAGTGTCTGTTCAGTTCCTTAGCCCATTTATTGATTGGGTTATTATTTTTTTTTTTGGTGTTAAGTTTTTTGAGTTCTTTATATATTCAGAATATTAGTGCTCTATCTGAGGTGCATGTGATAAAGATTTTCTCCCATTTTGTAGGCTCTCTTTTCCCATTATTGATTGTTTCCTTTGCTGAGAAGGAGCTTTATAATTTGAATCCATTCCATTTATTGATTCTTGATTTTACTTCTTGCACTTTAGGAGTCTTGTTAAGGAAGTCAGGTTTTTCTTGTATTAGGTGTCGGTTCTCCATTCTAAGTGCCAAAGTCTGATCCTCTTTGATTTGATTTTTGTGCAGGGTGAGAGATAGAGGTTTAATTTCATTTAGCTACTTACGGATTTCCAGTTTTCCCAGCACCATTTGTTGAAGAGGCTCTTTTTTCTCCAGTGGAGGTTTTTGGCACCTTTGTCTAGTATGAGGTAACTGTATTTATGTGGGTTTGTCTCTGGGTCTTTTTTTCTGTACCACTACTAATTATATTTTGAGGCCAGAGCTTCCTCCTTGGTTTCTCAGGGGAGGGAGCAGCAGGAAGAAGTGTGCAAAGTCAAGCCCCTTCCAGCCCGGGACGGGGTAGGAGTGCAGAGGCTGCTCAGCTTCTAATGCTCGGCAGCGCTTTACTAGAACAGGGCGCCTGGGTCGCCCTGATTTCATGTTTGCACCAGCATTGTGGGTCATCGCTGCCCGTTTCTAAAGGGAGAGGGAAGACGTTGCTTGTCCCAAGGCGACAGTGGGGAAGAAGAGCAGAACTCAGGCTGCTGTTTCTGTTCCATCTTGGAGCAGCTCCACCTGCCTCTGCCTGAGGCTGCAACGCCCGCCCCGCCAGGGCCGCCACACACACACACACACACACACACACACACACACACACACGCAGCAGCTGTCCTTCCAGGGTTCTCACAGTTTGTCCATTAGTTCCTGGATTTTGAGTTTCCTGTCTCTGAGGGAAACAGGAAGTGGCTTGTGGGAATCCTTGTCTTGGTAGGAACTGGAACCTCAGTTGAGTGCTTTGCAATCCTGTTGTATTTATTAGTTGGGGTTCTAGAGATACACAATCAACAAGGTGTGTGTGTGTGTGTGTGTGTGTGTGTGTGAAGAGAATTTGCTCACATGATTATGGAAGCTGCCAAGACTGAAATCTGCAAAGGGAGCAGCAGCCTGGAGACCCGGGAGAGGCGATGTTTCAGAAGGTGCTGGAAGGCTGTCTGCAGAGAATCAAGCAGAGCCAATGTCGCAGATGAAGTTCAAGGGCTTTCTGATGGAGAGTGGCCTCTTGCTTGTGGGAAGTTGCTCTTTGTTTCCTGTTTGGATCTTTACTATTTAGATATGACCTGTCAGCTTTATGAGGGGCATTCCACTCTCCTCAAATCCGTGTATCTTCATTTTTTCCAAATCACCCAGAATGGCGTTTTATCGAATATCTGGACACCTCATGGCCCAGCCAGATCAGCACATAAAATCAACCATTATATCTACTAATCCAAGTGTGGTCTGAGTGCCAGCCTCAGCCTCTCCTGACAGCTTATTAGTAAGGCTTAATCTCTGGGCTGGGAATGTGGCTCAGGGGTAGAGTGCTTGCCTGGCATGGGTGAGGCCCTGGTTTGATCCCCAGGATGGAAAAACAAAAGGCAGAATCCTAGGCCCACTCCAGAATCTACTTTTTAACAAAATACCTACATTTTAATTTAATATAAATATTTTCAATTCTTTGAGCCAGAACGTCACACCTGTAAAAGAAAATCTTCAGATTATGTCAGATATTCTCAACTCCTGCAAGGCCAGGGGCCTTAAAAGCATAAGGAATTGGCATAAACACTCCTGGGCTCATCCTAACCAACTACAACTGAATCCCTGTGATGGGGTCCAGGCATCTGTCTGTTTTTAAAAACTGTGCTGGAGATTCTGTTGCCCACTGAAGTGGAGAACATCAAGCACAGTGTTTCCAAACTGTAACATGCACACACATTGCCTGGAGATTCAGAGTGCAGATTCTGGTTCATGAGGTTTGGTGCAGGCTGGAGATTGCATTTCCAACATGCTCCCAGTGATACTAATGCTGCTGTCCTAGCAGCTCTCTGGTTGCCGTGAGACACTGGACTAGATAATGGATGAGGTCCTTTGTAGTTCTGAACTGATCTATCTCTGCAAACCAGGGTGGCCTTATAGATTCACTAAGGTGGGTTCTATCTGGGGTTATGACTCTTAGTATCTACCCAGGAAATAAGGCCTCTGTGTTAGTCTTTTTTTGTCACTATGACAAAATACTTGACATAAACTACTTATGAAGACAAGAGGTTTATTCTGCTCATAGATTTGGAGGTCCAAGGGCATGGCACCTACATTGGTTCAGTTTTTGGTGAGGGCCTCATGGCAGTTGGCAGATGGCAGTGGCAGTGCTGGAGTTGGGACAAGCCGTAGTATCACCAGCCAGGAAGCAGAGGCGAGGACAGGCTTGCTGCTGGTATGACCACACTCTCCTGAGAACTGACAGAGGGCTGGATGAGACTACCTTCTCTCCTTTAGTGGCACACCCCAGACCTCAGGACCTCCCACGAGGCCCAGCTCTGCAAGGTTCCTCCCAATACTGCCTCTATGTTCCCAATTCAAGGACACTCAGGGGATGCCCTAACCGGGTCCAAACCTAGTAACTTTCTCTGTGGCTTCGAGCAGCTTCTGCACTCTTCAAGTCAAAGAAATCAGATGTCCTCCTTTGCTATTACTCACATGGAAGTGAAGGTATCTTTTCTGTTGACAGCTCAGCTCTATAACCTGTGGCCTGGGTTCAAGGCTCTAGGAGACATTAAATGTGTCCTCTGTGGAGACGGGAGATTGAGAAAGGGTACTAGCATCAGAATAACCTCATACAGTGGTGGAGAAACTCCAGTCACTTGTGGTCCAAATCCAACATGGTTCTACCTAAATCCTGGCTCAGCCCCATGTTGCAATTCCATTGAGTCCCTTACCCTTGGCTGGGATAAATTTTTCTCAAATGGCTGTTATCTCATAAGGATTTTAGTTAAAAACTTTGGTAAAACTGAACTCATCCAACTTGCATTCTAGGTATTTTATGCTAGGCTTTCTCCGAACTCATTTCCACCTCAGGACCTTGGCATGTGCCATTCCCTCTGTCAACACATGGTTTCCTAACTCTTCATGTTGCTGACCACTTCTTGTCATTCATCTCCCAGCCTCAATGTCACCTCTTCTGAAAGGAAAACCACCCTTCTAAATGGCTTTTTTCATCTCAACATAATCCTGTGCCTCGTACTTGTTTTAATGTCCTCATAACTTTTATGATTATTAGCATTATTTAGATATTAGCATTATCTTACATATTAATTTGTTTCCTTTTTCATTTTCTATCCCCTTGTCTCCCCCCTACCACTAAATTGTTCTGTATAGAGACTACATCTTAATCATCTTCGTATCCCCAGTGCATAGAACCCTGACATGCAGGAAGTCTCATGCTTATTAAATGGAAGCGTCTTGAATCTTTCACGGTGCTTGGCTCAGTTTGTTCATTTGTCAAGATCTTTTTTCTCCCCAACCAAAATGTGGATAGCAATTTTGGGTGCCTTCCAGAAAAAGTAATGCATGGGGAAGCATCATGAAAACAAGGCACTGGACAGAAAGAGCATGGACTCAGCTGGACGCGATTGCCTTTGTGGGGGGTAAATGTGAGGTCCTGAGCTGTGGAACATCTGCCCATCAGATCTGGAGAGCTCATAAAAAGTTCAGAATAAGCTTTTGCTCATCCCTACCCCCCTGCTCTAAATTCCGCATTGGTGCCCAGTGGCAAGCTGGCACGAAGCAGCAGCTGAAAGTATGGGGCAGAAAGCGCCTGCCCTGGATCTCTGCCTTGCCCCACGTCTAGACACCTTTGGAAGATGGCAGCTCTCAGCACCTGGTCCAGGTGTTCTGCTAACCCTGGCAAAGTAAACCAGATGTGAGATTCGTGCCTGCCACACAGGGAGGCAACGACCTTCGGCAGAGGAGGCTGATCTGACGGAGGGGTAGAGGTGAGCCAGGGGCCAGCAGGACATTGTGCCACACGTGGCTGGAGGTGGGACTCTGCCTCCACTGATGCTTCAAGCCATCCTCTGATTGCTCCAGTTAGGGATTTTATTCCTCTCGACCCAATGCAGTTGGCAAGGTGGAGGGCAAAGTGATGCTTCCTTTATACTATTACTGCAACCTCATTGTCCTCATGGGGTGGTCCACAGGCCCTCCAGGTGGCCTTGGGCGGGCGGGAGGGAGGGGCAGAAGCTGGTGCCCAAGTTGCACCAGTCTGAATCTGCTTTCAGGGTCTGCCTTCCACTGCGGATTTAAGTTTCCTTTTAAAGCAGCCAGGGTGAAGGTTATGCAGAGAAAGATGCTGAGATATATTTGTGCATGACGGGGAAGAAGAGCGTCTGAAAGGATGGATGGAGGGCCTTGGATGGAGGGCCTTGGCCTGGAGGCCAAGATGGAGTGATTCAGGCTGTGATGAAGAGGGGAACACGTGCCTCGTGCCTTTCATGCCGTTGGATTTAATCCATCAAGTAGGAGCTGTGTGCCTGCTGCCTGCCAGGCCCCATGCCACTTGCTGGGGCAGCTCAGGCCTGCTTATTAGTTGGTGGCAGATGTAAACAAGCATCTTTCACAGCACCATTATGATGGTGGGGACAATGACCTCATTCTTAGCCAGGACCAGGGGTTTGGAGTCCAAAGACCCAGTTCAGATGTCTCACGTACCAACTTCCAGCTGTCGAGTTGAATGATGATAGTTAAGCTTTGATTTTCTCAGCTGTCATCTGAGGAAACGACACCTGCCCCATCTGCTTCGTGGGGTGTTATGAGGATCCAGTGAGACCATTTATCTGAAAGCCATTCGTGAGTCCATAAGGAGACCTTCAGATTGCTATTGGCACTATAAGAACTTGGTTTGGAAGTTTCCAATAATGATCTATCACTCTTCGCTCTAACCACATGGCACTGTCTGTTACTAACGGGATGTGAACATCTGAAACAGCTACAGATGTGCACTGTCCATTATGGTGGCATTGTGTCCACAGGTAGCTAGTCTAAATTCAGTACCTGTCATTAATAGGTCTATCTGTACTGAGAGGTGTCCTGGGTGCAAAATACACACGAGTTTGTGACAAAGAAAGAAAGAAAGAAGAAAGAAAGGAAAGAAAGAAAGAAAGAAAGAAAGAAAGAAAGAAAGAAAGAAAGAGAAGGTAAAACACCTCACTAACAATTTCTTACATTGGTTACACATTTGAAATGAAAATATTTTGGATATATTGAGTGAAATAAAATACAACATTTAGGCATATCTTGTTGATTTTTAAGTAACTACTAGAGCATTTTAACTTCAACGTGTGGCTCACATGTTTTCTTGGACAGCGTATTTATAGAGGCCATTTCTCTGTGGAAGCATTGCTGTGTGTTCAGTGCACATAAATACTCGTACAGCGTCAGGGGTATCCCAGACCCTTAAAGTCCCACCCATGACACCCCACAATGACTATTGCAACAATTGCTTCCTGCTTACATTCAAAATGCACATACACAATGTTCCTGTGGAATTAGGCACTTTAATGAGAAATACTACTGTACACTTCTTTGTAGGAAACCCTTTGTCATCAGTCACTTATAGAAGCTGGTGGAGGACCTTTCCCTGGACTGTGCACAACACTCTCCAATGGAGAAAGGCAGATCCCTGCAGATAGATGACAGAAGTGTCACCAGAGTGGGCTCCGATGAGGAGGCCTTAACATCTCACTAACGAAGAGCTTTTCCAGGTACCAGGTAAACCTCCACACTTCCTTCCATCACTGACTCTTTCCCTTTCACAAGACAGAAGACTAAAGGAATCCCTTAGGTCCTCGTAGGTCCCCCTCCATGAACCCGCCTGCAGACCCTTCGGAGCTTTGTCCACGCCTGTTCACCCAGTTGAGGGAGGCAGCCCTGGACGGCTCAGAGACTTCCCAACTGGGATTCGAAGGCTTTCCAGTGTCAGTCTGTGTCTGCCACGGGAAGTCGGAGGAAACGCAGGAGAGGAGGGAGGTCAGCACTCAGGCGTGGGCCTCTCCCACACCTTTATTTTATGAGAGGCAAATGGTGTTGTTTGGATTTAAGGGACATTTCTGTGGATCCGCTATGAAGTGTCTCAGCTGGGGGTATCCACTGAAATCGACTAGCAGGAGGCGTACCGACCCCCCTCCATATCTCTGGGTTCTGCATCTGCACATTCAACCAACCACAGGAAATTTTTAAAAATTGCAGCTGCAATGAACATGTCCAGACTTTTTCTTGTTATCATAGCCTAAATGATGCGGTATAGCAACTGTTTACACAGCATTACCCTGCATCGGGCATTATAAGTAATCCAGAGGTATTTTAAGGTAAATAGAAGGATATGTGTAGATTTCATTCAAATCCCATGACATTTTACATAAAGGGCTTGGGCATCTGCAGATTTTGGTATTTACAGTGTTGGAAAGTACTGGAACCAATCTCCACAGGTGCCCAGGAATGCATGTATGTGTGTGTATGTGGAACAGGAATGGCCTTGCACAGTTCTGGACACCAGGAAGTTCTCCAGTTTGATCTGCTCTTCACAAGGTGGGACCCAGAGAAGCTGTCAGTGTAATTCAGTCTGAGTCCAAAGGTGCGAGGAGTGGAGTCAGGCAAGGATGATGGTGTAAGGTCCAGAGGCTGAAGGCTTAAGGACCAGGAGCTCCAATGATCAAGGACAGGAGAAAATGAATGTTTGAACTTAAGAGAACAAATTCACCTTTCCTCCGCCATTTTATTCTATCCAGCCCTTTGGTAAACTGGACAGTACTCTTCCATGTTGCTGAGGGTAATCTTCTTTACTTGGTCTATGGATACTAATGCTAATATTTCCTGGAAACAACCTCTCAGACATGCCCAGAAATACTGTTTTACCAACTATCAGGGCATCCCTTAGCTCAGTCAAGTTGACACATTAAAATTAACCATCGTATAGGTATTCCCTGTCATTCCTGGGAAGCTGCCTTTTCCTGAAAAAGTCCTACTTATGCTTGACAGCAAAAAGCAAAACTCCAAACAACACCAGTCTTTGGAATTTATACAGTTTGGGTTCTGTATTAGTCAGCTTTCTGTGACTATGAGAAAATACCTGAGAGAATTGGCTTGAAAGAGGAAAGGTTTATTTTGGTTCAGAGTTTCAGAGGTTTCAGTCCATGGTTATCTGGCCCTGTTGCTTTGGGACTGTTTTGGTTTAGATATGAAGTGTCCCTGAAAAGCTCAATCATGAGACAATGCAGAATGTTCAGAGGTGAAATGATTAGATTATGAGAGTTGTAACCTGATCAGTTGGTTAATCCACTCATATGATTAACTTAGGCAGGTGGGGTATGACTGGAGGAGGTAGGGCACTGGGGATGTGCCTTTGGCTTTATATTTTGTTCCTGGTGGGTGGAGCTCTCTCTCTGCCTCTTGGTGGCCATGTCCTGAGCTGCTTTCTTTCCACCATACCCTTCTTCCATGATGTTCTGCCTCACTTTGGGTCCAGAGCAATGGAGTTGACTGTTTCCAGACTGAGACTTCTGAAACCATAAACCCCAAATAAACTTTTCCTCCCTTGAGTTGTTCCTGTCAGGTATTTTGGTCAGACCCACAAGAAAGCTGACTAGAACAGGGCACAAGGCAGGCAGGACATCATGGCAGGAAGCATATGCAGAGGACACCGATTACCTCATGGCAGATGGGAAGCAGAGAGAAAAAGGAAGGGGCTGGGGTCCCTTTGTCCCTTTCAAGGGCATGTCTCAATGATACAACTTCCTCCCAGTAGGCCCCACCACTTAGTTTCCACCACCTCTTAATAGTGCTATCCTTTGGGGTCCAAGCCTTCAACCCACAGGCCTTTGTGTTGTCAAGATCCAAATGATAGTAGATTCGGTGTGGTTTCCTGCTCATCCACCAAAGATGGGCTTGAACTGTGGTGCACCTTTCAATCTGAGGCTATTGAGAGCTTCTGAGCTGACGGATGCAATGCTGGAGCTGGCCAGCTGGTTGAGGAGTTGCTAGTTGGCCTGTCTCCAAGCAGAAGCAGCAGATCACTGCCCAAATTCTACAAGTGGGATGACCAGTGGCAATATAAAGGGCAAACAAACAAGAAAGGCTTTCTTTCTGAGAATGTTTCTACAGTAGTTAGGTTAGAAAATGATCCAGGGAAGATATAAACTAGCCTTTTCATTTAGCAAAATAAAATGCCTATCCACTTGGTCATCTGTGCAGTGAAAGTCCAAGCCAGAATCTTGTTGTTAAAGGTTTTGTTTTAATTTGCCACCCCCACCCCACCCCTCCCACTGCTTAGCATCAGGCTGGGCAAGAATAAAGGGGAGAGTGGCATGGCAGATGCTGCCACGTGACGGGGCCTGTGGAGTGGCTTCCATGGCATTTATATTAAAGAACCACAGGAAAAAGGTGAAGGGCTGATGACAGGGAGCATCAGCATTTCCAGGGGTTTCGTTTCCATTTCATGAATATGGATCTTGCGAGGACTGTCTTGTTTTCAGAGCTGTGTTTTTTCATCAATCACCGCTGCTCTGCATGGGGAGGGAACTAGACACCCCAGCACATGATCTGGCAGGCCTCAATCATAAGTGCTCCAATGTTGACTTTCAGAAACCCAATCCAGACTTGACTCTGACCTTCAAGCCCTGTCCAGGGCACCAAGAAGGAAAGGTGCCCCGGTTGGGCCCTGGACAAGGGGCTGCTCTCTGCAAAACACTTGCAGAATCTCTGTAGCGACCCTGCTTGAGGAAGGTGAGTAGTTTGCTCTTCAAATGACCTTTCCTTCATTGCAAAGGAACACATGGAATGATGTGCAAGAGGTTCTTCCCGTGTGCCCCAAGGGGGCCACACAAGCAAGGGCACTCAGAGGCCTCCGCAGGAGACCAAGGGAGCAATGCTTTGTCTTTTTCCTGTGACACTTGCCCTCAGGTGGTTAATCCAACTGCTGAATAGCTGGTGGCCCTTGTCAAATTAAAAATGAAATTTGCCTTAAAGTAAAATAGATTATGTTCAAGTGTTGGGGCTGTGTCTTCTCCTGAGTGAGTAAAGCTTCATTCAGCATTTCACCAGGCATGATCTGGAGACCCCCTGCGTCAGAAATGGGGAACCTATTTCAATGGCAGATTTCTGGGGCCCCAAACACCAACCAAATATATGGGTACCAGAATCAAGAATGTGCATTATACCAAGCTTCTGGGAAATCCTGATATACTCCAAAATTTGTGAGCCATTAAATTTTTTTTTAAAGCTTACCTATATATTTTTTAGCAATCACAAGAAATTGTAATGGAGAATAAGATTGGATTTTTTTATGACATCCATGTAAACTTGTTTATTTGTGTGTCTTCTGTAGGAAAAATCTGAACCACAAAAGACAGGGACTGTATTAAATCTTTGTTTCTGATGGTTGATATGTGTGCCTTGTCCTTCTGGAGTTAAGAATCATCATCTGCTTCAGAACCATGGATCCTTTGGGCAAGAATTTGTCCTTCAATGAAAGTGATTGCAACATGTTGATAAGAGCAAAAGCAAAACAATAAAGCTGTTCAGTTGCAAATCTTTCCTCCGAAGTCAGTTTTTGAGTGATTAAAAAAAAGCAGTTTAGTGAAGGCTACCGCTCGCCCGCCTACACTCCAAACCACATCTTCACTTCCTATTTAAATGCTCATTTGTGCACATGTCAGAGCTTCCTGGTCCTCAGCGGGCGTGCTTTCTGGAATTTACACCACACACAAACTGAGCAGGAGGTGTTGTCCAAAGCACACTGATCCCAGCGCTGGACAGCAAAGAGTTCAGTGGAGCATCGTATCCCAGTGAATTTGGGTGGATCAAATGACTTATTTTAGGACAAAGTGAACTTTTTAGTTTTAAACTTTAGGGTTATCTGATTAATTTAGGCAAAAATCTATTATACTGGACAGCAATGAAAACAAACGACTCCTCCCACTAAATAACAAACGGGCCTTTAACCAAGTAGCCCTTAATCACTATGAAACACCTCTCAAAAATTCCCCGAACGCTGTATCTAGGGCTCACATGAAATCAATAAGGAAAGTTAGGTGCAGTGGTGCACACCTATAACAATCCCAGTTATTCAGGAGTCTGAGGCAGGAGGATTGTAAGTTCAAGACCAGCCTAGGCGACTTAGCAAGACATTGTCTCAAAATAAAATAAAAAGTACTGGGGATGTAGCTCAGTGGTAGAGCACTTGCTTAGCATGTGCAAGACCCTGGGTTTCATCCCCAGGATGCCAAGAAAAAGAAAGAAAGAAAGAAAGAAAGAAAGAAAGAAAGAAAGAAAGAAAGAAAGAAAGAAAGAAAGAAAAAAAGAAAAGAAATCAGAAAGACCAAATGAAGATGCCAGTATTAAACCAAAGCCCTCAATGAACAATGGAATCTTTCAGTAGTCAAGGACACATTTTTTTAGTTGCCTAGTAAACCCAGAAACACCAGAGTGACCCCACTGAGAAATCACAGTGACTAAAGATGAATGCTACTTCCTTTACTTTGTGCCATAGAGAGTTTTGAAAGTGTGTAGCAAAAAAAATGTGTTAATTGTAGGGGAGATACATTTAATATTTTGGCTGTTTTTCTCAGCCAGGAGGTCATTGAAAGTTCAGTTATGATTCTAGATCATTCTCTTGGGTTCTTTTACAACTTCCTGGCTTTACCATAGTGATGGGGATCTATCTTGTTTGTGATATAAAATTGTGTTAAGATATGAAATTAGGAAGAGAGGTACAAAGTGTGTGTGTGTGTGTGTGTGTGTGTGTGTGTGTTTCCTTTTCATGGTCTAGATGGGAATGAAAAGTTCAGCCTCAGAACATTGCAAGGTTTAACCAGGAAATCAACATCAATCCTAAGCATCTTAAACAGAGGCTATTTAATCCAGGGAATTGGCTCAGCAGGTGAGAACTGATGGCTAATGAAAGAAACTACTGCAACTCTAGGCTTGGGGGTCAAGGTGAGGAGGGCCTTGTTACAAGGGCCAAGAGCTGGGTCACTCAGTGCCCATGTCTGGTGGGAGCAGCTACCATGCAGAAGACACAGCGGCTTCTGAGCCACCTGGTGAGGCAGAGATAGAGGGGACAGTTCTCTGGCTTCTCCTTTCTTCCATTCCCCCATCTTCTGCCAGGGTCCCCCTTAGTCAACACATCGTAAGCCTGGAGAACACATCTGCAAGGCTCAGGTTCCCCTGAGATCGGTATGGGAGAGGGAAAAGAGGTGGATCTATCACATGCTCCATTAAGAATATGGCAGGGCCGATACCTTGCTGTCAAACACTGAATTCTCTGAACTCCACCACCTTCACTGCAGACTTGAAGGCATCTTTTCATCTGAGCCATTTAATTGCTTTAGAATGATGATCCATGACCCACAAAACAGGTAAATCAAGGGCAGATCTGAAACACCATGTGTGGCCATACACCTGCTGTGGTCTCCTGGGCAGCATTGGGGTTCTGCTGGAGGAGAGAGCCCTTTAAGAACCACTGAGAAGGGGACCACTGACTTAAGAAATTCTCCTCTGGAATGGTCTTGCAGAACTGGGACGGAGCCTCTTTATTAAGGCATACTGGTTCTTTCCAAAGAAAAGTCTACACCTTTGAAGAGTTGTACTGACTTACACTTTTTTTGCTAACATATGGACCTCATGTGGGCAAGAAAGTAGTCATTATTAGAATAACAATCCAGCTATGAAATGCATCCTTTATGGGAACATAGCTCATGTTGAACCCTGAATCCTGTTTTCCCTGCCGCCCTGTTCCTCTCCCCATACAGAGGGTAAGCATCCTGGAATCCCACTTTCTTAATGGCATGACCTGGCTTTTATTTCCCCCCTACAATTAAACTTCTACATTTTAAAATGATTTTGAATTTATAGGAAAACAGCACAGTTAGTAGAGTCCCCATACACCTCTTGCTGACATCTGTGTGCATTTAGCACAAATAATAAGCTCATACTGGTGCATTATTATCAGCTAAAGCCCATAGTTTATTTGCATTTACTCAGGACTTCCTAATGGTTTTTAACGTATTTTATTTTTGTTGTAGGGTTCCATCCAGGAAGCCTATATGACACTCAGTCATCCTGACTCCTTAGGCTCCCCTTGGCTGTGACACTTTCTTGCTGTGACTTTCTTGATCTTGGACTCTTCATGGGTCCGAGGAGTCCTCGTCAGGTATTTGTAGAAGGCAGCACTGGAATTCATCTGGGGTTTTCCTCATGATCACACTGGGGTTATGTATGGACCTGGGAGAGGAAGACCACAGAGGTCAAATGGCATGTTCTGGAGAACGTCATTTATCACTGTTGATGTTGACCTTGGTCACTTGGCTGAGGCAGTGTCTGTCAGGTTTCTCCATTTGGAAGGAAGTTGTTATGACTTAGGTGCTGTTACGGTTTGGATATGAGGTGTCCCTCAAAAGCCCACATGTAAGACAATGCAAAAAGGTTCAGAGGAGAAATGATTTGGTTATAAACCTCTTAATCCACTCAGTGAATTAATCCCCTGATAGGGATTAACTGAGTGGTAACTGAAGTGGTAGGGTGTGGCTGGAGGAGACTGGAATTGAGGAGTGGCTTTGGGGTGTATATTTTGTATCAGGAGAGTGGAGACTCTCTTTCTTTGCTTCCTGATCACCATGATGTGAGCTCCTTTCCTCCGCCACCCTCTCCTGCCATGATGTTTAGTCTCACCTTGAGCCCCTGGGGAATGGAGCCCCGCTTCTGTGGACTAACACATCTGAAACCATGAGTCTTCACATAAACCTTTCCTCCTTTGCACTTGTGCTGGTTGGTCATTTAGTCACAACTGCAAAAAATCTAACTAAAACAGGTGCTAAGCTTCTGGAGGCAGAATTGTTGCAATTCCTCTGTCCTGGAGCTTTGCCTGTACCCACCCCCCATTTATTTAATTCTTCAACCAGTTACTTATGTCCATATGGATTCCTGAATATTCCATGTCCATTTTATACTTTAGATTATAATTTAATACTGCTTTGCTGTTTGCTTAGAACTTCCCGGGGACGCTCACTCACTTCCTTCCTTTTTACTGCTGACCTGCCCTCATCATTGTGGTTTTTTGCTTCCTGTTTGAATTTTAGCACTTTTTGCCAGTTTAAAATGTCCCGGGTTCATCCTGTATATGTTCTGCCCCTGCCATTTATCCAAGCGGCCCTGGATATACAACTCCTAAAAGACAGTTTGAGAAACAAAGCTCTGGTGCTAGAAGTGTTCAACCTGGCCATTTTAATCCACCTGTTCATTTCTTAAACATTCTTACCATTGTCGCTTACCATGCTCACCCCCAGTACCGACTTTGGGCAAGACTCTGGGGCAGATGAGACAAAGGGACCCAAGAAACTCCATTATTCCTGGTCCAGAAGAGGGCTGTCAGTGAGGCGCACTGAGCGATTGGTGGGAATTTGAAGATGGAAGGAGACTTTTGGCTGGGGATGTGTGTCATCCAGCCTTCACTCTTGTTCTAGATTTTCTTCTGTCCTTAAGGTCCATAACTCAGTAGCTGTGCTCAGGTCTACACTTCTCTGTCTGAGTCTGCCATAGCAGGCCGACCTGAGATGAAATTCTGGTTTTGCCCCTGTTAGCCATGTGACCCGGAATAAGTGTCTCCACAGTACCTCGTCTGTTTCCTCATCTGTAAACTGGGGGTGCTGATACAAATGTGAACCACCCCCAGAGGCCTTTGGGAAGATGAGGGAGAAGACATGTGAGTGTCCGGCACAGTGTCTGATAGTTAGGGACGGCAAATGCTGCTAAGTAAGTAAAGCGGCAGCAACATTAGCATCTCTGTCCAGAGGGAGCATTACCTGTGGTTTCATCTGGTGGCTGGGCACCACTGCGGCAGAGGTGGTGATTAGTGAGATTGCAAAGGCAGGCCCAAGGAGATGGCTGTGGAAAGGGCTGACCCTGTGCTCTCAGTCAGGTCTTCCTTGCAGACGACATCGCTCTCGAGAAGCAAACCCTACCTGATCAGGGACTTGGGGTCTCCTGGCATTTGCACAAACTCTAGCACCAGGAAATGAGGCATCTGCTGAAATAACCACCCACGACGTGTACTCATCAAAATGCTTTGGCACAGCTCCCTGGGCAACACCTGCTTGATGTTCCAGAAAGGACCCTCAAGCTAGGGACCCTACCAAGGGTGACTGTGCACTTCACA
>JAJEJO010000121.1:695126-717942 GCA_020662805.1 Glaucomys volans | reverse complement strand
TCTCTCTCTCTCTCTCTTTCTCTCTTTCTCTTTCTTTCTTTCTTTCTTTCTTTCTTTCTTTCTTTCTTTCTTTCTTTCTTTCTTTCTTTCTTCCTTTTTCTTTTACTTTCTCTCTCTCCCTCCCTCCCACCTCCTTCTCTCTCTCTCCCTCTCTCTCTCTTTTTGCAGTAATGGGGATTGAACCCAGGGATGCTCAACCACTGAGCTACATCCTTTTACATTTTTATTTCAAGACAGGGTCTCACTAAGTTTCCATCCTCCTGCCTCAGCCTCCTGAGTCACTGGGATTTCAGGCAAGCACCACCACACCCAGTTTTACAAATGGGCTTCTGTTCTGGAAAGAAAGCAGGATTTAAACAGTGATGCTTGAGCAGGACTTGAGACCTTCTCTTAGTAGCAGGCAAAGTGTAGATGTCATGTGCTTTCCTAACATGCTGGTGAGGTGTGTCCCAGCATCCCTGGACCACTCGGTATGGAGAGGTGACCATCCTGTTTGTGGTTTTTTGGTTTTTTTTTTTTACACTGGAAGCATCTAGAGCAGAGATTCTCAAGTTTTGTCCCTGAACCACCAGCAGCAATATCACCTGGGGACTTCCCAGTTTTGGAATCAGAAACTTGAGCTGAGCAACACCCCCATCCCAGCTGCAATCTGTATTTTAGTAATCACTCCAGGTGATTTGGACACCAGGTCAAGTTCAAAAGCTTTGATCTCAATGACGCAGGACTTTTCCCAATGTTCCACTGGAAAAATAAAAACATTCTGAACTCTAAACACCTTGAAGTCAGAGGTGAATTTTCTCGCCTCTGACATTAAGTAGGTATGCAGTAAATACTTGTTGAATGAATGAATTTAAAAACACCAAAGTGACCCAAATCAAAAACACTGACAAGACCGAATGCTAGTGATAAGTGCAACAAATGAAACTTACATTCATTACTGACAGAAATGCGAAAAGGAATAGCCACTTTGAAGGACGGTTTGACAGCTTCTTATAAAAGCAAACATATCCTTGCCATGGAATCCAGCAACTGTGCTCCTTGGTATTTGCCCAAATGAACTGTAAGCTTATGTCTACACTAAAACCTGCACGTGGATGTTTACAGCAGCCTCATTCACAATTGCCCAAACTTGGAGCCAACACGATGTCCTTCAGTAGGTGAGTGGGTAAACACACTGTGGCACGTGTAATAGCATCTTATTCAGGGATTTAAAAAAAAACAGCTGTCAATCACAGAAAGTCTTGGAGGAACCCCAAACGCACATTGCTAAGCGAAAGAAGCCAGTCTGAAAAGGCTGAGTCTGCGTGACTACAACTCTGACATTCTAGAAAATGCAGAACGATGGGGACAGTGAGAAGATCAGTGGGTGCCAGGGACTCACGGAAGGTGTTGGGGGGCGGATAAACAGGTGAAGCACTGAGGGTTTGGGGGGCAGTGAAACCATTCTGTGGATCATAAGGGTGAATATTTGCGTGTTTGTCAAAACCCAGGAGAGGTAAAACACATAGTGTGACCCTGACGTGAACTGTGGACTCCAGTAATAATAATATCAGCGTTGGTTTGTCACAGACAACAGATGCACCACGCCAAAGCAAGATGCTGATAATAGAGGGAAATCAACGGAGGGAGGGAGGGAGGGAGTGTGTGGGAACTCTCTGTACTTTCTGCTCAATTTTTCTGTAAACCTCAAACTGCTCAAAATAAAAAATAAGTCTATTTTTCAAAAGTGGGAGTAGTTAACACCCGAATGGCCCTTGGTGATCACTGTGTGGACATTTGAATTAACACCCTAATGAAAAGCAGGCTGGAGCTCTGTTCCTAGGTACCTGGTAAAACCTGGTTGCCCCCCATGTCCCCACATCTCTCCTTATCCTTAAGCCTGACTACTGACATCTGGGGTTGCTCCCTGGACTTGTGCCCATGATTTAAGAGCATCTTATTTCATTAGAAGCAAAAATTCTTTCATCTCTTCTTGATAGTAAAGAGGGATCTTTTTAACGCTGGAGGGTGGAATCATGTCTGGTGCTCTTGGTGAAATTCCAGCTCCTTGTGGGATGCCGTGGGACACTGGAGGGTGAATTTCAGCAGTTAGGGGGAAGTCCCTGGGTACTGTCTTGTGGGTGCTTGATTGTTCTGAGGGTGTCTGGAGTTGCCCTTCAGATAATGAGTAGAAGCTCCACTGGTGTCAGAAGGTTGCCTGAAACACAGTGGGAGGTGTCGCAGGTTGTGGGTTTTTACAGGGTGCCCACATTTCTGTTGCTCAGTTCTCTTACAGCCAGAGGAGAGCCTGGTGCTGGCTCACTGGGATAAGCAGAGGTTGCAGTCAGCCTTCCAGGAAAGCTTTTAAAAAGACAACAGAAAAAATGCCTGGTGGGGAGGGACAGGTAATAATAATGTGGCTTATAGTTTTCATCTTCTTCTCTTCTGCCTGGAATGCTAATGTAAAATGGTAGAGTCACCATTTGGTGGCCATGAGGTGACCATGAGCCACAAACTAAGGGCAGGGGAAAAACTAAAAAAAAAGAATAAATTCTAGATGCTGTTGTGCAGCTGCTGTGCAGTTCTGAATGGTTTACCACTGGACGTCTTTACAGGACAAAGAAAAAACCCTAATTTGTGTAAGTCAGTATTTTCAAAGTTTCTGTTACCTGGGGTCAAAAACAGCATCTAACTGAATCTCATGGTTGAGATTGTGGACTTGGAGGCCTGACCGGCCCATTCTACTATGCGACCTTGAACTTACTGCCATGCGCATCTCAACTTTAGGATGCTTCATGCTTGTAGATAGAACCAACAATGGCACCGCCCTTTGGATTGTTCTAAGGATAACTGGATAGAATAGATTTTAAGGCCCGGTGCCTGGGAAGGACTGAGCAGATGGTGGTGAGACGCTGGAACTGCCCCCCACATAGAAGAGGGCACAGAATCACACACAGGAACTCCTCAAAATAGAACCAGACCGGGCAGCAGTGTTTTGGGCACTGAGCGTCCCGCAACTTCTGGACTTCATTGCCATGTGAAAAATCAAGGTCACCTGATGCCAAGTGGATCTGCCCAGGCCTAACCTTGGACTGCTAGTCTCTCCTTCAGCCCCTTCAGGTGGATGCCTACAGATGGTTCTAGGAAAATGCCCCACTTGCTGCTCTCCAGTGAAGGGCAGCTGACCGGATGTGCAGGGAGAGCAGGCTGCCGTCTGTCCTCTGAGGACACCCCCGGACCTCACCACTGTGCCAGAGCGGAGCCCAGCTGCGTGGGATGGCTGTTTCCAGGGCTCTCAGCTTTCCTCAGAACACCCCCTCCTCATTCCCATCCCATGATATCAATTCTGATTTTAATGAGAAAATGGAAGTGATTTTTGGAGAGAAGTGGCTCATTTCCTCACAGCTGCTTCGGTGTCCCTTTGCTCTGCCTGCCTTTCTGTTTCCAGCAAAGGCCTGGGCGTGTCCCTGGCAGAGGAAGCACCTCACCTGGCCACCGGGACCATGTCCTCTTGCCTCTCTGGAACACCACTTTCTCTCCTGTGCATCCAAGTGTCTCTCTCTTCCAGATTTTTCTTTTTTTAAAATTTGTTCTTTTTACATATATGTGACAGTAGAGTGTATTTTGACATCTTATACATACATGAAGGATGGCTTATCCTAATTAGGATCCTGTTCTTTCTTTCTTTCTTTTTTTTCAGCACTGGGGATTGAACCCAGGGCCTTGTGCTTGCAAGGCAAGAAGCACTCTACCCACTGAGCTATAGGCCCACGATCCCGTTCTTATGGTTGTAAATGATGTGGAGTTTCACTCGTCGTGTATTCATTTATGAACATAGGAAAGTGATGTCCAATTTATTCCACTGCCTTTCCCTTCCCCTCCCCACCCTCCCCTACATCCCCTTTGTCTAATCCAATGAACTTCTTCTATCCTCCCCCACCTGACCTTATTGTGCATTAGCATCTGCATAGCAGAGAGAACGTTTGGCCTTTGGTTTTTTAGGACCGACATATTTCACTTAGCATGAGAGTCCCCAGTTCCATCCATGGACCAGCAAATGCCATAAGTTCATTCTTCTTTATGGCTGAGTAGTATTTCTGGATCATTCTGCCCCCTCCTGTCACGTGGCCCCTCACAGCCACACTCCTGTGGTGTCCATTTCTTCACCTCCTGTCCCTCTCAAAGTGGCTCTAGTCTGGCTTCTGTCCCCATCATTCTGTCAAAACTGTCCTTGTCAAAGTCACCAATAACTTCTTTGTTGCCAAATCCAGTAGCTCATTCTCAGTGCTCAGCTTACTCCACTTTTAGCAGCGTTTCATCCAAATGACACTCTCGCCTTCACGGTTGTCTTCATCGGCCTCTGCAGTGTGGGAGACACCAACCACCGACACCTTTGCAACATGGTCTGAGCTCTGTGAGGGCAGGACTTCCTTTCACTTACAGCCGTGTTCCGGGACATCCAGGAGAGAGTCTCTCATGTGTTTGTTGAATGGATGACTCTCGATCAGGGGTCAGCAGAGTACCGTCCACTGGCCAGCTCTGGCCCACTGCCTGTTTTGTAAATAAAACTCGCTGGAATAGAGCCTCCCTCGTTAGTTTACAGATCATCTCAGGCTGCTTTTACGGTGGCGCTGGGCAGGTCGTGACAGAGACTGTGTGGTCAGAAATGTTTACTCTCTGGTTTTTATGGAAGAAATGGGTTTAGCCCTGATTCAGAGAATTACTTTGACGAGTGCTCCATGCTGTGTGGGTAAGACGGTCCCTGAGCCCGGATGGTCATTTCATCCTGGTGCCCTCTGGTGAGTGAGTCTGGGAGGAATATTCTGTGTCTGCAGGTCGACTGCGAATACTTCCTATCTGGTTTGGGGCCACGGGCAACGTGCTTCCATGTGGGAACATCCTGAAGCTCTAACTTCAAATCTTTGCACACATGGGGGAGAACGTTGCATGAGTTGTGCAGCAGTTAATCACCTTTCTGATTTTTCCAGGTGGTAATAATAATGGTGGTTACTTTCCAATATTGCTGAACATGCACAGGTGCTATGCTGAGCCTGGTTTTATCCTTCAATCCTCTCACGGACCTTGTGATGCGTGAAGCAGTATCACTACGGTTGACCCTTGGTATCTGCAGGGCAAGGTTTCCAGGACTCCCGAAAACAGATGCGAAAATCCCAGCATGCTCAAGTCCCTTATATAAGATGGGCAGTATTTGCATAGACCCATTCACATCCTCCCACACAGTTTATATCATCTCTAGATTATCTGAAACAATGTGAATAATTGTCATACTGTGTCGTCTAGGGAATAGTGACAGAAACAATCTGTATGTGTTCAGTACAGGTACAATTTTTTTTATTTGTTCTTTTTATATATACATGACAGTGGAGTGTATTTTGACATCTTATACATACACGAAGTATATCTTATTCTAATTAGGATCCCACTCTTGTGGTTGAACGTGATGTGGCGTTCCACTGGTCATGTGTTCACATATGAACATAGGAAAGTCATGTCCGATTCATTCTACCATCTCACTTTTCCCATCCCTGTTCCCTTCTCTTCATTCCCCTTTGTCCAATCCAATGAACTTCTGTTCCCTTCCCCCCATTGTGTGTTAGCATCCACATATCAAAGAAAACATTTGGCCTTTGGTTTTGGGGGACTGTCTTATTTCATTTAGCATGATGCAATTTTTAAGGTATATTTTTTTATATTGTTGGGTTTCTTATTTTTTATTTTTTTTGGTACCAGGGATTGAACCCAGGGATACTTAACCACTGAGCCACATTCTCAGCCCTTTTTTATATTTTATTTAGAGACAGGGTCTCTCTGACTTGCTTAAGGCCTAAGTTGCTGAGACTGGTCTTGAACTCATGATCCTCCTGCCTCAGCCTCCCAAGTTGCTGGGATTACAGACTTGTGCTACCTTGCCCAGCTTAAGTATTTCTGATGCATGTTTCCTTGAGTCCCACAGATCCAAAGGGGCAACTGTATTTCCATTTATGGATAAGGACACTGAGGCTAGTAACCAGCTCAAGAGGAACCAGGAGATGACTTGGTTTATGTTTAACCCAGTACTGTGTGGCTTGAGGCCTCCCCCTAACAACCCCCAGGCCTCCCAGTTGGTGATGGAATTTGCTTCCATTTCCCTGGGTCCATCATCGCCAGGAACCATGGCTTAGCAGACCCTCTGGATTAGCCTCCACTTTCACCTTTATTTTATTTTTATGTGGTGCTGAGGATCAAACCCAGGGCCTATGCATGCTAGGTAAGCGCTCTACCACTGAGACACAACCCCAGCCCCCTAGCCTCCACTTTTGAGAAGAAAGGCAATTCAGTTGGGTTCAGTTCTTGCTTTTACTGAGTTTTATTTTATTTTATTAATTTGCTTTTATTAGTAACAATTGAGGAAAAGGAATACCTTTATGAAAAAGCCACTCATAGCCTCAGCTGCTTTGCTTTTATTAGATGTCCAAAAAGTTTCTGGGGGAAAAAAAGATGCTTCTGAAAAGAAGCAGCAGAGGATAGTCAAGCTGCCCCTTTCAGTTATCCCTTAATGAAACTGGGCTGAGTTCATCCTAAGATAACTTTATCATTTATTTCTAAATGAAAAAGTTCATCATTTTTCAGAATCCAAAAGGAAAAGCTATCACAGAAGATGTTTTTCTTTTCTCTCTGTTTTGTTGCAAGTAATATGGTTTTGTTGTGATTAAAGCCTTTTTTTATTCCCCAAAGGAGTCCAGCTGTTGGAACAATCTGACTTGGAAGAGTGAAGAGAAATGGAAGGGTTTCCTCTTGCTTCTAGAAAGCTCAGGGGAGCAGAGTTTGGACTCCACCAGGCCTGGAGGGGGGCAGTCACAGAGGGAGAACAGGTGGTCTGGTTGGTTATCCCTAGTTATTAGAATTACAGAACTTATCTCTTTTTTCCTTAATGTTTGTACTATACAAGAATTTTCCAACTCCCTGAGAAAATTATTTTTTTTTCCAAGAAAGATAAGAGTGTTTATCCCTCGCAGGGCCTATTCAGCTGCAAAATATATATCGGAGGCTGCAAATCAGCCTCCAGTGACAGAGCAGCTCATTTCAAAGCATCCGGGCTTCCTTTTGTTATCTCTGCCTACTCATCCTACTAACGGATCTTCATCAAAATAGCTACCTCTCCCCTACTCTCCTCCTGCCCCCTCTGGAGATTGGGAGGATGGAAGGAAGCCATCAATACAAAACCCTGCAACACCCACAACTGTTTGGCCTGTTGAGAGGTGTTATGCAGAAAGACCACAAGAAAACAGAGAGCAAGAGTATGTGAACTTCTAACCCTCTTCCACACATGCCATTTGGTTGGTGGGTGGCATGAGCGAGCGTTCAGTTCCCTGCAGTGGGCGTTTTATGGGGCCAAGTGACAAAGAGCCAAAGAGGGTAAGAACTCGTGAGCAGCAAGTGGAAAACTACCAAGAACCATCCAACCACTCTGGCCACAAACTTCACCTCGCTCAAGTGCAGGCAGCTCGGTTAGGTCTCCAAATCCTGAGGCACCAGGGCACTTTAATGCAGCCAGCCCTTTGCAGCCTAGGAGAGCTTTTGTTCCACGGCCAGTTCTCTTGCACCATCCCTTCTTGGTTCTTTTTGTCCAAATGGGGTGACACTTTGTCACTTGGGGGGCAGGCAATGGATAGAGACATTAATTGTTGCTCACTGACTCCTGCCGGCACCGCTGCCTGTGGCTTTTATGGACCCCACATGGAAAAATTAACACATTGGAAAGGCAGCAGTGACTCCAAAGTGCCAGAGAGGAAAGTAATTCAATTGATCTCTGCTCTGTGGTTGTCTGAATGGATCAGCTAAATGTGTACTCGGAGGAGGGCAATAAATGTTCAGAAAAACAGTGCAAGAACGCAGGCATGCTGGGCAGTGGCTACATCTGGAAATTCCACAAGGTTTCACTTTGGATGTACACCTTGGATTTGGCATTTGGTAAAAGCTTTCTGGGGAGATGAGAATACAGGGACTCAGGGAAGGAGCAGTGCAAATAGAATATATATGGACTGGGCTGGGGAAAGCCAAGGTGCTTGAGTTAGTGGTTCATGGTTTTGCAGAACATGGTTCGGGAAGGCAGTAGGGTTTTCTGGAAAGCATAGTGGGATCTGAGGACATGAGAGCTGGGATTGAGCTGGCTTTTCCTCGAAACTGAGTGTCTGTTAAAAGGGAACAATAATTCCTGCTTTTCTCAAATGAGACCATGGATGACAAGAAAGTGCTTTGTAAAACACGTTACTGTAAAGACTATAAAATTCTTTATGTGACTTTTAAATAATTTAAGTTAATATACTTTAAGTTGACTCATTTAATTGTTCAACAAATATGTTATTAACATCCAGGAGGAGCTGGCCATACACTATAAATAACAGACTCAGCCCCTGGGCCCACAAAGTTTATAGTCTATACTGACAAGTTAATAGGAAAACACCACAAAGCACGTTAAATGAGTGAATATGGACCATGTGGAAATTCATCAATACAGCCCTTAACCTGGACTTGGAAAAGCCCCAGGCTTCCAGGAGAGTGTGGTGGTCAAGCCAAGCTTGGGCATCATCTTCTCAGTGACAACTCTCATGGCCACCATATTGAAGAGCTAAGCCGCCACCCCTCTGTGTATCCTCCCCCACCCCACTTCTTTTCTTTTACAGCTCTTATCTGACACACTCTTTGTATTTACTTGCCTTTATTTCAGTCTTTCTCAACCAAAATATAAGCTCGTAAGGTTAGATATTTTTGTTTTGTTTCCTACTGAGTCCTCAGTATCTAAAATAATTTGTGATATATAGCAGGCACTTGACAGATATTTGTTGAATGAGTGCAATATGTTTGATTTGAGCAGCCAAGAAGGCGTTAAAGAATGTTCCAGGAGAGGAAAACATAGCAAAACCCAGGAGTCCAGGTGCAGGTGGTTGGGTTTGGCTAGAATGCTACCCTGAGTGGGTGGAGTGTGGAGAGAGGAGACCAGGGATGTAGGTAGGGCAAGGTGACTACGTGACTGGTAAGCCACACTGAAGAGCTTAGGCTTCATTCTGAGGGTGATAAGGACATTTAAAGTATTTAATATGGAAGTGATATAAGATCTGAGTTTCTGCGCAGTTGGGAGTGGGAGTCCATGTGGAAGCTCTTTCAATTGAGTTGGAGCAAGATGGTGATGACCTGAACTGAAATTTTGGTGATTTGGGAGAGGTACAGGAGTGAATAGCCCCCAATGGTTGATGAATGGAAGTGGGGAATGAAAGAGAGGCAAGGCTCAGTGACTCAGGGTGGAGGCAGATTCAAGGGACATCATTGATTGATAGCACCATTCATGGAAAGGAGGAAGCCAGCCAAAGAGGCAGTTTTGGGATGAAGATGTTGTTTTCAGTGTGAACCTCGTAACTGAATATGTTCTGTGAGCATTTGTAAGTATGGGTCAGTCTATAAGTGTAATTGAAGCCTAGGGTATGTTTTACTTAGCTTTGCATTACTAAAATGAAATACTCGAGCCACTAATGTTAGAAAGAGAAGAGGTTTATTTAGCTCACAGTTTTGAAGATTTAAAGGCATGGTGTCTATACAGACTCAGTTCTGGTGAGGATCTCATGGTGAACGGTAGATGCAGAGGAAGGAGCAGTGAGTCAGAAAACACAGAAAGCTGGGCAGAGCTAGGCTTTCTGGTTTTGCAACAACCTTCTCATGAGAATTCAAGGGATTCTGCGAAAAGCTACCTGGTAAGGTCATGCCCCCAATGACCTAAGGACAATCTACTAGGCCCCATCTCTTCAAGGTTCCACCCCCTCCCAAGAGGGCCACTCTGAGGACCAAGCCTTCAAATACAATGGATGCTTGGAGGACACCCATGTCACTTCCAGACCATAACAGGGTGGTTGGGATTTTTAGAGAATGAGAAAACAAAAGACCTGGGGAGAGCCCTGTGAGGCACTAATGATAGGAGGACAGACCAAGGGAGAGGAGACCAAGAAGGAAAGAGCAGAAGATTTCAGAGGAATCTGAGGAAGGCCAGGAATAGGTGATATCTCAAGGAGAAAAGAGCTTGCCAGGTCAAGCTCAATATAAAACTGTTGTGGGATTGAATTACATCCCCCTCAACAGGTATGCTAAAGCCTAACCTCTGCTATCTGTGAACGAACTTTAGGTCAGACTTGATTGGGGGTGATCCAATGGCCACAGGGAGAGAGACATTTGGACCCACAGACACACAGGGAAGAAGGCCTCCGGAAGACAGAGGCAGGTACTGGAGTTCTAGCTCCAAGCCCCGGATTGCTGGGTGTGGTCAGCAACCACCAGAAACTAGCACAAGGCCAGGAAGGATCTTCCCCTAGAGCCTTTGAGGGACTGACATCCCGCCCACACCTTGCTCTCAGAGTTCTTGTGGCAGAATTGTGCCAGAGTACCTTTCTGTGGTTTCAAGCCACTGTGGTTTCACCCAGTTTGTGGCCATTTGTTATGACAACCCCAGAAAGCAATGCAGGAGGGGAAAGTGTCCACAGAGTGAGCGACAGCAATGTCATAAGGGGCTGGGGTGCATACGGCTCCCGTTTGGTGTGAGGGTGGCCTCATGGAGAGAGTGAGGCAGTGATGGGGGAGAAATGAATGGACGTAGGCAACCCATGCGAAAACCCTGGCCACGGAGGGAAAGAGGAAAGGCTTCAGGAGTTGGAAGAAGTGGGTAGTTCTCAATTATTTATTTATTTGTTTTTTTTGTTTTTTTTTTTTTTTTGGTACTGGGGATTAAACCCAGGGGCACTCCACCACTGAGCCACATCCCCAGCCCTATTTTGTATTTTATTTAGAGACAGGGTCTCACTGAGTTGCTTAGGGTCTCGCTAAGTTGCTGAGGCTGGCTTTGAACTTGTGATCCTCCCGTCTCAGCCTCCCAAGTGCTGAGATTACAGGCGTGTGCCACCACACCCAGCTATTTATTTGTTTTAAAAAGCTAATTAACACGTCCATCCCTTCCCATCGTTTTGACTTATTTGTGTGCCTGGTGAGAACCCTGGAGATCAATTCTCTTGGCAAATTCAAAGCAAATACAGTTTCATTAGCCATAGTCACCTTTCTGTGGATTATCGCCCCAGAACTTATTCATCCTGTCTAACCGGAACACTATGCATGGTGACCAGCGACTCTCCATCCCTCTTCCCCACCAGAGCCTGCCAATCACCACTCCACTCTCTGCTTTTGTGAGTTCAACCTTTTCAGATTCCACATGTAAGCAAGATCTTGTAGTATTTGTCCTTCTGTCTGACTTCACTTAATAGAAGGGAATCTCCAGGTTCAACCAAGCTGTTAAAAATGTCAGGATTCTTTTTTTTAAGGCTGACTAATATTACACACACACACACACACACACACACACACACCACATTTTCTTCAACTATTTCTTTTTCTTTTTTTCTTTTATGGTACTGGGGATTGAACCCAGGGCCTCTTGAATGCTAGGCAGGTGCTGTACCTCTGAGCTACATCCCAACCCTCTTCATCCACTTACCTGTCGTTGGGCACTTAGGTTGATTTAAGTCGATTCTGTATCTCGGCTGTTGTGGATAGTGATGCACTGAACTTGGGAGTGCAGATGTCTCATTGATATACTCATTTCATTTCCTTTGGCTGTATACCCAGAAGTGGGATTTCTGGATCGTAAGGTCGTCCTATTTTAATTTTTTGACAAATTTCCATGTTGCTCTTCAAAATGACTGCGCCACTTTACATTCCCACCAGGTGTGTAAAGGTTTCCTTCCTCCACATCCTTGAAAATACGCTCCGTCTTTTGTCTTTTTTATTAGAGCCAGCCTGACAGGTGCGAGGTGATACCTCATTGTGGTTTTGATTCTCTGATGAGATTTTATGTTCTGTAGGAGGATTCAATCCTACTTAATGTTGATGGGAAAGAGTCCGCAGAGAGGAAAACTTTTTCTGAATATAGAGGAAAGAGAAGAGTTTGACAGAAGCGAGGTCTCTAAAAGGCGGAGGGATGGGATTTAGCACAGACACACAGTGTCTGCAGGTTTGGCTGCAGGAAGCCAAGGCAGGTCCTGCCAGACAGCTCTCTGGGAGCCAGGGTGCAAGGCCATCCTGAGGGCCCAGGACGAGGATCCAGGACTCTAGGTCCGTGCAGAGGTTTGAGAAGCAAGAACAAACTGGTGCCAGTCACACGGGAAGAACAAGGGCACTGACAAGGGACACAAAGGGTTTTGGGGACCCCAGGAAGTAGGGGCTAGCAGACACTTCAATTGCCTGTCCTGCACACCCCTTCTCCCTTGCTGCCAGAGCCCCAGCATCAGGAGCCGACCACTGAGGGCAGAGGACCCCTCTCCCCCTCCTGGAGATTGCAAGTCCACATGGGCACTGGGGTAATTAATGCCACTTGCTGTAACAAACGGTCTCAAGCCTTCAGTTGCCTAAGCTCATGTGCATTTCTTTCTTATTCAGTGGGTCCAGGTTCCTTTCACCTTGTGATTCTGTCAATCTATTATTTGAATGAGGTAAATAGCCAGAGGACAGGCTCTTGCCCTTGGGGACCATCTGTTCTTTTAGTCCCCATTCCACAGGGCAGAACCTAGTCAACTAATAACAAAGGAGTTGGGAAATGCAGTCTTCCTGTGTGCCCATGTAGAAGGACAGATTTGGTCAGCACATAGCAAATCTCTGGCCTGCATGTGATGTTTGGAATTATGGCAGCCTCAGTGTGATCGTGAAGACAATGAATCTGACATACTGAGGGTAAAAGAGAGGAAGACACCAAGAATCTGGGTCCTTGATGGCACCATTAAAAAGCCAATTTAATCTGCCTGGGGTTTTTCTTTCCCTAGATTTTTTTTTTTTTTTTAATGAGAGATAAAAAAAAAATTCTTATTGCCAAACTTTTTTGAATTGGAAAAGTGGAACTTTTTTTTATGACTAACAATAACCTCATTCAGAAACCACAAGTCTGATTCTATTAAACAACTTATTACACTTAGAATATTATATTTCATTTAGGTGAAGAGATAGGAAAATAGTCTATTGCCTGGGTTTCAGGAAATTCACCTTGTTTGAGTTTTTTTTTTTTTTTTTTTTTTTTTTTGTAACCCTATGGGAAATGGGAATTAAAATACTTTTTGTTGTAAAGTTAGAATGAGATTGAGGATTTGCATGAAATTTACACTTTGTAAAAAACAACCATGAAGAGTCCTGCGCCAGCTGGCATGTTGAACAGTCTGCCATTGACTGGCCACACAGACAGGACCTCCCTACAAACCCCTCTCCAATGCATCATTCTTTTATTTGCCAAATACTTTTGTGGAACCTACTGTGTGCACTTGCTTCCGTCTTCACCTGCTAGGGTTGTACCCTCCCCAGGGACAGAAATGAATATTTGTTGAATGAAGTTTGATCTGATCTTCCTGCCGGAGACAGTGATGGGGTTGAGACAGTCATGGGATGGGATTCCAACTGAACTCTAATTGCATGACCTTGGATGACCTTGTGAAGTGGAGCCAGCTGAGCCTCAGGTTCCTGCTGAGGATGATGGTCCTCACGAAGAGCACATTGAAGCACCTGCTCTGTTACCCAGCAGGAAACAGGTACGAAGTAAGTGGCAGTTCGCTCCCCTTTCCTTCTTCCAGCCTCTTGTACAGATCAAGACCCTCCCTATGCTCTATTTGACGAATATTCTAGAAACCCACGTTTTATGATAAACATAATTAAGAAGGCAAATTCACTGCCAAAAAATTATATAAAACACACTGCAAATTATTTTTGGATGAGCTTGTGTTTTGGGATGATCTAAGCTAGGTTTCCTACTATCAGTGCAGATCGTTGAGAGCCAACCATCTCTCATTTTTATCTCACGCGTGCTCGGAGCATCTCCCAGAGACACAAATGTAAGGCAAGAATTTTCTCTCTATTTTTCAGATGGAGCTTTTCCCCTTTTCAGGTGAGGTAAAGGCTAGTGTCAAATCTAACCTCATGCCAACAGTCTTGTCTCTGACTGTTCTTTTTAGTGTAAGTGACTTCTCTCACAAAGAGCCTGGGAGACACGATTTTGTAACAAGGTTGCACAGGAGGAATGTGCTCCTTTGGCATTTGCTGGGCAGTGAAGACATAGAGCTTGGCTTGTGCTGTTTTGTTTGGACAGTGTGTACCCACTGAGAAGCCTGAGTTTGACTCTCAGGACTGTGATTCTGCTGCACTGTGACCTTGGACATGTCACTTCCAACATTCAGTGGCCCCAGTTCCCTCCTCCATAAAATTAGGTCTTTCAGATCAGAAGATTCCAAAGGGGCTTCAAGCTCTCAATTCTTCACCAGGGGTTTCTTGGTTGGTTCTTTTGCCCATTCTCAATATCTTATTTCAATATTCACTTCTTAAATAATTCAAAAGAAGAACAAAGTCATGTGTATGAAGATCATGCTCCATTATTTCTCATGGAGCAGGTGAAAGAGGGGGAAAGAGCCTAAAATGTCCAAGAAAAGGGAAAAAGGCTCAGTTAGTTATGGTAAATCAATAAGCTCAATAAAACATTATCCAATGACCAAGGTTAATGAAGTCTCTCTAGCAAAATGGGAAAACGTTTTTGTATGTTGTTAAATGAGAAAGGCAAGAGATAAATGATCCCTCTGTCACGATGACAACTGAGAAGAGATAGGACTGTGTATGGAATTAGAAGGGAGTGCTAGAAGTGGAAATAGTTGATGTGTTACTCAGGATTCTCCAGAGAAATGGAACCAGTAGAACACATCAATCAGAGGGGGACTCATCAGAGTGGCTTATTAGCATGACCGTAGGCTGAAGAGTCCCACAACTGCTTTCTGTGGGCTGGAGAGCCCGGGAAACTGTAACTGTTCAGTCCAAGAAGCAGGAGCCTTAGGACAAGAGGGACCAATGATGCAGCCCCATTCTGAGACTGAAGATCTAGAAAGTCCCCAGAGAATCTCTGATGTGAGTCCACCTTCAAGGCCTGAAGAATCTGGACCCTGACATCCACAGGTAATGGCAGCAGAAGAAAAGGCAGCCTCTCAGAAGGGTCCAGCGTGCACACGGAAGTGTGAACTTCCCTCTCTGCTTTTTGGTTCCATTTGGGTCCCCAGCCTATTGGATGGTGCTGCCCACATTTAGGGTGGGTCTTCCTGACTTAGTCCTCTCACCCACAATGCCAATCATCTCTGGAAATGCCTTCACAGGCAACCCAGAAGAGTGCTTTACCCAATTTCCTAGGGATCTCTCAATCCAATCAAGTAGACAACCAAGATTAACTATCACAGCTGGTGTATTAAAAATGTGATTACTTTCTAACTTCTGGTGGGAAGAGCAAAGTGTTCAATGTTTCAGGTTGCTCTTGGAAAGTATCTAAGGTATTTCGTCTTGGAAAGTATCTAAGATAGGCCAATGGCTTTAGGCCTTAAATGCTAGAAGGTACTGAGCGATAGTTGACCTCAAGCAGGATAGATCCCAGGCCCTCCCTCCTTTACCTTTCTAGAACTTCAAGTCAAGGGAATCATGCAGGTGTAGTTTTCTTGGGTGGGTGTATCTGGTTTCTTTGGCTCAACTGCTGCAAGAGCACATTGCCTGGCATGGGTAAGTCCCAGCAACACACACACACACACACACACACACACACACACACACGGGTAAGGCCCAGCAACACGCACACCCAAGGTTCAAGCCCCCTCACTACATTTGACTGGTATAATTTATTACACAATTGATTCTTTTTCTGAGAGACCAAAGCTTCTTTGGCTCAACGAGCTGCTTAAAGCTTCCTTCACATTGTTGTGGGAAGAAGCAGCTCATTGCTTTTTATTCCTCCATAGTATATTTTGGGGGTCAGCTAAATAACAGCTCCAAAGATATCCAGCTCCTAATTCCTGAAATTCGTACATGTTGTTGCAAAAGGGGTCTAACTGGAGTATTAAATTAAGGATATTGTGATGGGAAATGAGCTCAGATTATCCACATGGGTCCTAAACATAATTACAAGTAATAGGGAGGCAGAGGGAGATTTGACTGCACAGGGAGTAAACGATGTGACTCCAGAAGCACAGATTGCTATGGTACACAGGCCCCAGAACACAGGCCACCAGGAGCTGGAGAGGCAGGGAAAGGGCTTCTCTTCTAGAGCCTGGAGAAGGCTCTAGTCATGCTGACACTTTGACTTTAGCCCAAGATAACTGGATGCAGGTTTCTGACCTCTGGAATGTCAAGAGAATAAATTTGTGTTGTCTTAAACCACTAAGTTGGTGATAATTTGCTACATTGTCAACAAAAAAAGAATATAATTCTATTGAATGGATATACCACAGTTGGTTTATCCATTCACCTCTTGATATATTTGGGTCGTTTACTGTTTGGGGTTATTATGAACAAAAGCTACTGGGAGCATCCTTTTGTGGACATGTTTATATCCTTCTCAGGTAAATATATCCAGGAATTGAGTTGCTGGACATAGACCAATTTTCCCAATTGGTTATACCATTTTACATTTAAACTATGAGACCTGACTCTCTTAAAAAAAAAAAAAATGGGAGCAAGGCTATATCAAAGGGTAAGGGATTGGTGGGACTCAATTTGTCAGTTCCTTCTGGATAATTCCAGCCCCTGATTGTATTTCCAGAGCATGAGCAGATTTACTCCTGGATGTTTTTCTTTATATTCTTTTCTTGAAAAAGAGATGTTTACCTGATCCACCACTCCCACACTCTTTCTCTCGCCTCTGTTCTTGTACTCCCCGTTAGCACACACTGTACCTTCTCTGTGGGTGGGAGTCATAACCCCCAAGACCTGGACAACCCAGGGAGCAGGAGCCAGAGAGTCTAGACCTCAGGGTCTGGAGAGCAACACAGAGAAGGAGAACACAGCACTCTGATTGCTTTTCCCCGGCAAGGCAGTCAACCATATTATTCTTCAGTTGATGGAATTTTCTTGCTCTTCTAAGTAGAAAAACACCAGGAGCTCCGATGCCGCCCACTACGGTAGTTGATAAAACACTCAAAGAGAAGGGAGCAGGAAGGAGGGGTGACTCCCAAGGGCCTGGGTGACTTGTGAGGGAGCAGGGAATCGTTATTTTTGCTTTTGTTTTTTTACCTTAAGAAAATTTGCCCAGGCCACTTCCAACACAGGTCCCTCTAGATTCCAGAGCCCTCTGAGGTTACGCTCAAGAACCAGAAAGTGGCTGTTTTCCAGATATGAACTTGGTGAGCCAAATTTTGATGTGTAAAACAAGGATCTGGAATTTGGGGGTCAGCTGGTTTATCCCCCCAATTTCTCAAGCTTGTTCAGATTGTGGGTCTTTAAAAATGAAGCAGTTCAACAGTTTGGTAAAAATAGTTCTCTTCTCCTGTCCACGTCTGAGCACACCCTCTTGCAGATGAGCCCGTTATGTTTTGGTTCACCATTTGCAACTGTCAGGTTTACAGCTATAAAACCCTGTGGTGTCCTGGACATAGACAGCGTTGGAAACTCCTGACCTCACCTGTCATTTGTGACCCTCTGAGGCCAACGAGAGTAGTCTTGTGCAATATCAGCTGGGCTGGACCCATCCCATTGTTAGTTCTGCTGTCTAGCTCAGTGACCATCACACTGGCTGAAGAGGCGCCCCGCAGGGCCTGGCGGGATGTTGGCCTGTGAGTCTTCTTTGCACATGGTGGTAGCCTTCTTCTGCCTTGCTGTGCAGTGGTTAACAGTTCTGGAAGGTGAGTGCAGCATGTGGTGTGGGCACACGCTGGTCTTCCTCACATTTAGAAAGAGTTTGCGGAGACTCGAGACTTCAGGGGGGTATGGCTCGTTGCCTTGCAAAGGAAGTTGTTTGGACAAGCCAAACAACTTGATGCCAAGCAAGAGGTGGAACTTCTCAATGCCTTGGCATGAAAGTGCTGTACCACAATGTAGACGAGTCTTTTCTCCCAGAGAATTCTTCTATATTGGACACTTACTAACACCATTCATTTTGGGGGCCAGTCCTGACAATACATGCTTGATGAATATAATTTCTTTTATCTTCTTACTATTCCTGGAAGATAGGTGGAGGGACAGTGGGGTGACTTATTCCAGATTCCTACATTTTCCCATCTATTTCAGAGGTAGGCACCAGAGAGCCTGCATGCTGTGGTTCTGGAATGTGAGTGCAGGGTGGGCTATAAACACATGCCTGCTGTCTTCTGGTTGAGCCAGTTAGCACCAAGTCGACAGCCTGGGGGAGCCTCAGTGTGGCATAGCATCATGATATGAACAGGGTATTTGGGTAAGAAGATGAGGGTATGAATGGAGTCATTTTCCCTTTTCCGGTCCCTTCTTCCTCATCTGGAAAGTGGTGGATGTCACTCACTGCCTCCTGGGGCACTGATGAGGGTCACAGGAGACCTTGTGAATGAAGATAACTTGCAACTGTCAAGGACCATACAGACATGGGTGATTATTGCTCTTGGTGAGGGTTGCACTGTTTAGACAGCATTTAGCAGAAGATGGCATCCAGCCAAAGATTAGCACCTAGCAAAGTGGGTGGTACCCAGGGGGGAGGTTGGTGCCCAGGAACAGGACAGTACCCAGTAGGGAGATTGTACCTAGTAAGGAAGTTGGGCCTGGTGGGGAGGTTGTACCCAGGGAAGATGTTGGTTGGTACCTCGTGGGGAAGTTGGACCTTGAAGAGGCTCATTGCCTGATTTGGGTTGTAAAGGGGCCTATTGGCAGAAGTCAAATGAGAGAGAAAGAGACAGCTTGTGCAGTTCTTCACATTTAAATTCCAAAGTAGCAGCATGTCTCAACCTTTGAGTTCCGTGCCTACGGTTAGGTGTTTTAGACCATTTGTCCACATTGGCTTTAAATTTCTGCATGGAATGTAATTTAAAATTAAAGTCAACATTACCATGATCAAACTGTTCTCATATTTCTCCTGCTGGAAATACCTACAATTCCTTAAAACAATGCTTCAATTTTCCACACATCCAGTGGCATGTTAAAGTGTAATAAAAACCCCACCATCCTTTTCCTGCCTCCCACTCCTGGTGTTTTGGAAAAGACTAAAGAACACATATTTTCAATCAGAAAGAGATGGCTTTTCCTTTATTTTGTGTACCTCTGTCTTTGCTGGAGTGAAGGACTATGATAAACCTCCAGATGGTGGTGACTCGGGTGGGTTCATGGGAAGGAAGTGGATAAGTAGTAGTTGAATGAATGTGTGATCTGCTGTCCTATTGAGCTGCTGTGCCCCACACCTTACATTCAATGGACTATTAGGCCAGTTTTGATCTGGAGTCATTTGTTCACCCAACAAGCTTCACTGACCCAGCCCTGACCCCTCTGTGCCTACATTTGCCCCTGTGGAAGGGGTCAATATTTGGCAGGTTCATTTCAACTTGTTAAGTTATGGGACTATTGCTTTGGTTTGGATCTGGGATGTCCTCCAAAACATAGCAGTGTTCAGAGATGAAATGAGTGGCTCATGTGGGCTCAGGCATCATCAATGGATTATTCCACTTGATGGATTAATAATTTAAATGGATTTACTGGGAGGTGGTGAAACTAGGCTGATGGGGCTTGGCTGGAGGATGTAGGTCCCTGGGTGTGTGGCTTTGACAACTATGTTTGTCCCTGGTCCCTTCCCATCTCAGTCTCTCTGCTTCCTGGCTGCCATGAGCTGAGAAGCTTCCCTCTGCTGTGCCCTTCCACCATGTTTCTGTCTTGGAGACAGCTGACCATTCTCTGAATCCATGAGTCAAAATAAATCTTTCTTCCTCTATGTTGTTTTGCTGGGTGTTTTTGCCATAGCTATAAAGAGTTGACTAGATAACTAATTTCACACTGGTTGCCAAATAATCACTACCTAGACACCACTCAACCTCCCCAGGGGCCTGTGTCAAATCTAATTGGTCAGTGCCAGTTACTGCACTGATGGTTCCATAGTTACCACCTGAGTTTATGGGAGCATTAAAATAAATTCTGCCCAACTAGGTGGTGGCAGATGCTATTTCTGCCTCTGTCTAGAAGAGACCTCCTTCTTCTTTCAGGATGAAAGAGAGCTTTAACCATTAGCTTTGGGTGATTGAGAAAGCCAGGGTTAGAGGAGACATTCTGCTTGTATCATACAAGGACCAGAACTTGTGTCTCTTATCTTTTTTGGTACTAAGAAAGTCACTGGAATAATTAAACCAGATAAAATAAACAGACACATGGCTTTAAAAAAGATGAAGTTGTATATAAGACAGACGTCATCTGGCTCAGTCGGAGTCCAATGAAGGTGATTTCATTCTCTTTGATGCAAGAACTGCCAGGAGTTATCACCTATTTGTAGTCTAGAGACAGGTTGGAGGCCAAATTCAGAAAGGAGTTCTAATTTGGATGTTCTCTTAGTCTGTTTTCTGTTGTTATAACAAAACATCTCAAGCTGGATAATGCATAAAGAAAAGAGGTTTATTAAACTCATATTTTTTGAGGCTTAAAGTGCAGACTGGGTAGCTCCCTATATTTGGTCTCTGGTGAGGGGCCTCATGGCAGATGGCATCATTGTGGGAGTGCCTGAGAGAGAGGGATCGCATGGCAAGATAGAAAGCCAGAGAGATTTAGGGGCCAGATTTACCCCTCACCCCACCCTTTTTTTTTTTTTTTCCAGTACTAGAGATTGAATCCAGCAGTATTCTACCATTGAACTGTATCTCCAGCCCTTTTTATTTTTTATTTTGAAACAGAGTCTTGCTGTGTTGCTGAAGCTGACCTTGAACTTTATTTGCCTCAGCCTCCTGAATAGCTGGGATTACAGGCCAACACACTAGGCTCAAATTTACCCTTTAAAAAACCTCACTCTCTGGAACTAATCAGGTCCCTGGAGAATTTCATTAATCCCATCCAAGGGCAGTATCCCCAATGCCAATGACCAATTCACCTTCCACTAGGTCCTACCCCAAAGTTTCCACCATCATTTCAAAGTGCCACACGAAGGGCAAAGCTTCTAGCATTTGCACCTCTGGGGAGCAGACTTATCCCAATCAAAGGAGACATTTCAACCTGATACCCACAGTTGTTCACCACAGGGCATGCCCACGTGGGAAATCTTACTAGTTTCCAAACTTCCCCCACTTTTGGTAATATATGATCATTGCAATAAAAATTAGAATTGTGAGATTACATATTTCCCCATCTCAGCAACCACCCATCCTTCCCTTTGCCCTCTCCAAGGAGTCTCTACTATGATTGCATGGGTTCCTGTCTAACCTGCCTAATGCTTATATATAAACATATATTTTAATGCTTAACATACATAGTATATATAATCTGCTTCTTTTCCCTTCATATGTGGAGATGACTTCTGCAGTAGATGGTGTGGTGTGCTCCCCGGGTCCTGTTTCAGCGTGGAGGCGCTCATTCCCCAGCTTCATGAAGTTGACTGGCAACAGTTCACTGCTTAATCCGTCCCCAGAAGTTGCCTTTGACCCAGGTTACACCTTCTCTTGGGAGACAGCTCACCTCTGAGGGCTGGTTGATTCAGAGGACAGGGCTCTGAAGTGCTCCCCAGCTTCCTGTGGCATCGGCTGAGACCCCTGTCCCAATTACATCTCAGGTTGACTTCTCCTTCTGTCCCCTCTGATGCCCTCCCAGTTGTTGGTTGTACTTGAAGACCTTCCCCAATAAAAGTGCAGCCTGCAGGGCTCCCCCTCAGATTCTGCTTTCAGGAATCAGTCAAGACAAGGCCACATCTTTTCAACACTGAAGAGTATTCCACTGATAGCGTCTTGCAAACAAATGGCCTATATCCATGTTTTATATTTTTGATTTATTATTTTTTATTTTCTTTTAGCTTTTTTTTTTTTTTTTTGCAGTGCTGGGGATTGAACCCAGGGCCTTGTGATTGCAAGGCAAGCACTGTACCAACTGAGCTATATCCCCAGCTCCTTTCTTTTAGTTTTAAATGGATTTAGTCTAGTTTCAACTTACCAGATAGTCTCCTTTATACTTTTTTCTTCCAGATCAACACAGTTCAATAGAAATACATTGAAAACTATGGATGTAATTAAAATTTTCTAGCAGTCACAGAGGCACGACCCATTGAGGATCATCTTAGAATTCTGCTTAACCCACCCACATTCCTAAATATTTTTTAAGGTAGAATTAATTTTAATAAATTCATATTATTTAATCCAATATAGCTAACATAGTATCATCTCAACTTATATTCATAATATGAATTACTAAGGAGATATTTTAAATTCTTTTTAAAATTAAGTCTTTGAAATCCAGTGTGTTTTACACTCAGAGCACATCTCAAGTTACCCTAGCCACATTTCAAAGATTCCATAGGCATGTGTGGTTGTGGATGCACTATTGCACATCACACTTCTAAAGCTTTGAAGTCCTCATCAAAATTACAAACTAGGACATCAGCAAAAATGGTGAAGTAAAGACCTCCAAAAATTCTCTCCTTCATAAAAACAACAAGAACAGTAGCGAAAAATGTCAAAGCCAACTTTTTCAGAACTCTGGAAATTAATCAAAGATTCACAGCAATCTGGGGAACAAAATTCAAGAAAAACAGTGGGGTCTTGGCAAGACAGTGAGCTTTGTGGCACTTTAGCATGTTGTATCCCACACCCTCTCCCAGTACCACAGTCTCCTTGAAATCCAAGTCTCAAGCTCAGTGGAAAATCCCAGAGGGAAGCCTGGCAGCTGCTGGAAGGGACAGAATGGGCCTAGGGCTTTTTCAAAGCCCTGAAGGGAAAATGGGTTTAAAAGGCTGCAGTTGCCACCGAGTATTCTGCCCCGCATCCCAACCATTTTACATCCCAGATTGTTAGCCCTGGAAGTCAATGACTTCCTAGTCAGTCATTGGTCCAGA
>JAJEJO010000121.1:659024-691795 GCA_020662805.1 Glaucomys volans | reverse complement strand
CAGGGTAGGATCTGATTACCAGAGTAGCTACATTATATTATTATTATTATTATTATTATTATTATTATTATTATTATTATTTTTGGTATAGGGAATTGAACCCAGGGGCACTCCACCACTGAGCCACATCCCCAGCCCTATTTTGTATTTTCTTTAGAGACAGGGTCTCACTGAGTTGCTTAGGGCCTCACTAAGTTGCTGAGGATGGCTTTGAACTCGCGATCCTCCTGACTCAGCCTCCCAAGTGCTGGGATTACAGGCGTGCGCCACTGTGCCCAGCACATTATTTTAAATGCCTGGTTTTCAACAAAAATTTATGAGACATGAGTAGAAACAAGAAAGTGTTAGGAGTGAGAAGAAAGCACTCAATAGAAATCTTCTCTGAGGAAGAACAGACACTGGATTTGCCATATAATGACTTTGAACTAGCTATGTTTAATATGTTATTTTTAAAAAGCAGACCTAAAGGAAACCATGGCTAAATAACTAAAGGGGAAAGTCTTACATATAGAAAATCCTATGCAATTCACAAAAAGCATGAGATCGATACACACACACACACAAAAATGTATTTCTGTATACTTGCAATTAACAATACCAAAATGAAGAAAACAAGTTCATTTACAATTTTGTCCCCAAAATAAATTTAACAAAAGAAGTGTCAGACTTACACTGAAAACTTTAAGGCATTGATGAAATAAATCAGAACCTACCTAAATGGTAAACATCCTGTGTTCATGGCTTGGCATATGGCAATACTCTCCCAGTTGATTTCAAGTTTCATCAAAAACCTGCCAAAAGTCCAGGTGCTGTTTTCTTTTCTCTTTTTTTTTTTTTTTTTTGCAGAAGTTGATATGATCCTAAATTTTGTATGGAAGTTCAAGGGATCCATAACAGTCAAAACAATCTTGAAAAACAAGAAAAAAGTTGGAGGACTCATATTTCCCAATTTCAAAACAAGCTGCTGCAATGAAGACTGTTGGGCACTTACGTGAGGATAGACACAAGATGACGGAATAGAACCAAGTCCAGAAACAAACCCATACATTCATGTTCATTCCCAACAAGAGTGCTGAGACAGTTCAGTGGGGGAGAAATAGTCTCCTCAACAAATGGCGCTGGGACAACTTGGTTGCCACATGTGCCAAAGAATGGAATTGGACCCCTACCTCACACCATATAGGAAGTTTAATTCAAAATGAATCAAAGCCCTAAACGTAAGAGCTAAAACTATAAGGCATTCAGAAGCAAGGATAGATATATATATTCATAACCTCAGATCAGTTTCTCAGAGATGACACCCAAAACACAAGCAATCAAAGGAAAAATAGAAAAATTGGACATAAAAATGTTTTTAAAAATGTGCTTCAAACTGCATCATAGAGTGAAAGGAAAGTCATGAAATAGGGGGAAATACTGTCAAATTATATAGCTGATAAGGGGGTGTAGGATCCAGAATATCTAAAGAACCATTTAAACAATGAAAAGAAATAATTCAATTTACAAATGGGCAAAGAATTGAATAGATATTCCTGCAATGAAAATATTTAAAAGGCTGATGGCTTGAAAAGATGCTAAATATCATGTCACTAGGGAAATAAAAATAAAAACCACAGTGACATACCACTTCACATTCTCTAGGATGGCTATAATCAAAGACAGACAATACCAAGTGTTTGGCAAGGACATGGAGAAACGGAACCCACCTCTGTTGCTAGGAATGTAAAATTGCGCAGCTGCTTTGGAAATGAGGTAAACAGTTTCCCTGTGACCCAGCATTTCCAATCCTAGGTCATGATACTCAAGAGAAATGACAAGATACACCTGCAGAAAACCTTATCCCTGAATACTTATAGCAGCTTATTCATAAAAGCTAATAAATCAAAATAACCCAAATGTTTATCAACTAATAAATATGATATTTCTATATAATGAAACACTGATGTAGGAAGCAAATACTGATGCCAGACACAACGTGGATGAACCTAAAAACGTTATGCTAAATGAAAGAACTGGGACATCAAAGGTCACATATGGTATCCATTTATAGAAATATCCAGACCAGGCAAATCCATAGAGATGGAAGGTAAGTTTAAGGCTGTCAAGATACTTGAGAAGGGTGGTAGGTGGGAGACTCCTAGGGGGTATGGAGTTTCTTTCTGTGGTGATTAAAAAATGAGATGGTTGCACAACTTTGTGAACACATTAAAATATGTGAATAGGATGCTTTACAAGGTAAACTTCATAGTATGTAAATATATCTCAATTTCTATATAATGGATTTTTATTTGAATTTCATGGTCACTATTCATTATTGATGGCAGCAGATACAGAAAAAAAACTAATAATTACTTAGCTTTACTGATAAAGAATTCAGTAAAATAATTGAGGGATGTCAGAGGACAGGGAAGAAACAATAACTTTAAGCGGAACCTATACATCTGATAAATTAAATCAAACTTTCATGCACCCCGTAGTCCTTGAAAATTTTTGCAGCTCTAGAGTAGGCAAGGGAGGACCACAAAATATCTTAACGATAAAGAAGTTGTAGTAGATTTGCATCTAGGGGCGATTTCCTTTTCGTCACCCTGGGGAAAGATCAACCAGAAGAATGCTGAAAACGGTTGTTCTGCTTTTCCATCGTTCTCTAGACAGATTAATTCCCCAGTTACTGGACTGAGAAAATTCTCATCTGTGCTGACTATTAACCAGTCACAATCTGTATTTTGTATCTCTGACAGCATTCATTCACTGCCTACAATTTCAAAGGAAAAGACTCACGTCGATTTTATTGCAGAAGTTGTTCATGGCAAAGTCTGAGTATGTCCCTAAAGACTTTTCTAGAACTCTAACATACAATGCTTATAATCAAATGTCTGAATTTAGACACCTTAGAAATAAAATAAAGGTCATACGCCTCATAGCATTTGTAGATAACTATTTCTATTTCTTTTTTTATTAGAGCATTATAGTTACACATAGTGGCTGGGTTCATTTTGACAAAATCATACATGCATGGAATTTGATCTCAGTCCCCAGTCCCACCTCACCCCTGCTTTTCCTCCCCCTCTTTCTCCTGTTTTCCTTCCTTTATTGATCTTCCTTTCACCCATGTTTTTATTTATTTCCTTTTGCCCATTTTATCTACCTATTTATTTATTTTTGGTGTTGGGCACTGAGCCACATCTCTAACCCTTTTGATTTTTTATTTTGAAACAGGTCTCACTAAATTGATGCTGGCTTTGAACTTTGATCCTTCTGCCTCAGCCTCCCAAGATGCTGGGATTATAGGCATGGGCCACTTATTACTGAGTGGTATTTTCTACACATACATGAAGGTGAAATTCCCTTTGATACCTTTATATAAACATATAACATGATTTTGTTGATTCATTCCATATTTCCTCCCTTTCACATCCCTCCTTTCTCTCTGTTGATCTCTTTCTACTTCGCTGACCTTGCCTACATATTTACATATATTTCCATTTTTAAAATGAAGTAATTTTAAAAAGAAAAGGGAGAGAATATTATGTTCTATTGAGTTCTCTTTTTTGGGAGGGGGAGTGGGGATTGAACTCAGGGCACTCAACCACTGAGCCACATCCCCAGCCCTATTTTGTACTTTATTTAGAGACAGGGTCTCACTGAGCTGCTTAATGCCTCACAGTTGCTGAGGCTGACTTTGAACTCGCGATCCTCCTGCCTCAGCTTCCTGAGCCTCTGGGATTACAGGCGTGGGCCACCATACCCAGCTCTATTGGGTACTCAAGTTTTTAAGGAACCTATTTTAACCCACATTTCTCTGTTGGTATCAAGAATTAAACAACATATACAACTACACTTCCCTCTCTCATCTCCATAACCCAAGAAACTTAACATTTTTTCCCTGTTCACCTCTTTGCAACCTAGATTTTGTTGTTGATGAAGATAATGGAAATAATATGTAATTATTACTTGTTGAATACTAACTACCATGTACCATGTTTATTTTATATGCATTATCTTGTTTTTCCCAGGCTCTTAACTATTACCTCAAATTACCTCTCAGACTGTTTAAGGATTTCTTTTAAACATGTCTTCTATTTTAAGCCTCCTTTAAACAATTTAAAATTAAATGGTACAACCACACCATCCATGTTTTGTTTCTGTTCTTTTTTTGTATTGGTTTCTTAAAGCCACTTTCTTCCTGTGGCTTCTACGACACCACATAATCTCACTGTTCTTTTACCTCTTGGATGTGCCTCTCATTTCTTTTTTCCTTGATTATCCTCTTCTTCTGAGCCCCCAAATAGTAGAGGGCCTCAGGACTCAGTCCTCATACTTCTCTCTTCATTTACCTGACACCTGAAGTGATGTCATTGGATCCCCATGGCCTTAACTGCCACCTTTCACAGATGGTTCTCAAATTTATATCGCAATCCTAACCTCTCTCCTCAACTCAACCTGTCAACCGGGCACCTCCACTTGGATATCCAGTAGGCACCTTAAACTTTTTATGTCCCAAATCAAATTCTTGATTCTCTCTCCAGACTCACTCTTGCTCTGCTTTTTATACCTTTATGATTGGCCCCCTGGTCACTTAGTTATTCAGGTCAAAATATTTAGAATCAATTTTGAGTCCTCTCAGCCTGGCATGGTAGCGCACACCTGTAATTCCAACAGCTCTAGAGGCTGAGTCAGAAGGATTACAAACAAGTTCAAAGCCAGCCTCAGCAAAAGCAAGGTGCTAGGCAACTCAGTGAGACCCTGTCTCTAAATAAAATACAAAATAGGGCTGGGGATGTAGCTCAGTGGTTGAGGCCCCTGAGTTCAGTCCCAGATGCAAAATAAATAAATAAATAAATACAGTTTTTTTGAGTCCTCTCTTTTTTCTTTCCTTTTTTTTAGACCAGAGATTGAACCTGGGGTTGCTTAACCACTGAGCCACATCTCCAGTTCTTATTATTTTTTATTTTGAGACAAGTTCTTGCTAAGTTGCTTAGGGCCTTGCTAAATTGCTGAGGCTGACCTTGAACTGTGATCTTCCTGCCTCAGACTCTGGAGCTGCTGGAATCACAGGCGTGCACCCAACTTGAGTTCTCTCTTTGTCTCACACTCCCCAAATTCAATCCATAGCAAACCTTGTTGGTTTTACCTTCAAAGTCCACCCTGGTCGGAAGCACCATTGCATTTCTCCTGGAGGACCCCAGTGGACTCTTCATTGTCTTGATGCTTTTCCTCTCTCCTTTGATGGTGAACAACCAAACCATCCATTCCACACTGTCGTAGCAGCTAGAGATACAGGAGTAAATAGCCTGCCTTCCCCCTGCAAGCTTGTCTCCACACTGAGGAGAGTGTGATCCTTCCTATTTCCCATCATGCTGGAATATGATGCCAGGTCCTTCCCATGGTCTGTAGACCTTAGGGGATCTGGTTTCTGGGGCCTTTTCTGTTCCGTTTCCCTCTCTTCTCACGCTCTCTGGACTCCAGCCACTCTGGTCTTCTTCCATTTCTTGAGCTTCCCAAGACTGCCTCTGCCTTGCTGCTGCTTGGAGCACTGGCAGCCTCCCTCAGCTCACTGGGGTCTCTGCCCAGTGTCCCATCTAGAGAGCAGCCCCTTCCACGGTCTCTTTGCCCTACGCTGTTTGTCTTCATAGCACATGTTTTGCCTGTGTACCCACAAGAGCATGGCAGTGACGAGGTTTGTATGGCTGAAGGATGGCTTGGTTGTTCACCATCAGAGGGAAGAAATGGGTACAAGTGCTGCCTGTGGAGTGGAGTCAACCTCCTGGGCTCAACCACCCGCTCTGCCACCCTCTGACTGTAGAACCTTGAGTAACTTATTCTTATACCTTAGTTTCTTTAACTGCATAAGGGGGAAGCTACTGGAGAGATTAAATGAGCCACTATATGTGAAGTTCTCTGAATCAGAGGAAGCCCTCAGTAAGTGTGAGCCATTATTATTAGTTTACATGATAGATTTTTTTCTTGATGTTTTTATTCTGATTCTTCTTTTTAAAATTTGTTCAGAGTAGATTGTCAAGTACTACTGTTAGGAAGGGTAAAGCAACCATGAACGTTGGCCTTTTTGCATTCCGAAGTCTTTTCCTTTGACGATCACACGTTTGACCTGTAGCATGTGCTTGCTAAGTGTTAGGTATGATATTTAGTACATGGAAACCCTCCCTTTCTTGTCAACCTTATTCTGATCCAATTTCTTTGGATTACTGTTCAGTAACTTCTTCAGAGAGCTCATGGAGTTGTATGTCATCTGAACCTTTGCACGTCCCTGTTTCCCTTTGAAGATCATAGTTTGGCTGGGAAGAGAGTTCTAGAATTCCTTCAGAACTCTGTCAGTATTGGTTTACTCTTCTAGCATGCAAAGAGCATTTCAATACTTTTCCTTGATACACAGCCCTTCGTCTCTACTTGGAAGTGTGTAGAATCTTCTCTTCTGCTTTTGAGATCTGGCAGGCTCCGTTGACCATCTTCTTTGCTACTCCAGCCTAATGTCTGGCGAGTCATTTTAACGTAGATATTCAAGTCACTCCTTAGTGTAGAAAATTTTATTTTATTGTTTCCTGATTTTGGCTTCTCCTCCAAGTGAATTATTGTCTGTTGGAATTCACTTCTGTGACTGATTCTTAGATTTCTCCTCACATCTCACATCTTACTCTAACAATGTCTCTTTCTTTGGTTTTTGTCTTTGGAGAACTTTTGTAGTTATTTGCACACCAAGTTTCAGAAGTGTTCATTTTCCTATCAGTGCCCCTACTGAAGCTATTTTGGCATTCTTAAAAAAATCAAGAGATCTTCTCCACGTTCATAGCAGCCTGCTTTTTAAGATGTAAAATCTCCCCAAAAGTCTACAAGGATGAAAACTAGAACTTTTTGAAAGCTGCCCCATGTTTTCTGCAGTATTTCCGATGTTTTCATATTTTTCTACCTGCAATGGCTCTTCCAAGAGGTTTTACCCAGGGTATTGTACCAGATTGTGCACTGGGGAATAGTAGGGCTCCTGAGGTTGTCCTTCGCCTTAATCCACATTGCATCATGCCTGGACAGTGTTCATCAGAGTTTGAAACAAAAGGCTGGGACTTTTCTTAGTTCTAGTTAGAATTCATTTCCTTCTTTAATGTCATTTTCCTTATTTCCTTTTCTGTAGTTTGTGTGTGTGTGTGTGTGTGTGTGTGTGTGTTTGTAAACAGTAGCTTTACCATTTCACTTTTACTATGTAGATTTTAAATTCACACCTTAATCTACTGACAGCAGAGACATATGGAGGCTGATGTAAGGGCGATGCTCTTTCCCTTTTCAAGTGTTCACCTGTGAACATTCTCAGCTGTGTTCTCTTTGGTCCTATCTTAGGATGTCGTTTTGCTGTTTTATCAACAAGCCTTTCCTTAATTCTTTTAATGACATTTCTATAATAGGGGGTTTGCACGTACTATCAGTCAACCTATTATTTCTAAATCATGATTTTTGGCTGTATAATTATCATCCAACTACTATGGGAAGACTGGAAATGTGTTTGTCCCTTACTCTCAGAAAACACACAGTTTGATGGGGAGGGAGGACAGTTCAACAAAAAGTACATAATTAAGAACAAATTCAGATACAGAGATTAAAAAACATATCAGGTCCAGAGTAGAGGGAAACCGTGAGGGATGAGAGCATCATCAACTCCTGCATGGAGACCGTGGGATCTTGCTTGGAGCTCCAATGGTTAGAGGTGGTTTGAAAGGCAACAAAGTCTGACTTCCCCATGACAGAAGCAAGCACAGGAAGGTTTTGTTGACAGACAATTTCAGGACTGATTAGATCTAAAGTAGACCAAAGTCATAGATTTTAAAGTCTGGATCACTAAGATCCTGTAGAAAAACCAAAAGACAAAAGGACACGATGAAGACAGTTGGGCTTATTTCACTTAGCATGATATTCTCCAACTCTATCCATACACCCGCAAATGCCATAATTTCATTCTTCTTTAAAGCTGAGTAATATTCCATCATATATACACATATATACACACATATATATACACATATAAATACATATATACACATGTATATATATTTATGTTTATATATGTCTATACCACATTTTCTTTATCCATTCATCTGTTGAAGGGCACCTAGGTTGGTTCCATAGTTTAGCTATTGTGAGTTGAGCTGCTATAAACATTGGTGTGGGGGGGAAGGGGTATGGGGGCAGGAAGGATAGTAGAATGAAACACATTATTACTTTATGTACATATATGACTGCATGACCAATGTACAATATGTACAATCAGAAAAATGTGAAATTACACTCTATGTATGTATGATTTATCAAAATGTATAAATGCATTCTACTATCTACAACTAATTAGAACAAATTAAAAAATTAATTAAAAATGATATGGGAACCGGAAATGGGAAGTTTCTAGAAAAACCCTACTTATCAAAATAGACTCAAGAAAAGCAGATTGTCAGAATAACTGACAGAGCTGGGTGCAGTGGTCCATGCCTATAATCCCAGAGGCTCAGGAGGCTAAGGTAGGAAGATAAAGAGTTCAAAATCAGCCTCAGCAATGGCGAGGTGCTAAGCAACTCAGTGAGATTCTGTTTCTAAACAAAACACACAAAAGGGCTGGGGATATGACCTAGTGGTCAAGTGCCCCTGAATTCAATTCCCAGTACCAAAAAAAAAAAAAAAGAATAACTGGCATAAAATTTGAATCCATTACTATACCAAGGTATAGTAAATTTTGACTCCAAAACTATTCCATGAAGGTTTTAGCAAGCAATACTAACAAACACATATTTAGGGAAGAAATAATACCAATCTTATACAAGTAGTTCCAGAAGATAGAAAATTGAATTCCCCCAAACCTTCATATGAGGAAAGTATGACCTTAATGCTGAAACTTGCTGAGGATGTTACAAGAGAGGAAAATTCAAGTCCATCATACTCTGGCATTCACAAGCAAAAATCCCAAATACCAGTCAATCAAAATCCAGCTGTGTAAAAGATTATACCATGTCCAAATTAAATTTTTTCTAAAAATAACATTAGAATATCAATCACTGCTATTCATCATGTTAGCAAAATAAAGAAAACTATGACTATCCCAGAGAAAGATTTTTTTTTTTTCTGTGCTGGGGATCAAACAGAGGGCCTCATGCATGCTGGGCAAGTGCTCTACCACAGAGCCACATTCCCAGACCCAAAAACTCTCCTGCTTTCTTTCTTTTTTCTTTTTCTTTAATTACTGGGGATTGAATCCAGAGACACTCAACCACTGAGCCTCATTCCCAGTTCTTTCTTTCTTTTCTTTTTTTTCTTGAGACATGGTCTCAGTAAGTTGCTTAGGGCCTCACTAAGTTGCTGAGGCTGGCTTTGAACTTGTGATCCTCCTGACTCAGCCTCCTGAACCTTTAGGATTACAGGTATGTGACACAGCCCAGAATCCCCTTTTGATAAAGTTGTTCATTCATAAAAAAATCTAATAAAATTAGTAATGGAAGAGAATTTTCATAATCCTACTAAGGCTACTAAGGGGGAAAAACGAGTAATAGCAAACTTGAAACTTACTAGTGAAATGTTGAATGTTTTTCCTTTAAAAATGGGAATAAGACACACAGGTTCACTCTCCTTTTAAACATTGTGCTGGTGCTCCTAGCCAATGAAGAAAAACAGTAACAAGAAATTAAAGACATATAATTGGAAAGAAAAGTATAACATTTTCATTATTCATAAATGATATGTAGTATATGGAAAATATCCAAAGGATATGGAAATGCAAATGGCCAAACTAGCCAAGCACTATTTAGAGGAATAGGAAAGAGACAGGATTTGCTCTACTGGATACTGAGTGATCATGAAACCACAGTAATTAAATAAAGTGTTTTATTGCAGAGATAGACAAACAGAAAAATGGAAAATCATGATGGAACAATTGGATATCCTCATGAAAAAAACTAAACGTGATCCATATTGCATACCATACATAAAATTCAATGGCCAGTGGATCATAAATGTGAAAGGTGAAATAGAACTTCTAGTTGATAATGCAGACTTTAGTCTTTATTTATTCATTTTTGTTGTTGTTTGTTTTGAGAGAGTCTTGCTATGTGATCCAGGTTGTCCTTGAACTCAAGATCCTCAGAATTACAGGCATGTGCCACTGCATCTTTTGTTTTTAAAGTATTTGAATGAATTAATTGATGGTTGTTTTTATAAAGAGTTTTGAAAGACATATCATTGCCATAGAGAAAATGAAATGATTTGCTTCCCCTGGCTGTTCCCTAGACATTTCTTTCCTGCTTTCACTCTTGAGGCTGCCTTAAGCTTCCAGAATTTGCTTGTTCATTCACCAAACATACATGTTTGTCTTCCACAAGGCAGAGCTGTGGGTAGCTTTGATGGCTCCGTACAGCCACTGAGCGGGCGACATTTGATGGCCACAGGAAACAACTTCCTGACATCATTCAGCCCTTCACCATGAGCAGCTGTTGGTAGACGGTGTTTATAAGACTGGTGTGCATTTTGGAGCGTCTAGTTATCTCCTCTAAGAATTGTAGGCATTGTTAATTATTCAGTTCACCAAAGTTTCAAAAACTCACCACTATAACAATAGCCGTGCAGCTTGGTGGATGGGGACCCTTCAGGAGAGACCATAATGAAATGTCAAGGAAGGATCGGACTGACGGTGATGGAAGGGAGAGTCAAGGACACAGCCAAGGAGCTGTAAGAGAGGGAGACACACCATCCCACCAGGAGTGGACCGCATGTGAAGGACAGCCCAGGAGTGATGGGCAGAGCTTGGGCAGGACGTGTGTATGACCCCCGTGCAGGGCAGGAGAGAGAATCTGCCCCTGGACACACCAAGTTGGAGGCTTCACCTTTCCCACATGACAGCCCCCAATTCGCCTTCCTGCCTCCCCTGCACCCACCATCCATTCTCCCCCCACAGGGAGGGGGCTCCTTTGAGAGTGTAAATTAGATCACCTCTCGCTCTGCTTAAAACCCAGCAATAAGGACAATTTTTGTTAAGTGACAATGCTGTATCCTTATTTTCTCAAGGAAAATTTTCTTGATTTTCTCTTCTAAATCCCCCAGTCCTGGAGCTGTTACTGTTCCCAGCTCACCGATGAGCCTCACGTGAAGGTGAAGGGAGGCTTTCCCAAATTGCTCCAGTCAGTATGGACGGCGTCTCTTCCTTCTCCAGAATGTTCCTTCCATTATGACATTTTCTTCCCGCATCCATCACCACTGAGATTCCATCTGCTTCTGTGTTTATGGTCTGCCTTTCCCGCCAGAACACAAGCCCCATGAAGACAGGCACTGAGTCTGATTTTTTCACAGCTCTATCCTCAGAGGCAAAACGATGCCTGGCACATATTTAGCAGGCGCACAATGAAAATGTGTTCAGGGCGACTTCTCATGCGACCTCTCTGGCCTAGCACCCTGCTGGGCCGGCGAACCTCGCCCAAGAGCGTCCCACAATAAAGTTTGTCTTTGACTTAAAAAAAAAAAAGTGTGTCCAGTCAGCATTGAACTGATCAACTGGACGCTGTTCTCACAAGAGTTCAGTAAATGTTGTACCCAAGGTGACCAAGATATTAACTTGCATTTATAATGAGCGAGATGAGTGAATGCATTCAACATAATATATCTAACTATCTATCTATGTATATATATTTTATTTTTTTGGTATCAAGGATTAAATTCAGGGGCACTCCACCACTGAGCCACACCCCAGCCCTATTTTGTATTTTATTTAGAGACAGGGTCTCACTGAGTTGCTGAGTGTCTCGCTTTTGCTGAGGCTGGTTTTGAACTCACCATCCTTCTGCTTCAGCTTCCAGAACAGCTGGGATTACAGGCATATGCCACCGTGCCTGACTCAACATGACATTTTTTTAACTCTACGCTAATAATGATGTGTGTCATCTTCATATAGTTCATTTACCAAATGCAGACTCTGTATCAGGCATTATTGGACCCTGATGATAAAAAAAAATAAAATCCATGACTTTTTCTTAAGGAATGTGTGTGTGCGTGTGTGTGTGTGTGTGTGTGTGTGTCTGGTGGGAAAGGGAATAAAGGGTGTCACTAAACTGCATAGTATATACAATCACAGAGGCAAACCCAGGCGCTGGTGACATAGAGGAAGGGCAGGTCAGTCCCAAGGGGCTTGAGGAGGTCTCAGAAGTCTTCAAGAGGAGCTAAGAATGCAGCTGAGCTGGGAAGAACAACTGGTAATGCACAGAACCAGCGGGGAAGTAGACGCAATGCTGAGGAAGCAACTCATCAAAGGCAGAGACGCACCAGGCTTTGGGAATTGCAGGTAACTGTACAGGGGATGTGGCTGGGGGTTAAACTGGGTGTGGATGCATGAGCCATTCCTAGATGACCTTGAGTGTCTCTGAGTCTCACTTCACCTCTGCTCTCTTTCCCAGTGTCTTCCCCGCGCTAGCCCAGTATCCCTCAGATGCAAGTCTTGCTGCACACTGGCTGAACGAGTGCAGAAATGCATGGATCAGGAATGCTGCCCTCCTGCACCCCTTGCTCCAGAGGCAGTTAGGGTTTTAAACAGGGGAGTGTCATGCTCCTGTTGCTGTTCTGGGGAGGCACAGGGCAGGAGAGGGAAGCCCATGTTTGTGAGGCAGGTAGGTATCATTGTGGCAGTGCATCTCGAGAGCCATGAGGAGGCAGCTGGAGGAAGGGATGGATTTGAGAGCTACTTGATGGCTTCTTGGGTGGGAGGTGAGAAATGAGGTCAAGTCTAGGTGGTTTGTGAATTTCTGCCTGGGTGTTGGGTGGTGCCACTCATGTACTGCAGAAGGGGAGATAACAGGACTCACACAAGTCCCAAGTCTACGTTGCATTTAGAAACATCTAACACTCAGCCAAAATGTGGGGCTTGGAGTCCAGGGGGGAGGTCTGTGCTGGAAGAACAAATGACATCCACAGGGTCTATGTAGTGCTAGAAATCAAACAGCAGAAGAGCCCAGGGAGGGAGCCCTCCAGGGCAGGGCTGCAGTGGTCCTGGGGGCTTGTGAGAAGCATCGGTAGGGGTGCCCAAAGCTGCTGGCCAGTGGCAATGGAACCAGAATTATGGCTTGAGGGAACCATTGTCAGATGCAAAAGGACCTTGCACTTTCACCTTGAGTGGTCAGGGTGACCAATAAGACTGAAGGTTGAAAGAATTAAACCCAGGATAGAATGAGGTGGAAGGAATGGGCAGAAATGGCCAGCAGGAAGCAGGTTCTGAAATCCCCTTGTCCCCAGTGTCCTGGGTGATGTGTAGGGAGGGCCTGCCTCCAGGAACGGGGGACGTGGCAGTTTCTGCCTTTGAGTAACTAACTTTCCATGGTACCTCCCGGCTTCTCTTCTAAATATGCCAGTAGGGTCCTGGTGGTCACCTGCCCCTCCCTGCCTGCAATTCTGCACCCTGCTGGTCCCTATGGTAGGGCCCTGGAGCAGTCAGCGGTGCCCAGGGTGGCGCTTCTGGAGACACTGAATGCCGGTGGGCAGGGGCAAGACCAGACTCAAGATTCTTCTTTTGGCACAGAGCCCCATAGTCTTCGGCATTTCTAGTCGGCTCTATTTCCTCTTTCTAGATCTTTTGACCTCTTACCCGAGCCCCAGAGAAATTTTTTTTTAAATTAATTTGTTATTTTTTTGCATCGCTGGGGATTGAACCCAGGGCGGTGTGCTTGCGAGGCAAGCACTCTGCAACTGAGCTATATCTCCAGCCCAACCCCAGAGAAATTTTATGGCCGTTTTCTAGGTATTGAAAACAGGTCATCGCTGTTCAGTCTGTCTCCCCAGGCTCTGAGGCCTGCTCTGCCCCTTTTTATTTCATTTTATTTTATTTGGAAAAAACAGTGTGACCGTGGGCTGAAGAAGCCTTAAGTGATTGGAGAAATCCACTTGGGGAGGCCAACCGAAGGAAGCGCTTCTAAATGCAGAAAAAGCCAACGCACCAAGATGTTCATCTAGGAATCGGTTACAGAATGGACGAGCGGAAAAGTGTGAACTGAAACATTCAAAAGTCGGGCAGGATGGGGAGCTCAGGGGCAGTTCTCCTGCAGCACATCCCCTTGATGAAGGCAAAGGAAAAAGTGGAACACAGATTTGTATGTACAGTGCGATCTCAGCGATGTAAGTAAAATATAAAGACATACATTCTCTATATATGAATGTACAGAAATATACAGAAAAGAAAATATAGATCCATAGTAAGTCTGGAAATCCATGAAGTGCCAATAGCTGCTGTGCTCAGATTGTGGTATTATGGGAATCTTTTTCTCCCATTTCCCAAATTTTCTGCAATGTTTACAGAGATCTTATAATAGAAAAATGCCTATAGCAACAACAACAGCAAAACAAAAAACAGCCTTTAAAATGCAGAAGCCTGGTGCGATGGCTCCCTGCTCTTCTTGGATTTTCAGGCACTGGGCAGTCCCTCTACTGACCCTCTGGGGCCTCCTACTTCCTCTGACTCACCTGGGGCTTATCTGCTGATCTGTGGAGGTTCACAGAGGCTGTAGCCTTGGGACAGGGCCTCTTCTGGGAACCAGACCCCCTCCCTGGGGTGGGGCGGTCAGCCCCTATCTTGGGGTGTTGGCTTTTAAAATGTGAGGAAACAATTAAATTGGGGCTTTGCTGCTTTAAAGGGCAGGGAAGCTACCAGAAAGCTCTTGAGGCCCATTTCCCACAACATACCACTCAGGGTGGGGCTCATGAGGATGTCACACTGAGTCTCTCGTGGTCACTCAAGAGATGTGCAGGTCACACCAGAAATGCTGTCAAGGCCAGGGGAATGGCACCATGGGGCGTCCCCTCAGGGACTTTCTGAGTGGGAAGTTGGCAGAGTGGTTAGTACAGAGGGACAGATCCGCTGCGGCATGTAACCTTTCCCCTGAGAGAGGACAGGCACTAATGCCAATACCTGGAAGTCCTGCCAACAAGAGGGAGGAGAAGGACGAGGACTGGATGGCATAGTAAAGTAGGCACCCAGGAATAGGACAGCTAGCACGTGTGACAGATGACCACAGGACGGGCATTGTTAGAGTTTGGATCTGACTTGTCCCCCAGAAGCTCATGTGTTGAGGGCATGGTCCCCAAAGCAGCGATGTTCAGAGGTGGGTCTTTGGTGGAGTGATTGTATCACGAGGGCTTTGACCTCACCAATGGATTGATCCACCGAGGAATTGATAGCCGATGGACGATGGGGAGGTGGTGAGAAGGAAGGAAGTTGGGAGAGGTTGGGAGAAGCAGGTCTCTGGAGATGTGTGCAGGAAGGTTATGATGGAGAAGCTCAAGCTACCTTCTGTTCCTCCTAGAATGTTTGTTTTTCAGGGTCCATAAGGGGCATGATGCTGAAGGGACCCCCAGGGGAGGGGAGGTGGGGTAGAAGTGGCAGAGACCCATGTCCCAAAGGGAACCAATGGCCTAAAGCTACCTACTGGGCTGACTTGTCGTTTGCAAAGCAAACATGCTTTCTGTTTTCTTTACTTTTGCCCAGGATTCTGCATTTTAAAGAAAAGCTGCACCTAAGTGATTAAGATACTAACTCCTAGAGTCAACTATTTCAAGGAAAAAGAATCTTTCTTTAGATCTACAGAAACTGGAACATCTGGTGACCTTCAGATAACATCAGAATGTGCAGACCACTGGAGGATAAATGATCACTCTACTACCCACCCATCTGTGGCTAAAAATACATTCCCTTCATTTCCTATTTAAGCTTGTGGTTGTTAGTCAATATGGTCCTTAGGATGATGGGCTGGCCTTTTTCTGATCAGCTGGCTCATGGTAATACATTTTGTTCTCTACCATTTCCTTGCTTCTTGACTAATTGGCTTCTGTCCTGTGACAAGCAGACTCCCTCTTGCTCCTTCCCTGGGGACTCAGCCTAGCTGAAGTCTTCAGGTATCATTCCCAAATGAGACTCACAGGTCAATAACCCCAGGTCAAGGGGAGCAGCCCACCATCTAGAGAAATCCCCACCGTAGTCTGCCACCACAGACTTATTGAGCACCCTCTGTGCATCAGGATTGTCCCAGAGGCCAGGACCAACTGTGAAGGGACCAAGGTCTGGTTCCCCAGAGATGACATTCTGCCGGTGCCTCAAAGGCAGCTCTGACCCATTTTGTAGTGAAGGATAATTTTGAGGAGCCAGGTCCTGTTTCAGGTGCTTTACATTTATGAACTTATTTTGTCTTAACAATATCTCATTGGCTAGGGCTATTACTCTCCTTGTTTTCAGAAAGGAAAGTCAATAAAGAGGTTAAGTGATGTGGCTGATGGGGAGCATGGAGCTGGGGTGGGACCTGAGCAGCTTGATTCTAAATGCCACAACCCACCTGAGATGCTACATAGCTGCTTACAAAAGCCTGATGTCCCTCTCACATCATCTGTTATGTCCAATGAAATGTGGGAGGAACCCAAGAGTCACTCACTGTTGGTACCTTTCTGTCTGCGATGGTTTGGATCTTGAGGGTGCCCCAAAGGCCCACGGGTTGGAGAGCTGGATTCCAGACAGGAGATTTTTGGAGGGTGGGGCCTTTGGATTTAATCTACAACACCCACCCACCCAACCCCAAAATGAGATGGGACCTATAGGGAGGTCTTTGGATCCCTGGGGGCATGCCCTTGAGGGCACCGTGGGGCTCTCACCTCTTCCTCTTTCTCTGCTTCACTTCCTGGCCCATGAAGTAAACACTGCTTTTGCACACACTTCCCCAGGATGCATTACCTTGCCACAGGTCAAAAGCAACAGGGCTAATTGATCACGGACTGACACCTCTAAAACTGAGAGCCCGAAGAAACTTTTTCACTTTTTGATAAGTTGATGCTGTGGTTTGGATGTGTCCCCCCAAAACCTATGTGTTAAAGGTTTTGTTCCTCTGCCCATGGCTTTATTAAGAGGTAATTTAAGAGGTGGGGTCCAGCCGGGTGTGGTGGCACATGCCTGTAATCCCAGCACTTGGGAGGCTGAGTCAGGAGGATCGTGAGTTCAAAGCCAGCCTCAGCAACTTAGCAAGGCCCTAAGCAACTCAGTGAGACCTTGTCTCTAAATACAATACAAAATAGAACTGGGGATGTGACTCAGGGCCAAGTGCCTCTGGGTTCAATTCCCAGTACCCAAAAAAAAAAAAAAAAAAAAAGAGGTGGGGCCCAGTTGGAAGTCTTTCAGGCATAAGAAGGCATGTCCTTAAAGCAATATTGAGACCCTGGCTCCTCTTCTTTCTCTCTTTTCGCTTCCTTCCATCTTCCTCTACTACATGCTTCCTGCCATGATTTGCTGCCTTGCCACAGGCCCAAAAGCAACAAGGCAAACGGACCATGGATCAAAATCTCCAAAACTGTGAGTCAAAATAAACCTTTCCTCTTTTTAAGTTGATAATCTCAGGTATTTTGTTATGGTGACACAAAGCTAACTCATCTTTTCTTCCTCATTCAATTACCAAGCCTAGTTGGATTTATCCACTTCATTTTCTCCAAGAGGCAAATATATGTGTGGGTTTGGTCACCACCATGTCCCAATAAAGCCAAGCCCTTGTCCTAGAGATGCAGAGTGGTGGCCTGGGCAGGCTGGAAGATAGGCTGCAGGTGGTGTATGGACCCTGCCATGCGGGGTACAGGCCTGAGGCACAGTAAACTAGGATGGAGGAAAGCCAGGGTGCACTAACCTGTCGCCCTGTGGTGGGCCAGATCTGACCTGTGTGGACACCCGCTCCACACAGTGCAGCAGCCCAGAACCCAAACATCCCCAGTCCATGTCCTCAACCTCCTGCCTACCAATCATCAGCAAGAAAACCAAGTGGGGCAGACCTGAACGGAAGTTCAGACTCAAGGATTAAATAACAGCTAGTACTCTTCCAAACTCTGATTAGCATAAACTTGGACCAATAGCATTGGCCGCAGGGCCATACAAACCCCTAGGCTGGCACAACCTTGGTGTCCTCTATTGCCCTTGCAAGAGTTCTGTTATTATTCTTCATACTTGAATAAATCTCATTCCTTTCACTCTTGCCCTTGCCTTCCATTGTCCTGTATATTTCATTCTTGAACTCAGAAAGAAGTTGGCAGTGAGCTGCTGGAGTCTGCTGCAACCCTGGAGGGCACAGCCCACCATTTAGAGCCACGACACTGAGCTGGAAGACACCACTTGATAGTGGTGGAGAAGAATCTGGCTTTGCTGGCTGGGACCCTCAGAGCTGGCCCTGGTAGGCCTGCCCTGCTGTGGTTAGCGGCTAACACTGAAACTCAGCTGCAGAGGCTTGCGGCATGGACAGGCCCCACCCAGCAACAGAAGTGGAGAATTGAAGTTAGTCTGAAACTCCGGGTGACCACACCAGTTGAGTATGGTAAACCCCACATTCATGCATGCTGTGGAGGAATGGTTTTCCCCAATCTTAACTGCATCACTTCAGTTTGGATAGAGAATGAACATCTCAGGCAAATCCTGACTGAGATGGAATCACTTATCAGGTTTGTAGGTCAGAGTCAAACCAGGTGATCTAATCCTAACCCCCTCTACCATTGCATGATGCAGCTGAAGGCCCTCACCAGATGTTGGCCCCTTGATCTTGAACTTTCTAGCCTACAGATCTGTAAGAAATAAATTTCTGTTCATTATAAATTACCCAGTCTATTGGATTCTGCTACAGCAGCACAAAACAGAATAAGATACATTCCTGTGGTAAGGTTAGGAGTGTTTAATCACCGTTATAATCTGTGTGTTATTTAACGAGGTTGAAACATTGGTGGCAATCTAACATTTTAGAAAACCTGGTGCATTAGACTGGAATTTAATTTGCAACATTTAAGAGGATGTGATTAAATATAGTCTAAAGGCTATATTACTGGGGTGCAGTCTAACCTTGTGGCTCCAAGATGATAGAAGTTTTTTTCTTCCCACTCTTATGCTACAGTCTAACAGTAGGTGGTCCAGAACTGGAGGCCCGCAGCACTGCTCTTTGAGATCGTCTAAAGGATTGGCTCCTTCTCTGCTTTGCTCTTTGTGGTCTCAGGGGCCATTTTCATCAGGGTGATCCAGGGTGGCTCACCACACCTCCAAGGGAAGTGAGAAAGAAGAGTGTCTCTGACCATTACCTTTAAGGAAATGATCTAGTGGTAACATTCTTCGTATCTACTGGAGTTCCATTAACCCAAACTTGGTCACATGATCACATCCCACTGCAAAGGAAACTCAAAATGTGATCTGTGGTTGGATGGACATAAACCCAGCCAACCCAGAGGTTTTAGGTAAAAGGAAACCCAGGGATTTTAGTTAAAAGAAAAATAAAAAAGAGGGAGAATTCACATGAGAGAACAGTTGGCAGTTACCTGCCATGAAGCCTAAGACAACTTCACTCACTAGACTTATTAAATTTCAGTAATTGCTTAAAGACTCAGGAAGATTTCACTTGTCAGGCTTATAAGTTTTCCATGTCAGGTGCTTGAAGTGTTTTAGAGAATCAGATATACTTTAATTTTAAATGTACTAAAAATGTTTCAGGAAATTGAATAATATGTTTATAAGTAAGGTTATTTAGGAGGATTTACTATACCAAACTTAGGAGTCATTTTAACATTAAAGAAAAATGAAAGTGATTAAACTTATTTTCATATAGAAATTACTAGGTATCAAAATGAGAAGACTTCTAAGTTAAACAAAAAGGCTTAGAAGAACCTAGGATTTAAATATGATGACTTTAAGACCTGAGTATTAATCAAAACAGGTAACTGCAAGGGATCTTTGAAATTTAAATGCCTTCCTCAGATATTAAGTGACATGCTTAAGGACCTTAGCCTTTTGTGTGCTGCTATAAGAGAGTATCTGAGACCGGGGAATTTGTAAAGAGCAGCGATTTTATTCTCTCACGGTCTGGAGGTTGGAGAGTCCAAGATCAAGTTGCTGGCAAGTTTAGTGCTGTCTCAGTTTCCTAGGTGGTTCCGCGAATGCTGTGTCCTAGGGAGGGGAAGAGTGCTGTGAGTGCACATGGTGGAAGGTGGAAGGGAAGCAAAGCAAACTGTCCATGAAGCCCCAAGCACCTTTACAAGGAAGGAGCCCTCATGGACGGCCTCATCGCTTCTTATCCACTTCTAACACTGGCTAGTTCTCCCACTGGCTACACTTCAATTATGGAATGGACCCATTCAAACCCCAGTGGAGTCTTTAAAGGGGTTTCTGTTAGGACCAGAAGAGCCTGAAAAAGGCATGGTTTCTCTCCAGCCCCACTGTTTGATGCTTTCAGTTTCCATGTCATAGTTACCACAGCTACATTTCTAAGATTGTGACAACCTTCAACACGTGCATGACTGCAAGAGATATTTACTGAGCTACCTATCTAGCCTCCCCTTTGCTACACACTAATTCTCCATGCGCATAACCTCACACTTTTATAGGGTTTCAAGGTAGCTATTGGCAACCATGGTGACATGATTTGATCTACCCGTTAGACCTGGCTGATTAGCCCAAGGGAAGACCACTGACCCAAACTAGGCTAATCAAAGTGCCAACTGAGGAACCTTGGGCCATTTCTAGGTGGTTAGCAGGGTTATATGTAGACCAGGGAGTTGAGAATGCTATCATCTATTGTGCTGACTGGAAAGAGAGAACAAGGGTCCTTCAGAGAAAGAATTATGTTGATGAGCAGAGAAATGAGCACAAGATGGACAACTAGCCAGTTCCAGAGATTGAGTCAGCTGCATAATGCCTTGAGTCCTGGGAGAGGTCTGGGTGCTTATAATTTATCCTTTGACTCTAAATAAGCTAGAGTCAGCTTCTAGTATTCACAACAGAAGAATTCTATCTAATAAGCCTGACAATGTATTAAACTCATTTTGGTGAAGTGAAATTGTACATTTTATTTTCCAAATAAATAGTTACTTGGTTGTTTCAATTAGTGGAAAATTCTAGTGTGGACCTGACTTTTGGGTCATATGCCCAGATAAACCCATTAAGTCAAATTTACCAAAAATTCAACTCTAGTCTGATAGTCACTTGCAAAAACCCAGTGTTGACTGAGTATGTGAAAGTAATGATGATTAACTACTTGTGACTTGTGTAGCATCTCATTATATTAATTTATAGGAAGATACCCCAATCATACTATGTGCTCTACGGCAGAAACCACATACATGTTCACCATCCTTTCCCAACTAAAGCCACATCTTCCAGGACTTCTTAAAGGTGGGGTATGGCCATAGAAAGCCATGGAATATAAGTGTAAATGACAGGTACAACCTATGGGCCACTTCCTTAAAAGGGATATTACAAGACCTTCCTGCTCCTGGAATGTGAACATGGTGCCAGGAGTAGGAACAGCATCACAAGATAAAAGCCAGATGCTGTAGAGAGCAACAAGCGGGAAAGAGCCTGGGTCTCTGGCCCTACTTAACATTCAGAACTTTCCACGAGAGAGGCAAACTATCTGGCTTAAGTCATTATACTTTTGACTTTTATTTCAGTAACTGAACTGTACCCTAACTATAACATCATCTTTGCATGGAAAAACAAACAAAAAAAGACGAGCGTTTCCTACAAAAGCTATTGTGGCCAAATGCAGGACTTTAATGGGATTCACTGACTCAAAGAAATGCTTATCAAGTCACTAAGGTCTGGCTGGACAGTTGAGCATCCTTGGAAAAAGCACACACACTGGTGAGCCATCCAACCATGTGTGAGGAGAAGACTCCAGAGAAACATGGGGACATATGGCCCAGGAAGAGAGGGCTTGGTCAGAAAGCTGTCTTCAGACAGAGAAAGAGTTCAAGTAGCAGGGAGGACAGACTAGTCCATATGGCCCCAGGGGATTGAATTAAGGCAAATAGGTTATGCAGGGAACTAAAGCAATAAGATCCAACTAGTTCTGTCAGTCAGAATTCTTTTGGGGGGGCATACTATGGATTGAACTCAGGGGTATTCAACCATTGAGCCACACCCCCAGCCCTATTTTGTATTTTGCTTAGAGATAGGGTCTCACTGAGTTGCTTAGCACTTCGCTTTTTGCTAAGGCTGATTTTGAACTTGGGATACTCTTGCCTTAGCCTCTCGAGCCGCTGGGATTAGAGGAGTCAGTTAGGGTTCTTGGCTACAAACAACAGAAATAGAGTCTTTCCTAGGCAAAAATGAAATTCATTGGAATAATATATGGGGGGAAAATCACAGAACTGATCAGAGACCAAGAGATTGGCAAGGAACTAAGAACACTTTGGAGGTCTGATTACCATTAGACAGCATAGTCACAACCAAGAAGGAGGTACTCTGGTCAACATGACTAATGACCTCTAACTGTTCAGGTCACTGTGTTGTTCACTCAGATTCAAAATCACTGGTCCAACTGGCTGAACTTGAATCATCCTTCTCTGGCTGAATGTGGGCTATATTGGGGGAAAATTTGGCCCTGGTAACTCTGGCATGAGAGTCAGGCACCAGCTACAAAGGCAGCCAAGATGCTTTGGACAAATGTCCTATGCCATCATCAAAGAAACTTGCAAAGCATCTGAAGATGCTTTCAAGACCTGTACATCTGTGACCAGTGTCTCAGGAATGGGAGGAACTTGTCTATTCAAGGAAGTTATCTCCTTTCCACATTCCATCACTTATGCTTATACAATCTCTGCTGAAGAATTCCAGTGGTGAAAGGCTCACTGTCTTGAGGTATGTCTCAAGGTTAAGATGAATCAAGCTGGGGAGTTCAGGCCCTCTGTCCGGCATTCAAGACCCTTCCAACTCTGGTCTTATTTTTGTTGTCTTGTGATATTCTGACAGAATACTTTCTTCCTGTCAAACCCATTCCCTCAGTGTCACCATGCTCTGATCCACAACATTGTCTTGTGTTTAATCTCGCTTCTCCTGCTTACCTAAATGCTTCTATTCTTCACCTTCCAGCTGGAATCTATCATATGTGAAACATTCCCAAACTGTGCCAGCCCAGAGTCATCTCTCTATGAGAATTTTTGTCTATTCTCTTCTTTAGGCAGTTAATCAGTGTCTTCTTATATGTTTTCCATTTTTTTTTAGAATTGATACTTAAGTGTTGTTAGACAATTTAAATGCATTTGTCTTCTCTTGCTACCTAGATTAAAACTTAAAGACATGGCCTTATTATACATATTTTCATCATTCGTAGAACTTTTTGTTGTTGTTGTTCTTATTTTGGCTTAATTGATTTGAATTCCAGAGGTGGAAATAATTGTCACCCCTTACCTAAGAATTATCAGACAATGACCTAAAATGACTTTCTTCACAGAACAATAACAATGTGAATGATTTATATTTTTAGTATTTTTAAAGAATATTGGTACATAATAAGCAGTACATATTTAAATTATACAATTTGATAAGTTTGGACATATGTTTACATCCAGGAAACCATTGCCCCAGTCAAGATGATAAATATACCCATCACACCCCAAAGTTTCCATGTGCCCCTATGTAATGTCTCTGCTTCACTTCCACATCAACCAACCATTGGTTTGTTTTATGTCATTGTAAATTTGCATTTTCTAGAATTACATATAAGTAGAATAATTCAACATGTATTTCTTTCTTTTTTTTTTTTTTTTTGCAATGCTGGGGATTGAACCCAGGAACCCAGGGTCTTGTGCTTGTGAGGCAGGCACTCTACCAACTGAGCTATATCCCCAGCCCATCAACATGTATTTCTTTTTGTCTGTTTTTCTTCACTCAGCCCCACTGAGAGGCATTCACGTTGTTGAATACATCAATAGTTTGTTCCTTTTTAATGCTGAACAGTAGTCCGTTGTATGGGCATGTCCCATACACCCATTGATGGTCATTTGAGTCATTTCTGATTTTTGACTATTACAACTGAAGCTGCTATGAACATGTGTATATAGTTCTTTGTAAGAGCACATGCTTATTCAAATACCTCAGAATAGAATGGCTAGCTCACATGGTGTTTTCCGGTATGACATTTTAAGAACTTGCCTAAAAGATCACATCATTTGGTTCCCAACAGCAGTGTGGGAATGTTTCAGTTACTACCTTTCCTGCCCAACACTTGGTCTTTTGTCCTTTTAATTGCAACCATCCTAATAAGCATGTAGTGGTATCTCATTATAGTTTTTGGGTACCAGGTATTGAACTCAGGGGCACTTGGCCACTGAGCCACATCCCCAGCCCTATTTTGTATTTTATTTAGAGACAGGGTCTCACTTAGCACCTTGCTTTTGCTGAAGCTGGTTTTGAAATCAGGATCCTCCTTCCTCAGCCTCCTGAACTGCTGACATGTGCCCTGGTGCCCAGCTCATTATAGTTTTAATTTGCGTTTTCTTAAAACTAGTGATGCTGAACATCTTTTCATGTGCTTATATACCATCCATAGATGTCTTTTCTGCCCTCGTCTTTAATGATGTATCTATTCAGATGTGTTTTCTTGGCCCACTTTTCAAACTGGATTATTTTCCTATTGCTGAGTTTTGAATTTCCCTATGTATTCTGGGTATAAATAACCCTCAGATCAGTCCTATGTGTGATAGAAACGATCCTGGTTCATTCCTCCATCGTGCTCAGTAACTGACTGGGAGCAACCTGAGGGACATATGGCCTCAGTCATAACGGAGCCGTGGGTCCACAGAGAAAACAGTGGGGGATCTGAGCAGCATCCCTTCACGTCTGTCAAGTGTATGCAACCAGGTATGATTCGTGTGACATGGAGTAAGCACGGATGCTAACAGAATACAGACGGAGGACACCTGAACCAGTCTCTCAGGGTTTGGGTAGGCTTTCTGATACTCAATTTATATTTTTGGAGTTTTTACAGCATAATTGGTACTTCAAATTTGATTTGAACAATCATCAAAATTGAGACTAGGAGTTAGCAAAATCACATACAAACTGGTACGACCACTTTGGAAAACCATTCAGAATTATCTAGAAAAGTTGAATTTTTTTGCATACAATGGGAGGTAGTATTCCATTCCTAGGTTCAGACCTTTGGAGGAATTCTTACATCTGCACATATAGACGTGAATTTATATGTACAAGGCTATTCCCAGCATTGTTATTTGTAATAGATAACTCCCAAACTAACAACCCTGTAGAATGGATAAATAGTAGTTTAGTTTTACAAAAGAATAGTATCAGCAATGAAAATAAGCTAGACTCAATAATGGGTTGAATTTCACAAATACAATATTGGGGAGAAAAGCAAAATAAGCAACGTTAAAAAAAATAAGCTGCTGCTTAGGAATGCATATATAACGATCAAAGCAAAGAAAGGAAGTAGGGAAGAGGTTGTGTTTCTACAGAGGCATGGAAGCGGATTTGGGGATTTTTACTAAATAGTTATCCTTTAAACTCTCTATATGTTTACCTCCATTTATTTGTATGCTATAGCTCATAATAATAAAAGGGCAAAAATAGAAGTAGGCTAGGTGAAGAGGAAGGTGTGTGCTCTAGGCAGAGGACAAAGGTCATAAGGCACAGTGCCTACAGAACCCTGGGACGTGCCTGATGGAATGGCCTGGTGAGGAGTGGCCAGAAAGATGGTGGCAGGCAGGGAGCCCCTACGGAAGGAAGAAACTTATAAACCCCATGAAGTCTGGACTCCACCCTGAGGGCTATAGGGAACCCCTGAAGTATTTAAGCTGGGAAAAAAGTGATTCACATTTGCATTTACAGAAAGATCCTTTATCCACAGCATGGAGGCTGTGCCTCACAGGGACCAGATGAGTGGCAGTGAAGTGGGAAGCAGAAGAGATCTTGGTCTTAGAATGTTGCTGCTGCATGTGGCACTCACTCAGGGTTCTACCTGAATCCAGACAGAGCTGTGGGCCCACAGCTGGAGCCAAGTTTAATAGTACTACCCTCAAAATCTTAGGCCGGGCTTCTTCACCTTCAGATCAATGGTCTGTTGTGCTGTCAGGTAACACCCTGGCCTTGTTCATGCTGCAACTAGGGACCTGTCAGTTCTAATCACTGAATAATTAATAACAGGAGATTCTTTAGTCTGGTTCCTCTCTAATGTCAACCAAGGTAATATTTGATTGAGGAGAAAGTGTCATTCCTAATCCCAGAAGCTATCTCATTTAGATTTCTAGTGCTTTGGAGAAAAGAATAATTAAGAAAAAAAGGAAAAAGGAAAGAAAAAGGATTTGAGGATTTGCAAATAACTGATTATTGCAGAAAGTTAACTCTCTGTAGGAATAATTTAATAATAACACTATATATCTCTCAAATAATGTGTTCCATTTGCAACAATATTACAGTGGAACATCTGGTCAACATGGTTATTGAAAGCATTCTTCATGAAAAATTGGGAGCTAAATATCTCCCAACTTGGAGATATTTCTTGGGAAATATTTCAAGATATTTCCTGAATATTCTAAGGTCTCAGTAGACTAGGCCAAAAGTTCAAGGTGATTTATTGTGGGAGGTATCATCTGATAGCTGCCAATTATCTTGTAATTTTAATTGTACCCAAGGGATTCTTTTCCTTGCATCATAGATAGCTGCTGCTATTGTTGCTGTTAGATTTATTTTCTAAAATAGGAGCAACTTGAAAAACACATACTAGATGCTATTGATATACTGTATATTTGCCTGATACATTCTTAACTATAAAATATTCCTCAGTCCTGCTTTGAGGGGTTTTGCCTACTGTGAGACATCTTCTCCACTGCAAATGGTTATTTACTTCCTGAGCTTGTTCTTTGTTGGAATTCCCTTTCCCTCCTACCCATTCTCACCTATCTGCTGTCTGGTTGCTTAGTAAAAGGAAAGTCCAAAGAAGTTCAGAGCAAGGGCAGGATTGTTTTGTCTAGGCGAATTTGACCCTGAGCCAATGTATGCTGCCTAACTATTGGGTATCATTTGGTGCCTACAGGACTTGCTTCTTTTTCCAAGTTTCTGTTCAGCCCTGTCTGATCATGAGGGCCTTCCCCCTGTCAAATAATAGGGGAGGTCCAATCAGTCCCAGTAAATCCCAGCAACGTGGGTGGGATGTTGCTCACATAGGCATGGACTTTGCGACAATTCTTGTACATTGGCCTTCACACCAGGAAGTGTTGATTGGTGGTCATGACACCCATCTATCAACATTTCTCCAGGATCATTTAGGTGGCGGACCTAATACAGGCTGCAGGACTATCCCCCTCCTTGCCTTGGTTAAAGCTCTGAAGAGAGACTATTTAAAGCAATAAAAGATATCACCCCAGTGCATCAAATCACAACTTGGCTATGTAGATTTATGAAGATAAAACATCCAGAGAGTTAATGAACTGAATTGTAATGTAAGCAGCAAGAATTAGGAGCTGAGGAAATGTGGGTGTGGCCCAAACCAAAAGTTGGTTCAGAATGTTGCTTGAGAAAAAAACTCAAGACCCTGTTTGACACTTGTCCCGTGAGTCATCCCTCAAACATACAGTGGGTCCCCAAGTCCCACGGTCTGTCTTCTAACACTCCTTCGTTCACCCTCCACCGGCCCACGGGCCCTGGCCTGCCCCCGCACCGCTGAGCTTCTCTCTGCATTCTGCATGTATAAGCCCCCCTTTGAATCTCTTGGGCCTGAGCCCCTCTGTCCTCTCACCTCCAGACTTAAACCCTTTGTGCCCTGCAGGCCTGGCCCAGGCGCATCTCTTTGGCCTCACCCCAACGACTTGCTCCACAGCTTATTTTGCCAGGTCCTTCCGAGCTCCTTTGTTCAGTGCCTGGCCCAGGAAGCCCCGCCTTCCGGAGACCCCGCAGATGCAGTTTTATTTGCTGGCAACCCTCTCCGGCCTTTGTTCCTTTAAAACAAATCCAAAAGACTTCCACGTGCGTTCTTATGGAGTTTGCACGGGTGGAGAAAGAACATAAAGCTGTTGCACACCTCTAACATTATTGACATTTTAACATCAAGAACCCTTGTGGGCCTGCGACAGGCTGTTGGGGGACACTTCACACTATTGGAAGAAAAACGAACTCTTCAGCAAGTGGAGATGCAGGGCTTATTTTGTCTTTTAAAGTCATAGAGTTAAAAAAATTAAGTATCTCTTTCCTTAAAAGAGATGGCAAATACGTGTCTCCTTCAAACATAACGTTTCCCCCCACAAGCTGCGCGGGGAGTAAGACAGATGATAAGGGAAAATTATATTGCAAAAAACTTTGGTTTTCCTTTTTTTATTTTTTTAAACAAGGGGAACCCATATTTGAACCCCTTCCCCCCCAACAGAAAAGCAAACTTAGTTGATCAAAATTTAATAAATAATTTGGTAATTGGGGGATTAAAGCTTAAAGAGCTCCCCAAATGCCTAAGAACTATGTTCCAGACAGCATTTCAGTCTGCAAGGAATACAACCAATAGTACAGGCAGTTTGAATTAGGTAAAAATTAGGCTAAGGAGTACCTAGAAGCTTACTAAGAAGCAAAAATGAATCAAAGGCAAGTGGAAGTTGCCAAAAGGGTTTGGAGGTGGGTGAGGGAGGGTAGGGGTTTAGGAGTGACCAGCAGTTCGCTGATAGAACAGTTAAAAACAAGTTTGAAAAGCTGTGACTTAATTTGGGCCAGTGACTGAGAAACAAGTACATACTGAACAGCCAGGCAGAAAACCAGGGTTTTCCGAGGCCCGGGTCCTGAGAACAGTTAGCTATGGAACATTCTCAGGTCTCTGTGAAGGGAGATCAGGAGGTGCCCTGCACTGTGCCACAGATGGAGGCTCCCTTTTATGGGGCAAGATTACAGGTAGATGAGAGTGATTATGACAGCTTAAAATTTGACTTGATTCTTCTCTGGGAGCATGTTTCCACTAACTGAAAATACTCATATTCCTTCACTCTCCGAGGGGCGCATTTAGAGACAGCAGGCTACTTGAGCAGAATGTGTTCTGTCTACCTTACCTCTTCTCAGTGATATTTCAAACTCAGCTTTCAGAATACAGGAGGATTGCATTTCCCTGTGGATTAATCCATCAGCAAGAGTAAAACTAACACCAGAGCACAGAGTGTAGAATAGGAAGACGACTCTGGCAAACAAAGGTTTTCTTTCCTTTTTTTTTTTTTCTTCTGAGTTGAACGAGTCCGGGGCTCTATGTCTTGGAATAAATAATTTACCTTGTTTCCTTATCAGATTCCTTATCTACAGACAAGGAGATCCCTCATTTTCTTTACTTTCCACTGCCCACCTGCACTGTTTTAGTATACTGGGATCCTGGCAGAAAAGATCAACTGAGTGTTCTTCAAAGCCAAACTCCAATGCCCTTGAATAACAGGAAAGCAGGTTAGGTGCAGGTCCTGCTTTAAATCCTTGCAACTTGGGATTCTTCCTTGCTTTGCAGAACAGCCACATGGAGGGGCAGGAAAAAAGAAATCAGGAAAGGGAGCCAAAGAGGTGAAGGAAAACCCCAAGAGCACACTGTTGGGTCATAGACAGCAAAGAAGACACCATTGAAACTACAGAGGAGCCCCTAGGAGACTAATGAACAGTTCGCCAGGGCTGGGAGGAGATGCAGTGGGGTTGGACACTCTTGGAGAAATGTGACTAAGAAGAAAGAAGAAGGACAAGTTAGGAGAGCAATAGTCTTAAGATAAGGCTCTTTTCTTTTTTTTTTCCCCTAGTGGCAAGAGACCTATATATGTTTGAGGAGAGGAGGAAGAAGCCTGTGTCCAAGGAGAATTTGGGTGCTTTAGGGAGGACCAGTTATATGGGTGCTGGAGGTGGGAGACTGCAATCACATAGGAAGGAGGAGATAGAGTAGGGCCTCAATAGAAGATTGTGATTGACTGATAGTTGCTTAGTTTGTGCTGGCTAGTAAACACTGAGATGCTGTGCTAAGTGTGGCTAAGTGTGCAGGTCTGGAGTTCTGTATGATTTGGGGCAAGTTGCTGAAGTCTAAAAAGTCTCACTTCTGTGTAAAATGGGAAGAGTGCTAATACCTATCTTTGTGATGAGAATTGAATGTTAATACATGCAAAGCATTTGAATGCTTCCTGGCTCATAATGAATGCTCAAAATTTTAAATGTGGTATAAAAAATAGCTGTCTTTGAGAATTAAAGATGGAAAACTTAAGGTCAAGTCTCATTATACAGCAATTGAATATAAGAAGGTAGAGGTGCTTAAATCTACCCAAGGTATAGTCTGAGGTTATCTTTTTTTAAAACATAGGACTGGACTCCAATTTCTTTTCTGAACCTTCTTTCCTATTTGCCCTCAAAAGAACTTACTTGAAAATTAACCAAAACTTCTGGTTAATCAAATCTTAAGCACCTATCATATTAAATGTTTTGAAAATCCTGATAGAGGTTTAAAAAAAATTATTATTATTACATTAAATATTGCAGTAATGTTTTATTATTCTACATATTGACTAAAGTTAAAAAAATTGTTTCGGTGAATTTAAGTTGGTAGTTTCAGTTGGAAGATACTAAATTTGCAGCAGCATTCCCCAAGATTTTAAGAATTTTTTTTTAAAAAATGAAGTCAATAGCATTTATTAACTAAAGAAAGTCCCCAATAACTATTAAAAAAAAAAAAAGTTGAAAGGGAAAAAATCAGGGTAGCTGCCCTGTTTCTTCTTTTAAGAAAAATGAATCTGTGGGTGGTCAACAGCTTGGGAGGGTTTGAGGGGTGCTGGCTCTGTGGTGAGGTGTTATGCAATCAGGCTAATTTCCTTATACCACTTGTCAAGTTAGTGGGAGGGGTAGAAGCAGCAGCCAGATCCTCACTCACCCCTGGGCATTAGGAAAAAAACTGTGGAGCTTCCAAGAGGAAATGCTCCAAGTTGAGTCAGTTCATGGTATTGCCTTGCCTTTGGCTTGGTACATAAATGCTTGTTCATATTTTCCCATTCCCAAATTGTAATTGACAAAAGGAAGAAGAGATGAAATGGTGATCATCCCTAGAAAAATCTGTAACTCATCCTAAGAGTCCAGAAATTCCTTGTTTCCTTCTGTTTAGTATGCTATTCCTTTAAACCAAAGATGAAGGAAGTTGACACTAACTAGGTAATTGAATTAATTACCTGTGTGGTTTCACTTTAGAAGAACATGGGTTGTGGACAAGTCTAAGGACAGGAAATATTAAAATCCAGAATCACAGAAATCTTGTGTTCAAACTCATCCTCCTCATCTGTAGTGCCGTAAGGAGGTAGATGTAAAATGGTAAGGTCTCTGGGCAAGGGGACAAAGGTGCTCATGAATTAATTCACTGAATAACACCAGCACCTCGATCTGTGCAGGAGGCCGGAAGAGTAATGTGGTGCCGAAGTGTATGGGTGCAGCCTTTAGATAGCGTAGATCCCAATTTTGTTTCCAAAGCTGTGTATGACCTTGGACTAGTTACATTGTCTTCGCTTGCCTTTATTTCCTAACACCTAAAATGAGGTTAATAGTACTTGTTTCACATGGCTGTTGTGAGAATTTTACGAGACACATGTAATAGCCTTAGCGTGGTGCCTAAGAGTGAATTTTCAGTAAATGTCTACCAATTATCGTTTAAGCACTTTAAAGTTGACAAATATATCCCTTATAAACCCTTTCAATGGGACCAGCAAAGGGGGCAGATGGAGCCTTCACAAGGGACTCAATCTCTAAGTAGTGGAGCCTGAGAAAAGGGTATTTCCCACCAGTGGCTGGAAGAGGAAGAGAGTTCGGTGTGTGCAGTGTTCCTGGAGGTCAGGACAGCGCAGGCTGTGACCCCTCGATCCCCCCCAATCCCCTTTTCCAGGACAAGCTCACGATCCCAGATGGTGGCTAAACTCGGCCTATCCTTGAAATAAACACTGAGCAAACACTCGAGGAATATTCGATAAAGTGAAAGTATTAGTCTTGCCCTGGCAACAACTCATGTGTCAGGCGGGCGCACACAACAAACCTCGGTGTCGCCCCTCACGGTGTCTGCGTCAGGCACCTGTTTTCGCCGCTTAAGTGCATCAATTCACTCAGATGCATCCCATCCCACTTTCCGCAAAAAGGAGCCTGCACAAGGTCACGCAGCTGCCGAGAGATGGAGCTGGACCCGAAGCCCCGCACTGCAGCCCACGGCCTGCGCGCCCCTCGCCAGGGAGGGGGCCTTCGGTGGGCGCGCGAGGACAGCGGGCTGCAGCCGGGGAAGAAGCCGCACGCCCGCGAACCCGAGCGGGAACGCTCCCGCCACCCCGCGCGCCGCCGTGCGCCGCGGCTGCCAGGGTCCGACCCTGACACCGCCTTCCGCGGAAAGGGTCCCTAGCGCCGGGGAGTCGGGGCGAGGAGCGCGCGCAAGGACGAGGCCGCACCGCAGCGCACGCGCACAGCTCGCCCGCCGCCCAGGATGAGACGGAAGGCATGGAAAGTTCCAGCCGGTTCGAGAGCCGTAGGTAGTAGGCGCGGCAGCGGGGGCGGAGCCACGCGGGGGGCTGTGGCGAGGAGACTGGCGGCTTCCGTGAGCCGCTCGGGACCACGCCCAAGGGGCCGCGCCCGCGTAGCAGCCGCGAGGACCCCAGGTCCGGGCCCGTGGGCGCCGCGCGGAGCCGCGCTGTGGGGGCGGCGGGCCGGCGGGCTGGCGGGAGGGGCGGGCTGCCGGCCGCGCGGGGGCGTGGCGCGCTGAGGGGGCGTGGCGCGCTGAGGGGGCGTGGCGCGCCGTCTGCGCAGCTGCCAGCGCCTTTAAGCCCGGGCTCGCGCGGCTGGAGCGTGCTTTCGCCGCCCGGGAGCCGTTCGGCCTAAGCGCCAGCACTTCCCCGCCAGGTTCCCCTCCAGGTCCCCGCCCCTCCGCGTCCCGGGACCCGGCTCGCTCCGAAGCCGCGCGCCTAGCGTTCGGGCATGCCCCGCTACGAGCTGGCTTTGATCCTGAAAGCCATGCAGCGGG
>JAJEJO010000121.1:583373-658624 GCA_020662805.1 Glaucomys volans | reverse complement strand
CGGCCGGCGCGGGCCGGGCGACCCCTCGGTCCCGGCCCGCGGAGTCCAGTGGAAGGTCCGCGGGAGGACACGCGCGAGCGCCCGTCGTGAAGCTGCTTGTCGCCGGCCCCGCGCCCGCCCGGTCCCGTCTGCCTGCCTGCCTGCCTGCCTGCCGGCCGCCGCCGCAACGTCCGCGCTCAATAAAACGTTCTTCCAAAGCGTGTTTGTGCAGTTATCTACACCACTCGCTTGTAACCGCTCTCACGCTAAAAAAATCTTTTGACTTCTCTTTTTCTGACTTCAGCGACAGCCCTGCTGCGGGTGCCCTTAGCCCAGTTTCATTCATCCAAGTTGTGGCCTTGCTTGCGCCTTCCGAAGACACTTTCTCCCCCACCCCCCCGCTTTTGATTGATCTTGAGGTGGGGCTTTCAGGTTTGGAGGGATGATAAGCGAACCAGCAGCCCGTTCACTTCAGGTGATGGCGTGGCCGAGGACAGGGGCCGGCGGCGGAGGCAGCTCTTTCTTCGTCCTCTGTTCTGGGTCAGGCACTCCTCAAGTCGTCGCTGAAACCCCCCTTCTTCCGAGAATTTGGTAACGTAGTGTGTGGTGTATGCACTTCCCTCTCCCCACCAGGTATAATAAAAAGTAAGAAGCGTTTTACCTCGTCTGAATTTTGGAAACAGCTTTCTACAGCGGCAGGGATGTGGACACGTCTTATGTTTGAATCGGGCTTTGGGTCATTTTCGAAGGGTAACTGTTAAACCGACTTTAATTAAACCTGGGATCATCGTCTAGACTATTGAAAAATTAATGATCACGGAGCTTGGGGAAATTGTTAGGAGGTATGCTTAGCACATGGTCATCAGGGAGAGGACACCAGGGCCGCTTGAGCAGGTCCAGAGAGGCTGTTCAGGCGTGCCATTGTGTCCCCAGGCTTGTTCTCCCAGCACTTGGGAGAAGTTAAGATTGTATTGTTTAGCCTCTTGATATCCCTCTGTCTTGGCTCATTACCAGAATATACAGCTTTAAAGGGAACCATGAAAAAAGAAAAAGACCAAACTATTAAAAAGGGAACATTTTTACTTTCGTGGGAATTGAGTCCTCCATTAACTGTGTTTTTACATGGTGTTACTAAACCTGGGAAATATTCCTGAAATTCCTCCTTAACCTCCTTGATTTAGGAAGGAGCAGATTAGGTGATCACTAATGAGGCAGGGCATATTTGCTCATTTTATAACTCTTTTTGAAATGAAGATTTTGCATTCTTTGCTTAACATGACTTCGAGTATGTTGGTTAAATGTATTTCCTTTACCATGCTGCTTGTTTCTTTCCTTTTTTTTTTTTTTTTTTCTCTAACACCAAGGATTCACAATTCACAATCGCCAGGTGTGGAGCATAGTTTTTACTCCAGTTAGATAAGCCAAGCATAGTGTAGTTTGGTTTAAAATAATGATAAAATACCTCCCTTGAAATCTTTGTCTGAAGGCAGGGGGCTAAAACCCTTAGAAAGTAGATTATTTAGAACTCTCTACTGGAGGGGGCATTAATGGCAATAGATAAAGTGTTGTAACTATGTTGAAGTTGTGTCCAGGGAATCCTTGACCTAAATAAACCAAGATTTAACAGTAACAAAAGCTTGCCACTTTTTTATTCAAAAAATTACCTTTGAGTAGGTTGTAAATGTGTAAAATAAAGACTTAAAAGGTTTTAGACACTTCTGCTTGCTTTCAATCTTAGGAAAATTGGATTCTAACTATAGGGTGACTACCTGGGGAAGATAACAGTAGCCTTATTTAATGTAAATTCCACTGTGAACTTGGACATCTTTAGCAGATTCTGGGGAAAACTCACCTCCCAACCTAAGGCAGTTTGTACTTCTGCTGCAGAAAGGCTATTGCAGATCCTCAATTCTCAGTTCCATAACTTTTCATGTTTTTAGATTCTGGGAAATATATTTAACAGTATGATCCTTTAATATGGTATTTTCCCTTCCATCCTCCATATAATTCATGTATGTGTTTTAGAATTGAGGAAATGATAAGCAACTTTTGTAACAGGTAGGGGAGTTGAGATACTTTTGTCCAGCCTTTTAGACTCCCAGAGCTGTTTTGCAGTTTTTTTCTGTGCCTAAAGAGCATTCCTAGTCTCTTTGGGGGATGTTAGTCTCTCTCTCCACTCCCATTATTTTGTTTTATTTGAATTGTAGCTTGACTCTTTAAAATTGAGCTTAGAGTTTTTAAATAAAGATACTATGTTGAGAGTCGTAAAATATCTCTAATGTAGGAAAAGCACTTGTGGGAATTGTCATGGAAAGATATCAAGGTGTAGTCTATAGAAAATGTTCATATATATATGTATATATGTGTATGATTGTGTGTTAGTCACTTAGAAGTTGCAATGCCATCTTTTTTCTCAGTTTGCAGTTGGAGTTGATATAATGATGAGTCTCTGCTTTTGTTGTATTTCCAAGTTTGCATTTATATAAGTCTTTCCAAGAAATTTATTTGTAGGTACTGTTGAGCTTGAATTTTAATGTTTGTGTATTAAAAGTTGTAATTTCTGTATTCTCCCTGCTTTTACTTTAGCAGAAAAAGTAGAAGTGTAGTTAAATTCTGAAATGTGATACAGTGAAATAATGAATATTGTAAAGCCAGGGATTTGAAAGTGATGACAAATTTTGAAAAAAGTAGTTATTTAGAACTATATTTATAGAAGAGTCTTCAGAGGAAAGATTTTTGGAGGTCCTGTTACCCCTATATCAATAGCAGCAGAAGAGTTTTATTCACTTCTGGAAAAGACGGTATTCAAAGGCTATAATATGGAAGGACATAGCTGCAGAGGAAAGACAAAGGCTGCAGATATCAGGCAGTCTCATCTCAATATGAGGACGACCTTTTTTTAACAACTGAGAAAAAGGATTGTAAGATGGTGAGTGCTCTCTCTGCCTCCACCTTGTCTTCTTGAAATGGGAACTTCCAGGTGGATAGAAGGGGCCATGTGGTTTGGTGGGAGAGCTCTGATACTCATTTCTGAGTCACTTCTCTTGAATCTGGGCAAATGATTGATGTACTTTTTTAATAGTAATTAGGTTTTAAAAATTGGTGTTTGAGTTAGGTAAAACAGTGAATTGCCCTTACATGAGTGATAAAACCACATACTGTGGAGCCCAGAAAAGCTGTAGAAAACTTTGTAGCACTATTTTACACCTGGGCTGGCTGTGAGGAGAGGAATTTTAAGGAGAAAAATCTTTGCAGTACATAAATATTCTTTGGTTACTTAGTTTAGGAGCACTTTAATTATCATGTCTTATTCTGTTGGCTGAGAAGTTGATCACAGTTGGCATAGTTAGACTTGGGAAAGGCCTATGAAAATATTTTCCCTGAAATCATCTCATCATCACCCAGGAATTTTTATATAAGAATAATTTAATAACTAGGTCAATTACTAAATTAATACATGCATGTACCATGAAATACTGTTTGTGTATCTTTTTGTATGTTTTCAAAATAGGAATAAAGTAGATAGCTACTTTGGAAATGTTAAGTTCTTTAAATAATTTTATGTTCAGTACTCCCATTTAGTTTTAATTTCATTGAAAAGAAGATTGTTTTAAGATAACTCACCTGAAGTAGTTTGTAGGTGGAGTTTTATGATATAATTTGAATTTAACCTCAGACCTGGCTTTATTTAGATAAAAAGTGTGTGATAATCCAGTTTCTAAAATGTAGAAAACAGTAGGTTTTTGATTGTGCAGGGAAGAGTTTTTCTTGTTTCTCTTCACTTAAGCCTTTTTGATTAGAAAACCTCAACAAAGTTTTGTGTTTATTCTAGAGTTGTATCCTACTTAGGATATTCTGGAATACCTACAAAACATTTACATTCTAGATGTTTTCTGAAGGTGTAGGGTGCTAATGTAGGGCTGACCAACCCTATGTCATTGTAGCTTGGCTTGATTGACAACATTCTCTAACCAGGAAATAGCGAAATTTCTGCTGTTGGGAGACTTGACTTAAATTCAAATGGAAGCATCTTTCAGATAACCATTTCTTTTTTTCTTTTCTTTTCTTTTCTCCTTTTGGGCCCTCCCTCAACAGCAGCTTAGCTTGTATTTTAAATAATTGCTTTGTGCTTTGTCTATTTGAAAACTATAGACAAGTTAAAAATAGTTTTTCACTAGTGAAAGGTGTGAACTTGGTGGGCATTGTTATACTTTGATTTGGTATTAAAGTTTTCTTGGGTTACAGCTTATTGCCGCAGCAAGTGATTGAAGAAGGAGTCCTGTTCTGCCCCTGAGCTACAGCTAAGTTACAAGGAGTGGCTTGGGGGTAAGGAGTCCTTCCTCATCTGATATGGTTTGTATGTATGAAGACTGCAGAAGTTGACATTCTGCCCTAATTTTTAAAAAAAAACTGTTACTCATGACTTGCATATTCAATACTGACATTTATAGGTTTTTAAAGTCTACATTATGTCTAGTATTTTTATGCAGGCTGCTATTGAATCTTTCACTTTTTTTTTTAAAGATTATGTAAATCACCTTAAAAATGTTCAAAAGCAATGAGAGCTAAATTCTCAAGCAGTGGTTTTCATTTGGTGCCTTTATTATGTTCATAGTATAGGTATAGCTCAACTAAAAGAAATATAGAATACAGAAATTTGATTGAACATCAACAATGGAAGAAAAGGTAGAGGTATAGAAAAGCTAGAGAATGGTCTGTTATGGTGTGATTATTCATATGTATAAATGTCTGCCATGTATTTAATTATCTTTTGCTAGTTTACAGTACTGGCTTTGTGTTAGAATTCATTTCCATTGTTCTCATGAGTTTTATCTTTTCAAAAGAAGAAGTACCTTCTTTTAGTACTTAAGGCAATATTAAACCAACATGTATTATTAACACTTGTAGTTGTCTCATATTTAGGGCATCAAACTTAAGGAATTAATCAAATGAAAGTCTGGTAAGTTATCAATTTATCTATAGGAAAATCTATATTGAGAAGTTTGGAAAATTATAGTCTTATCCTACTCCTAAGTTACGAGTAGGGGCTGGTAGACTATAGCTCACAGTCCAGATCTGATCTGCCACCTGTACTTTTATGAACTGTAAGCTAAGAAAGGATTTTAGAGTTGAAAAGGTGTGTGTGTGTGGGGGGGGATGTTATTTAATGGCCATGTGGAAATTACATGGAATTCAAATTTCCTAGTCCACAAATGAAGTTGTATTGGAACATAACTCTTGTTCCTTTGTTTGTTTGTCGTCTGGCCTTTTCCGGAGAAATTTCCTGGGTAATGATTTAGTATGTACAGAGAAATTTCCAGATTCAGCATTTCTCTTGACTTTTTATGGTGCTATTTTCTGACATTTCTCCTTTGATCCTTTGCTTTCCCTTTATGTGTTACACCTTTAGTGTCATGTGGATGATTTGCTATATTCATAACAAGCTGACTACTCTGGCCTTGCCTCTCTGTCTTCTGTGCTAGTCATAGCCTCCAGGATAGACATCCTTGGTGCTTACTCAGTGTGGTTCAAAACTTAGTGAGTTGCCTTCCACAAAATTTGCCTGTTGGTGTTTAACTTACTTCTGTTCATTGCTTCTCTGCCTTCTGTCATCTGGACTGAACAAATCTACTTTTCATTTCTGTACTCTCAATCCCATGTAGTCCCCTCTCTGCCTTAGTTGAGGTGTTCATCTTTCAATCTTGGACTTTTGCAGTTTCTTAGTTGGTCACTTTAATTCTACCACTGAGGGTAGAATAGTTAATACTCACAAACACACTTACTGGAGTGTAAAAATATTTGTTCTTGAGATACTTTAAAAGAATTAAACTGTGCTTTTAACAAGGAAATAATAGGAAGTATTGTATAGTAATAGATTTTTGATCTCCATACTTACTAGTTGATTGTGTCAACATTATTGCAAAATTACATCACACATCTTTTTCACAGACATTCTGAATGAAGTCTGACATCCATGGGCACCTTTTGAAATGACCTGTTTTTGATCTCATAACTGAGTTTTTTATGTCCTTTATTCCATATACAAGTAAACAGAGCTGCTATAGTTCCTTAAATATAAACTATTCTCTTTGATTTTCTTTGGTGCCTGTGTCATACTGTTTTTCTGGAATGTCCTTACTTTCCACATCATTCCATCATCTCCATGAAAACCTGCCTCAAGTTCATTTTAACTTAATTGGTACCTTAAACAAATATCAAGAATTTGCACCATTAATAGTATAGAACATGACGTTTCCTTTGGTCACAGTTTTTCTGTCTCATCACATGCTTCACTTTCTACTTTTAAGAGTTAACTGTTAATTGGTGAATATGTTATCTCCTTGGCTAGATAATAATCTCGAGGATCATATCTGTTTTCATTTCTGTCTTCTGCTATGTTTTGTGCATGTTAGATGCTCACTGAACTACTTTGAGGAGTTTATGACTGATTTCTTTAGAACGATTGTTTGATATGGTTCGGCATACTGACCTATGCTAGTAGGTTGCTTTCAAGTCAGTGTGTTTTCCATGGACTGAGTGAGTTGTATGCTTCCCAGAAGTTGGGTTGATTTCCAAGACTTTTTGGCAGATAATCTTGGTTTTGTATTAATTTGCATACTATGTGAACTGATGAAGTGAGTGCAAACTATTTCCGGAAAACCAAGCTGGATTCTTTGGAAAGACTTGAGAAAAGGTGAGAAAAGGTGAGTCATTGAAATAATGGCTGTAGAATTAGTTGTGACTGAAATGTTTGGGAGGAAAAGTAGTAATAGTCTAGGATTCTGTGTAGACTGCTTTATAAGGATCTCTTAAAGCTTTCTACTTTAATGAGCCTGAAGCTGGAAATTGTAGATGATGCCTTCAAATAGGTAAGGCTTAGATTAAACAGAAGGAACTTCAAACAGCAAGAACTTCAGATCTGCCATATTGTTTCCCCAAAGGTTTTGGCTTCCATGTTAAGGTTGGTAGATAAATATATGTTTTTGTGTTAAATAAATAAAATATTTAAGGTGTGTGTGTGTATATGTGTGTGTGTGTGTGTGTGTGTGTATTTTTAAATTGGCTATGATTGGGTATAAAGACCTCTTCAGTATGTGCTCTGATATTTTTGTTTTCTAAATGAATAAAAGAACATGAGAATCCCAAATGAAGACACTGGTTGTGTTATGGTGGAATAAACAGAAGTGGCATTGGAAGGACATCTGGAACTTTAGAGCAGATAGACCTGTTTTTGGGTTCTAGCCCCTTCTTCCTGGGGAACGGAACCATTTTGGACCCTCAGTTTCTTATCTGTTAAGTGGGGATAATCCTTATACTGGAGAGCCTGTGAAGATACAGTAATGTGACCCTGGAGGTAGTGGTTCAGTATGTCATTAGAGTAGCTTTGTGATCTCAGGCAACTTACTGAATTTCATTGCCTAGTTTTTCATTATTCCTTTACTGATGAGACTTCAAAATACAAATTTATTATATGCAAGTATATTTTATCATGATCCCACATTGAATCAAACCTGAAACTGTTCTTGATCAGAGTTCATATTTGACTTTGATGGTGCTTACTGTTTCACTTCAGTCATTTATTGCAGTGTGTGGGATTCGTCTCATTAAATCTTTTCTATCTTCCTACTGCTAGAATTCTAGATTTTATAGGGAATGTGATTTTTTAAAAGAATTTTTTTAGTTGTTGGTGGTCTTTTCTTCATTTATTTATATGTGGTGCAGAGAATTGAGCCCAGTGCCTCACACATGCCAGGCAAGCGCTCTACCACTGAGCCTCAGCCCCAGTCCGGGAATATGATTTTTAAGACTTTGGCAAATAGTTAAAAACCATGGGCCAATTGAAATGTTTCTGGCGAGTCACAAATAGCTCTTGTTTTATAATTTCTGGCTTACTTGACTTCAGATGACCTTTAAACTCCTTCAGCATTTATATTGACAAAGCTCATAATTGGTCATTGGTTTACATTTGTTTATAACAGGGCTCAGTAGCCACCCTTGGAGGCACATGCTTGTAATCCCAGTGGCTCTCAAGGCTGAGGCAGGAGGATCACAAGTTGAAAGCCAGCCTCAGCAAAAGCAAGGCCCTAAGCAGCTCAGTGAAACCCTGTCTCTACATAAAATACGAAATAGGGCTGGGGATGTGGCTCAGTGGTTGTGTTCTTGAGTTCAATCCCCAGCAACTGCCTCCCCCCACCAAAAAAAGCACAATGGGGCTCAGTAAATGGTAAGCTTGTTTAATTCTTTAAAATAATAGCAATCTCTGGTGTATGCCTGTCATCCCAGCAACTCCTAAGGCTGAGGCAGGAGGATCACAAGTTTGAGGGAAACTTAGAAAAGCCCTACATAATTTAGTGAGACCCTGTCTCAAAATAAATCAAAAAGGGCTGAAGGTGCAGCTCAATAGTAAAGTGTCCCTGGGTGTAATCTCCAGTACCAAAATAAAACAACAAAACAAAAAAGTAATAGCAATCTCTAGTTTCCAGCTGTGGGATACATGTCTCCATTTAAACTAAAGTATATGTAGACACTTCAGCGTTGCATATTACTAAAGTGGGACATGTCTGTATAAACTATCAGAAATTGATATTCACAGTCCTTTGGATGTCTGAGTGGTTATTTTAAGCATGCATTAGTACAATTTGATTTCTACTCCTTGTATTAACCTTTTAGATGTTTGAAATACTGCTTCTAGGCAAAGGTAGATTTGTCTAAAAAATGGCATTTTTTTATCCTCAGGGTTTATCTTGAAGTTTCCAGTAGTTTATAATACCTGTGATTATTGGAATATAGTACTACTGTGGGGAAAAAAATAATTCAGGTGCTTTCCTAACGAAGAATGTAAAATAAGGGGATGATAGTAAATTTTTTGTTTTATCATATTTCTGTGGAAAAGAAACTAAGTTGTTATCTCTACTAGCTCTCTGTCCTTTTTCCTTCCTGATTCTCACTTCAGACACTTAACATCAAATGGCAAATTAAAAGTCTCAGATCCAGGTTGTTCTTAATGTATCTTTTGGCCCATGGTTCAATTAAATTATTTTGTCTCTGCCATTTCTACTGAGGCATTGCAGTACCCCAGTTAAGGGAATCCTTTAACCTCCTCGGGCAATACTCAGCAGAGGCTGGTGTAGATAAGATCTCAAAAATGAAATTGCAAGTGGAAGTATAACTTAACAAAACTTTCTCTACTGGAATCCTCAGTGTTCATAAACTGGCACTTAACTGCTTTTGTCCCAGAATCTAGAATTCCTGCGTTTTGTCTTCATTTTGTTCAGTTTTTAAAACATTTTCCTTGACACCTAGCCTGGCTATTAAATGCTTTAGTTTTGTTGAGTGAAGAAACAAAGTGCAGCTCTCACAGCCAGATTGCTTTGGATATAGTTCAGTTTGAGAGTATTCTCCCTATGACCAGAAATGCAGTACTGTGCTTACTTGGGTTTCAATGGCTGGAACAAGGCTCCTGTGGGAACAATGGGCAGTCCTTGCTTCTGTTACAGGTGCATCATCGTTGTCCCCAGTGTCTGTCCTGTTTTCGGTTTGTATTCAGAAACCTGTGTGTGAATTAGGAATGTAAAGCATATTCAGTGCAGGTTTTTGAAAGTGTTTTCTAATAGTGAATGAAAACCTAAATATGAGGGTAGGCTCTTTGGCTGACATTTTTTTTAGGATAGGTGTACTTAAGTTGCTTTGTTTTCAAATTGCTTAACTTTTTAAAACTAGATGGCCTAATGATAGGTTATTTTGAATGTCATTCTTTCATTGGTGTACTGCTTGCCATCTGTTTTATTGGTGGTCATGAGAAAGTGTTTGCATGAAGTATGTTACCTTGAAACTTTGGCAGCCAAGTTTTCATCTGGGACAGTTGAAGCCAGCAGATTCTGGTAGGAACATTGGCCTCCCATAAGAGCATTTTTAGGTGTGGACTAAATAAGTTTTTGTAAGTACAGACTGTGTGTAGGAGAAAATAAAGAAAATACGTTTCTCCTGATGTCATTTTCTTTGTTAAATATTTCATCTAATTAGGATGTAATCCCTGGAAGATACTTGTAATTTTCAAGATCTCCTGACATCCAAGGAAAACATTTTTTATATCATCTACTTGTTTATCTGAAATACAAGAGGAAAATCCAACTGTATTTATAATCTACAACACCATTCCCCTATTTTTTATGTTAACGTCCTAGGTTCAATTGAAGGTGTATTTTCTACCAACTCTGTTACTTGTGGTCACCCTGCCCCTTTTTAAATTTCTTGGAAGATCCTATATTCTCTGATCCCTGGAGAAATTAGAAGGTTTTGAAAAATTTCCAGCAAAAATAATCTTTCTAATTTCAAGATCTGTTTATGACTTGGCATCCTGAAATAATCTGGTCTATCAGGAAGATGCTTGTGTTTACATTTTCTACCTCAGTCACATGGGAAATGAGAAGAAACTATTTGGTGTTGGTTCTAGGAACAGTTTTTCTAGGAACATAAAATTGGAACCAAGTAGGGTGAGAACAAAAAACAGAGGTGGCCCACAAAGTTACACGAATCAGCTGTTTACCTTATAAACCTTATGGTTGTTAGGCTTAGAGGGGGGATATAAGTGTGGCAGTGATACCTAGCCTTAGTGATTGATTGAAGCGGGTTATATATGAATGTGAATATGTATTTGGGATACTTATTTTGCCCTCTCTTTTGAATTCTAAGTATCTTAATAGATAGGTAGTATGATTTCTATTCCAAAATTTTCATTTTTCCAAATGAAAAAATTAAAGCAAAAAGGAGTCTAGGGCCATGCAATTCAAAGTGGCCAAGCCATGATTCTAAGGCAGTTTCAAGGTAGTCATGTCTTTGAACACTGCATCTGTTAAGGTATAGTTGAAGTTCCTTTAAACTAAAGGAAAAATTTCACATCTATTTTGAGTGTCTACTAGGTGCTAGTACTACCGTGTGTTTGGGGAACATAGTGGTAAATAAGACAGTTTAGTTTTCCTGGTATGCGTATTCTAAGTAAGGGAGACAAACTAGCAAGTGCCAGGAAGGAAACCAAAGTATAGGATAAAGAAACAGTGCAGAAAGTTCCAGTTTAGTTAGATAGATAGTTGGTCTCGGTGAGGCAGACTTTTATTTATTTATTTTATCTATTTGTTTATTTTTAAGAGTTTTCCAATAGCTGTACCTGAAAGAATGGACAGGGTGTAGTGATTGTTTGGTGCTTAGTCCCCCCCCCCCCATTTTATAGAAGGAAAGTTAGTGTAAAGCATATATAAAAACAAATAGTTTAATGACTCTCCATATTGTACGCATGGCTCAACTGCAGTAGTCAACATTTTACCAATACTACTGCATCTCCACATTGTTAAAAGAACAGTTCCACTAATACTTTTATGCTTTTTGCCTAGATCGCTGATTGTTAGAATTTTTCTTATTTAATCTTTTTTCTCTGCACCATTTGAGAGTTAGTCATTTTGGTGTGCCTTTCTTAGGAATAAGGGCTTTTCCCCCAATCACAGCATAACTATTACACTCAAATAACATTGATAGGATAGTATTTCAAAATATTCAGTTCATATTGAAATTTTGTTATGCTAGTAATTTTTTTAGTTTTAAAAAATTCAATATTCAATCAAGGGTCATGTATTTAGTTGCTGTTTATTCTTCTTTGGCAGTTTTGAAGCCTTTCCCCATTAGTAATAGTATACTTTGATACTTCTGAAAAAGGAGGTAAATATCTTGAACATTTCTGATGTTTTGTGTTTTAAAATGTTTTTCCATAAGCAGATAACTCACCCTGTAAGTTCAAATGCATCTAAACTGTTTTATCCTTCATAAGTATTTCCTGAAATGTTTGAACAAAATAAATACTTCATAATACCAAAAAATTAAAAAAAGACACAGCATGAGGCCCTTACTTAGATATGGCCACCCAATCTTGAAATTTCCACCCCCCAGAACTTTGAGCCAAATAAACTTCATTCTGTACAAGTTAAAAAAAAAAAAAAGTGGATTTGAAATGTCTAGGCTCAGTATTTCTGCAAAATCCCTCACTTAGGATTTGCTTTCTCATGCTTAGATATTAGTTAAATATCCATGACAGGAATGTTCATGGGCTGTCAGTTTGTCCACTGTTGGGGATGTTAAGCAGTTTGGTTGAGATAATATCCACCAGATTTTTTTATTATAAACACTTTTTTTTTCCCCTCCAATCATCCTCTAGCTTGAATATCTGGTGATTCTGAATTGGTTATTGTAGGAGTACTTTCAGGCAAACACAGGTAGATAATTTCACAAAAATATTTAGTGTTATCTCAAAGATAAGGACTTTTTAAAAACAAATCACACAACCTTTATCACACCTAACCATAACTTCTTAACATCTGGTAACTGTTTAAATTCACTGAATTATCTCTCCCCAGATATTTCAGTCTGAATCTGAACCAGGTCACATATTTTCTTGATGGTCTCTTTGTAATAGCTTCCCCTACTTTTCTTTCCTCTCTGGATTTGGTTGATCATTTTCTGGTGTTTTATGTGTTGTTCTGTTCCAGGATTTTTCTGTAAACTGATAGGTAGAAATTTTGGTTAGATTCAGGTGGTTTTTTGTTTTGCACGAATACTTCAGTGGTCCTTGGGAACAGCATCAAATCATGGCATGTAGAACTACCTTGTAGAGACAAGATTAGTTCTTGGTGTGGGTGTAGATATCCATCCATTTTGAAGTTCATCAACCTTAAGTGTTTTAGCAGCCATTATAATTATTACTTTAGGTTCATTATTGCACTAGAAGTTATAAGTGGTGATTTCTCATTGTATCATTTTCTTATGTATCCATTTATTGGATTTTTTTCTGCTTTGTGTTTGGTTTTTCTTGTGTCTTTTCCTAAAAATATAAAAAGATACATTCTTCATCTTTACTCCAGAGAAGACATTCTTGTACTTCAGTAATTCTTTCTCTTAAGTGTCTTCAGTTTTCTCATGTTAATTGGGGATTAATTATGCCTGCCTTTCTGGTTTTTGTGAAGATTACTGGAGCTTGTATATGTAAGTGTAAAAATAGTGATTGCACATAGTGTTTGCTAAATGCCGATTTACAGTAACTGAGCCTGAGTGTGTAGCTCAGTGGTAGAGAGTTTGCCTAGCATGTGAGGCCCTGGATTCAATCACTGGTACCAAAATACTACTACTACTATTACTGATGATGATGATGATGATTACTACTGATGATGATGATGGTAATGATGATGATTATGATGATGTAACTCTTTCAGTTCTGTGGAAATGTTGAACTGAAGTGTAATGGAGAGCTGGAGCTGGAGAAGTTCTTCATGAGTTGCCTTCAGCAGGAAGCTTGGATTTGTGTGGTGTGAGCTGAGGGGATGTTCTGACTGCCCACACCAACCTGCCCTTTTGACTGGAAACAACCATTGACCATCAGACAAGAAACATACACACACAGGGAAAATAGTAGTAAAAGCTGGAACACATTCCAAAATAAATTTAATACAATGGGAACTGTGGAAACAACCATTGACCATCAGACAAGAAACACACACACAGGGAAAATAGTAGTAAAAGCTGGAACACATTCCAAAAAAATTTAATACAATGAAGGAAGTAGGCCTCCCTTGTGGTGGGTAGGTAGAGGGGAGATGGTAGCTCTAGCTACGGGTTTTTACTGCCTCATGGCCTACTGAAATTTTTATCTGAAAAAAGAAAGGGTTTCTTGGCTAGTATGATTTGTCTTTGTCATTTCACACACCCTCAATTCCATTAAGCTCCTTGAGAGCACTTGAAATGTGCAAGATGGTGTCTGTGGACACTGAGACTACATCCATGATCAGTAGAGACCAGAATCTATCCCCGCATTGAGTTTACATTCTCGCATGGAGGAGGCAGAATAAACACAAAAAAGTAGGGTAGTATATTAGAAGTGTTATAGAAAATGGAGCAAGAGGGGTGGAATTGAGATGGCCAGGGATGTCCCTTGAGCAAAGGCCTTGGGAGAAGAGAGCAAGCCTTCTGGGAGAATGGGGTGTGAATGATTGCCTGCATTGGAAACAGCCAGCCCCAGAGGCTTATTGGGTACATTGTGATTGAAGGGGTGACTGGATTTTATCATAAGTGGTTGTACTTTTAACTTGGTTAACATTTGCAATATAGCCTCCTTGGCTATTCTCTTCTCAAGCACAACTTTTTAGAACATGGGTGGTGGTGTGATCTTTTTATCAACTAATATTAATGTTTCTTCCTCTCGGTAGAGAGAGATCCACTTTTTTGAAGGTAGTCTTACGTTGTGATTAAGGATAGAAAGTATTTGCTACATCTTGTAAACACTCTCCCTTGTTTCAGTTCTCATCTGTGAAATAGTCATAGTAATTGTCCTTATCTCATAATTGTTACGAGGATTAAAGTAATGCACACAAAACTAAATTTAGATCCTACATGGTGTTAGTCAGGATTTAGTTCAGTAAGGCCAGGTTTTCTGGTTTTTTAATCTTCATTTATAAGTCCTTATCTTTGACAAATTGTCTTATAAGTAGATAATGTTGAATATTTTGAATTCTTCCCACTAAAGTTACACAGATGTTTAGTCATTGAGATCATGTGATACGCTATCATAGGCAGTGTGTCTCTTATTTCATATTTTTTTCATTTTTCCATCAAAAAAATAGGTTGTCGAAGTTTGTCCCGTTTACATGAGCTGGTATAATCAACATAAAAGTTAAAACCAGTGACAGTTTAACATTTGTTCTCCCCATATCCAGAACGTCTTATTTCTTTGAAACACTTAAAAAAAAAATCCATTGGGCCAACTTTCATATTGATAGAAGCAGGTTAAAATGAATATAACTTAGGGGGTATATGAATGAAATAATAAATCTTTTTTTAAAAATTTTCTAAGTGAATGTGATTTTATTTGATACAATGGTTTACTTAGAAATCTACTTCACATCCTCCCTACACATGAAAACCTGATCAAAGTAGAGGTATTCTGGTTGGTGGAGGTTTATGGGAGGATGCTGCTTCCCTTGCTCCCCTTCTGTTACTATCATGGTATGTGAGCAACTGGAAATCCTCAGAATGCAATTAAAAACCATTTGGGCCGGGCGCAGTGGCGCACGCCTGTAATTCCAGCACTTGGGAGGCTGAGGCAGGAGGATTGCAAGTTCAAAGCCAGCCTCAGCAACTTAGTGAGGCCCTAAGCAACTCAGTGAGACCCTGTCTAAATAAAATACAAAATAGGGCTGGGGATGTGGCTCAGCGGTCAAATGCCCCTGAGTTCAATCCCCAGTACCAAAAAAAAAAAAACCCAAAAAAAAAAACCAACACCATTTGGGTCCAATTAGGATTTCCTGTACTTAAATGTTCTTTTAGAAACCTGAATAGCCAGAGTCATAGGTATAATACAGATATTTTCTCAGATTTAAGGGCAACTCCTTCACTGATTAGGGACTGTTATGTAGTGCTGTCTTCAGCTTCACTTTTTTTTTTTCATTTAGTTGTAGATGGACACAGTATCTTTGTTTATTCATTTATTTTCATGTGGTGCTGAGGATCGAACCCAGTGCCTCACCCGTGAGAGGCAATCACTGTACCACCGAGCCACAGAGCCCTTCAGCTTCACTTTTAATTTTAAATTGACTGGAGTTCATGTCACTTGTATTAGAAAAACTTGTTTTTGCTTTTAAGTGTCATTTGTAAAATCCTTCATATCTGTACTCCACGTTTTTAAAGTAGTGAGGATTGAAGATTGTCCTCTGTATGCTTCATACCAAGCACCATTAATTGTTCACTTGTGAATTTCCTTTTCTGAACTTTGACTCATGATGACAAAAGTGAAATGTGTGTGAAAAGTCCATAAAAATAAACTGGGGGGGGCGTATTTTGTTCAACCAAAGTGATATATAAGAGGAAACTAATAGTCGATGAGGTGGTTGGAACCTCTTGAAAATATTGTGAATAGAACTTGTTTAATACAGTATTTCATTTATGTAGCTTTTTAATACCTAGATAACTTGTGGAGAGCCTAATAAGCCTGGCACATAGTTGTCAGTTTAATTGGTCCATTCCAGTTGTGGTAAGTAAACTGACATTCACTGAGCTGCTGGCCTCTTAACCCTGGGCAGCATTACAAGCTTTTTGTGTTATTCTGTATTAAACCATTAGGATCTATGCAGACGAGTCTGTTGAGGTTCATGGAGATGAGATTCATGGAGATTAAATTGTTGCCCAAGATCCTGCAGTTAGGTTGTCCCTTGGAACCCAGCTCTTAAAGCTGACTGCTTTCCACTCCACTCTGCCACCTGCACATCTCTGGTAATCTCCACCCACCTCTTTTACAGAATCATACCAACCTGGTGGTATTGAGAACTGTTTTCTGTGACTGGGCTGAAAGCAAGCCTCCAGTATGCCTATTTTTTCGTTGTTTTTGATAGGTTACACAAAGGTGATTATTAGGCAGTCAGGTTTTTGGAGGTCTCTGTATGTTCTATAATCCTTAAATAACTAGTTGGTAATGTGAATATTTTTCATTTGGTCAGTGTAGGAGCAGGACTCATTAAGTCTACCATTGCTAGTGCTAAGCTGGACTTTTTCAGATTCTCTTGAGAGTGTGCTTGTAAACTGACTCCAAAGCTAACTAAATACAGTGTTAATTGGTCACTTCTGGGGTCACCATATTCAAGTCTTGTTAGCCCACATGTGTCAGTGAATTTATTATGATATGGAGCCCTGACTGAGTTCAAGGATCATTTTCCTTGTTCCCTATTTGGTTTCTATGACAGATGAGTTTTCTTTTTAGATAGGGTGACCACACATCCTAAATTTTGTAGATTGTCCCAGAATAATATCCTGGTTTGTAGATAAATAAAACATGGTCACCTAGATGGCAGGAGAGAGAGTTGATCATCATAGCCAGTTATATTTTTGAAGCATGTTTTAATTTCACCAAAGGAGTTGAATAGCTGACTTAAATTTGTTCTTACCTTTTTTTCTCTTTCTGGTTGAGCAAACACAACAGATACACATGTATACTTTCTTTTCCAAATTAATTTTTTAACTCATGCAAATACATAGTATCAACTGCATTCTAATTCTGTGCAGAACTATTAATAAAACATTACTTTTCTGAGAAGGAAGCCCTCTTTTTAGGTGAGAAATCTCTCAGAACACTTTTGTGTTTGAGGTTTGGCTAAATCTCATCTCAGTAGTAGTACAAATACTACTCTTAGTATAGAAACAATTCTTTTTAAAAAATGCTCTTCCAAGGAGCCAATCCACATACTTTGCATAACTATACCTATTTTATTGGTCATCCTACATGCTCACCTAGATTTATCTGAACTGTGAAAAAAGGAATAAATAGACCATGAGCTTTTCATTTTTCTTTGTGTATGTTTCCAAAAAATTAAGGAACTTTGAAAAGTGTTCATTCAATTTTTGTTGAAGTAAAGTTTATTTCTTTAAAAGTAAAAACAAAATTTGTATATTTTACTTGGAACCATATTTAAGGAATGTGAAAATTATCTCCTGAAAGATTGAAATTTAAGTCTTTGATAAACTGTTCATGACTAGAGTATGAAATTGAGCTGCATTGATAATATAAAGTATTTTATTTTTTCTACAAACTAAGTTGACCTATTTTGGGTTCTGTTTTTCCTTTCCCACTCTTTAGCAGGTGCTGGTCTCTGGATGTATTTTCTTTGAACTGGAAAAACCTCAAAACCTACCCACAAGCTAGTGTGGTGTCCAGTGAGGGAACTGTCAGCAGTAGCTTTTGAAGTGTTGAAGAGGCATAAGCAGAAAGTTGAACTTAGCCTTGAAGTTGCTTTTGGCCACTCCTTGCTCCCTTCCTTGTGGGCAGAACATATCTAGGGAACTTAGGGGCCAGTCCTTGCATGGGAATTTCAACTAGTGTGAACAGAACATGTCTTAGTGCATAAATCATATTTGACAGCAAGGAACACTGTTACTGATATTAGCATTGCTTCCTAGTGATGGAGGAAGGAAGTGCTTGTTTTGTTCCTGAGTGCTTTGCTTCTGAACGAGTAAGCTGTTGCAGCAGCTATTGACAGACTCAACTCTATTCCACATCAAAACAAAAAGTGACTGGATGGGTTTCTCTCCCTTTGGGAACTTGTGGTACTGTCAGCTGCTGCTACTGACCTTTGAACTAGGCTTACCTATAAATGTTGAACAAGTGACAAGGAAGTGGTTTGGATGTTGGGTAGCAGAGAGATCTTCATCAAGGGCAGGATTTCATAACTGCCAGTAATGGTTTCTATTGCAAATGAGGAGCTGTCCCTCCCCTGAAGCACTTAATGTACCCTTTCAAATAACTTATGTTTGTTACAGATTTTATTAAAAATTTAGGTGATAATTCCTCAGTGATTTCACAGTTTTTGTTGTTTATAAATGAAAGCTTTGGAGCTGGGGAAGGTGGTTGTAAAGTATGACTGAACTTCAAGATCTGCAGATATGAAATGATCGCAAATTCCAACTTTATTATTTACCTTTGGCAATTTTACTTATGCCATCCATTGACACTGACAGAAGGCAGGATTTTTAATCAGGTTTCTTAGCCTCATTATACTGCTTTGTGTTTAAAAAAAGGGATAAAGATGGAATTGACTTTTTTTTTTTTTTTTTTAAATCTAGGCAGCTTTATGAATTAGACATAACCTAATTTGTTGGGGCATTAGTCTTTTTAGGCCTTGTGCCTAGCTTCTTTGCATGCTGGTGGGAGTGTTTTTAAGTTTTTAGTAACGTGAGCGTTTCTGATTTTTTTGTTTCGTTTTGTTTTGGTGGTGGGACCTGAACCCAGGGTTACTCTACTACTGAGCTGCTGCATCCCCAGCCCTTTTTATTTATTTTTTTTAATTTCAAAACAGATTGCTGGCTTTGAACTTATAATTCTTCTGCCTGGCTTATAAACCATGCCTGGCTGTGGTCTGTTTTGAACAATTTGGAAAACACATGGCCTCAGTATCATTTATGGGATTTAAGTTTAATGTTGGATTTAAAAAGAAAATGCCTAAATTCATCATAAAGCAACAGCTTTTTCAAGAATGAAGAAACACTTTTTTTATGTTGCTTCAGTACAAGGAGAAATCACTTAGAAGTTAACCTGTGGAGGTGTTAGGTTGAATGGTAATGTTTTTCTTTAGTTTAAAATATCTTTGAAGAATTAGAATTTGTCTCTTTACCAGGGGAAAACCACCAAACTCATGAAATGATTTAGGTGAATTTAAATGTCTGTTTTGCAGAATGGTTATCTAAATCCAGGACTGACAAATATCAGAATGACCTGTTGAAGATGATTTGTTTAATGATTAACAAATATGTTTTGTTCAGGTTTGGAAGATAAATAATCCAGTTATTCAGTCTTCCAGAAAACTTTTCTCCTCCCTCCTCCCCCTGCTTTCTATACCCTTCAACAAAAGGCATTAAAAGGAAGAAATGCTTGAGTGCTCTACAAAACTAAACCTTGAGTCTGCCTTTATATGACTCAGAAGTTCTCTTGGAAATATTGCCTGAAGAAAGAAAGGGAAGGAAATTACCTCTTTTAAATTTATCTTCCAATTTCTCACTAGAGGAATGAATAAAATTGTAGGGTTTTGTCAGTTGTATGTTTCCAGTTTTTTTCTGTGTGGAGTATCTTGTTTCCTTTAGGTGCTTCAAGTTCCAGGCTGTATGATAACTATGTACATGTACAGTTTGCACAGACTGAGTAGTACTTGGTTTTCTGTGTTTAAATTCTCTGGAAGTAGATGCTCACACCTAGCAAACACATTTGCTGTTCCATCCGGGACCCTAACTGGCCAAAGAGTTAGTCCCAAATGTTCTTGGGATTCACAGAATCTGAAGATTCTCTTTGGTGCCCTTATTGTAATAATTAGTACCCCCTTCTCTTTAGAGTTTTGATGCCTGTTGCAAGCTGATACTGCTACAGTGAGACAAGAAAGGACAATATGGTACATAGTTCTTGCTGGAGAAGTTAGGTCACTTAGTTATGAGATTGATGAATTTTTGTTTTTAGTTCAAAATGATGAATATTCACACTGACTTTTAAGTATCAGCTGTGATAGTATAGACCAATCTTTGCTGTGGAACTAAAGTGTGTTTTTAAAGGGTTTTTTTTTCTTTTTATAAAAAATGTCTTGTTGCGCCGTGTTTGCTCGACTGAAAGTTTCCTCATCCCTTGGTGAGACCCTCCTCTAATTCAATCTTTGTCTTTTGTCTTTGCTGCCTTGCAGGGTTGGTACAGTAGGCTTCACTAGACTTAGCTGCAACTCAGAATTTCTCCTCCAGCAACTGAGTAAATGCTGATGGTCTTGTGGAGTGTGGATTAAGAGTACGAGCTAAGTTCTCAAATCCCAATTAAGAAGCGGAGGAAAATTTAAACTGTCTCCTTCAAAGTTTATCACAACCACCACCATCAAGACAGCAAACCAAAGGACAAAGACTTTGACCTGCTGTGTTGCTCTGTATAGTCCAGTTCACGTATGGTTTGCAGACTTGGCTGAGGTTACTAATAAGTAAATAAAAAGCTGGACACTTCTGTCATTTGGACGCTTTTATTCACAAGTTACCAGAATGAGGGCTGTACTGGAGACAGCAGACATTGCCATAGTGGCCCTGTATTTTATCCTGGTCATGTGCATTGGTTTTTTTGCCATGTGGAAATCTAATAGAAGCACCGTGAGTGGATACTTCCTGGCGGGGCGCTCTATGACCTGGGTAGCAATTGGTGCCTCTCTGTTTGTGAGCAATATTGGGAGTGAGCACTTCATTGGGCTGGCAGGATCTGGAGCTGCAAGTGGATTTGCGGTAGGAGCATGGGAATTCAATGCCTTACTGCTTTTGCAACTTCTGGGATGGGTTTTCATCCCAATTTACATCCGGTCGGGGGTATACACCATGCCTGAATACTTGTCCAAGCGATTTGGTGGCCATAGGATTCAGGTCTATTTTGCAGCCTTGTCTCTGATTCTCTATATCTTCACCAAGCTCTCAGTGGATCTGTATTCGGGTGCCCTCTTTATCCAGGAGTCTTTGGGTTGGAACCTCTATGTGTCTGTCATCCTGCTCATTGGCATGACTGCTTTGCTGACTGTCACCGGAGGCCTTGTTGCAGTGATCTACACAGACACTCTGCAGGCTCTGCTCATGATTGTTGGGGCGCTCACACTTATGATTATTAGCATGATGGAGATTGGTGGGTTTGAGGAAGTTAAGAGAAGGTACATGTCTGCCTCACCTAATATCCCTTCCATCTTGTTGACATACAACCTTTCCAACACAAATTCTTGTAACGTCTACCCTAAGAAAGAAGCCCTAAAAATGTTGCGGGATCCAACAGATGAAGATGTTCCGTGGCCTGGATTCATTCTTGGGCAGACCCCAGCCTCGGTGTGGTACTGGTGTGCTGACCAAGTCATCGTACAGAGGGTCCTGGCAGCCAAAAATATTGCTCACGCCAAAGGCTCTACTCTTATGGCTGGCTTCTTGAAGCTTCTGCCAATGTTTATCATAGTTGTCCCAGGAATGATTTCCAGGATACTCTTTACTGATGATATAGCTTGCATCAACCCAGAGCACTGCATGCAAGTGTGTGGAAGCCGAGCTGGGTGCTCCAATATTGCTTACCCACGCCTGGTGATGAAGCTTGTTCCTGTGGGCCTTCGGGGCTTGATGATGGCTGTGATGATTGCAGCTCTAATGAGCGACTTGGACTCTATCTTTAACAGTGCCAGTACCATATTCACCCTTGATGTGTACAAACTCATCCGCAAGAGCGCAAGCTCCCGGGAACTAATGATTGTGGGGAGGATATTTGTGGCTTTTATGGTGGTGATCAGCATAGCATGGGTACCAATCATTGTGGAGATGCAAGGAGGCCAGATGTACCTTTACATTCAGGAGGTAGCAGATTACCTAACCCCCCCAGTGGCGGCCCTGTTCCTTTTGGCAATTTTCTGGAAGCGCTGCAATGAACAAGGGGCTTTCTATGGTGGAATGGCTGGCTTTGTTCTTGGAGCAGTCCGTTTGATACTGGCCTTTGCCTATCGTGCCCCAGAGTGTGACCAACCTGATAATAGGCCAGGCTTCATCAAAGACATCCATTATATGTATGTGGCCACAGCATTGTTTTGGGTCACAGGCCTCATTACTGTAATTGTCAGTCTTCTCACGCCACCTCCCACAAAGGAACAGATTCGCACCACCACCTTTTGGTCTAAGAAGAACCTGGTAACTAAGGAAAGCTGCTCTCAGAAAGATGAACCTTACAAAATGCAGGAGAAGAGCATTCTGCAATGCAGTGAGAACAGTGAGGCCATCATCCATGTCATTCCCAATGGGAAATCTGAAGATAGTATTAAGGGCCTTCAGCCTGAAGATGTCAATCTTTTGGTGACCTGCAGAGAGGAAGGCAACCCTGTGGCTTCCTTGGGTCATTCGGAGGCAGAAACACCAGTAGATACTTATTCCAATGGGCAAGCGGCTCTCATGGGTGAGAAAGAGAGAAAGAAAGAAACGGAGAATGGAAACCGGTACTGGAAGTTCATAGACTGGTTTTGTGGCTTTAAAAGTAAGAGCATCAGCAAGAGGAGTCTCAGAGACTTGATGGAAGAGGAGGCTGTCTGTTTACAAATGTTAGAAGAGACTCCACAAGTTAAAGTCATACTAAATATTGGACTTTTTGCTGTGTGTTCTCTTGGAATTTTCATGTTTGTTTATTTCTCCATATGAACTTAAGGATATGATGAGACACTTAACTTAAGAAAATACTTGTTTTTGGAAAAAAAAATTATGTAACTGTTGCATCTCTCAGGCATTGTTTACGCTGTAGGTTTTAGCCAAATTTTACTTAGCAGAAAATCATCTATTTGCAAGACTTTATTTTCCCAGAGATGGATTAAAGTAAATCTTCAACTTTTAAATGAAGCAAACCAGACTGGAAAGTAAAAAATTGTGGTTTAAAAATTTCCATACCAAAGTGAGAGACCAATTATTCTCAGATATCTTAGAGCAGAATATATGTTAAGGTATCATGAATAAGGTATTGTCTGCACTGCCAAGTCTTGGTAGACCTTAATGCTGAAGTAGAAGATTTGCTCATTTCTAAGTTTTTTCTGTCTCCATAATTCGCACTACCATTTAAATATTCAGTAACTGAATTCTTACATGTACAATCAGTTATGTTCTGAAACTCTAATGTGTGGTATGTATTTTAAGACAGGCTAGTTTGCCAGGTCCATTTTTTGTGTGTATGAGTCTGTGGATTCTGATTGCCAAAAGAGAGGAAGAATGTTATCCTGTAGGTATTTTTGGACCACCTGTATGTGGAATGTTGGGGGGAGGGGTTGATTCAGTTCTTTCCCCACCTGTTTTTTCCTGTGGTTTAATGAACCACATAATGATCACCAAGTCTGTTTATAAAGTTACATATTAAAATTACATTACTAAATGATTATGGGGGGGAAGTGAAATCAGTGTTGCTGATGATCCCCACGTTTATTGACCAAATTAAGGTTGTTTTATATAGTTTGAGAATTACCAGCTTCCAAGCAGTGTTTAAGTTATGTCAAGCAGATGATAAATCATCCTGTACCAGATTTGACCTTTTTTCTTGTCATCTGGTAACATTCTTTATTAGATGAAAGCCCTCCCAAGTAGATGCAGTTGGAATATATCTCCAGTGTCTTGAAGAAACATTTTCACTGCTTTTGTGTGCTGCTGGGTTATCATGATATATCAAGGGGAAATTTAATTCTGAGATCATACTGCATTGATAATTTTTTTTAATTTTAAATTTTTTCCTCAAAAGACTTACCATCTGTACACAGCCTCTACATCTTTTTTTGTTTGTGAGCATATAAGGATGTTTCAATGCAAACTAGCCATCAGTACCAGAAAACTGAGTGCATGCTGCCATTGGTAGATTATCTGTAGGATGGATAGCATTTTTAAGAGATGCCATAGACAAGAACTGGGTTTAGTAGTATACTTGTGGAGGATATTATAGAACCTGTGCAATTATAGGACCCTTATCTTGACATGGTTTACTCAGTTGCATCATCCATGGGTGAGAATCTGTTTTTCCTTAGCGAGGAAGAGTACTGATGATGTTAGAGAAGAACTTTGCAGAGGATGTAGCTCTGTGTCCTCAACATTCCTTTTTCCTCCCTGAAAAATAAGAAAGCTAATTGTATCTACTTTCTTTGACTTTCTTTAAACTGATACTTTTTAAATTGCATGATTTTTATTAAGCTTGTATTCTTTAGGAAAATTACTTTTATAGATACTTTCCTAGATTTTAAATCAAAACTCAGTCCTGATGTCTTTGAAATTTTTTAGTGTATAAACTAATTTGTTTCTGATGGACTTGATTAGTCCAAAGTGATTTCAGAAATTATCAGGTTTAATGTCTTCCCATCATCAGGAGGCTTTTTGATGGACTGAGTCTGTAGATGAAAAAGTAATTCATGTAAGAATAGCATGTATTTCTGAAGTGCTTAAGAGTGCCTTGTAGAATTTTTTTTTCTCAATTTCATTCTTAAGATTTATAACCTGGGGATCAAATAGATAGAGACCATCCTTGTATGGTGGTTGAGGTTGTGCATGTTAAGGTTAGAAAACCTATTTCAAAAGAACAGAAATCTAATCTCCAAATCTGGGCAAATGATTTGTCCATGGTTTGTGCTTTTCTTTTCTCAAAGTAAGTGTTCTTCCTTTGGGACAACTTTTTGGTATTTGGGAAAGTGATAGGATCTTGGGTTTTCCAAATTGGCATTAAGCTGTAGAAATTAACATTTTCTTTGACTCTGAACATGCTGCTGTGGAACTCAGCAGTGAGAATTGACACATTGGCTGGGCAGCCTTCCTATCCCTTCTATTTATTTATAGATAAGTGAATAGGAGGTATTTATGTAGATCCCCACCCTTGATTTGATGTCAAGTCCTAATAGTTTGGAGTGTTTGAGCCCCCCACCCCTTAATCTCTGCTGTTGTCTTAGTATGATACATAAAAAACATCATCTTGTCTCTTTTGGTGTATGTATAGCAGTAGGTCAAGTTTAGAGTACTAATGTTTGTAAATAAAGAATGACTATTAGCGTATCCATTAGAATTGTTTACTCTTGCCAGTATAAACATCACTTTATTTAGACTGAAGTCCCTGAAGCTTGTCCTCCTCATTGCTTTCCAGTAATAGATAACGTGCTTGAATGAGTAGGTGAATTGCTGATGGCAGCTTTATTTCAGGGGTCTAATCTTTAGGCTATACTTCATTAGAATGATTGTTCCTGGGATATGATACATGGACTGTCTTAAGCTAGCAAAATGTTCCTGCTTTGTACTGAGTAAATGAGTCATAAAAGATAACATTGATTTCTAGACATTATTGTGTATATTTTTATATTTGTTCAAGGTAAGTTTTAGAATTGACCAAGTGATATACTGACTAAAATAGTAACTAACCATCTAAGAGGTGAGGATAATGGTCTTCAAAGGTAGAGAAAATTACCACCAAATCAGCTGCAAAATGTTTCCCGAGCTCCTAAATTTTTATCTTCTTAGACAGTCTTTCTTTGTCTCTAGATCAGATGCAGAGGACTTACTACAGAGGTATGCGAAAGGATAGTTTGCTTTTTTGTGGAACCTCTCTGGTTGCTCTGTCTTAGATTCTGTCCTGCCACCACAGGAGTAAACAGTGGAACCACTCTTTTCTCTCTTGGCTATTCTTTCCTGAGGAGGTGATCATTTTTGCCTTTAGAAAGCAGTAGCAGTGGTGCTGTGTCCTTTGGCCCAAATTTAATAGATCTGCTCTGTGGGGCTTCCTTTCCATTGGCTCAAAGAATCCATTGCCTTTTTGCACAGGGAGGCTGGCTAGGGTCATGGAACCAGTGGCTCTTAGGAATGGCATCTCAAGCAATTAATAGGGACCATCACTCTGTAAAACTTTGCATTTTAAGAGTTGGGTGGGAGGGTTACTCAGTCTAACCTGAAACTAAGCATGGCGTTAAAGTCTTGTCCAGAGAATTAGAGTCTTTATGTCTCTCCATTAGCAGTCCTCTGCTTTTTTTTTTTGGGGGGGGGGGGGGGGGGATCCTGGGGATTGAACCCAGGGGCACTTCAGCACTGAGTCATATCCCCAGCCCTATTTTGTATTTTATTTAGAGACAGGGTCTCACTGAGTTGCTTAGGGCCTCGCTAAGTTGCTGAGGCTGGCTTTGAACTCTCGATCCTCCTGCCTCAGCCTCCCAAGTGCTGGGATTATAGGCGTGCGCTACCACGCCCGGCAGTCCTCTGCTTTTTTCTCTAAGGTGCATGAATCTTCCCCCTCTTTCAATGTCATTTAATAGAGTTATTCTCATTCTTTTCCACCAGATAAACTGGCTGTATTATTAGCCATTAAAGGTTAGGCACTTCAACATTCCCACTTGGCAGTATTAGGCTTACTCATTTCCTTATGCTTTACTCCCCTAACTCATTTTCATCTGAGGTGTGATGACTGGAATGGGACCATATGGATATCTACTAGTGACACCTCACCATTCCCTAGGGTTTGGGTTGGGATATGTCCAAAGCCATTCCTCTTAACTGCAGAGCCCTGCCAGGGGAAAATTTTCCTAAGAAATCAGGAAAACTATTAAGTGGGATATAAGTACTTAGATGATACAGATGTGGACAGTTGGTAAAGGACAAACATTAGCTAAATTTATAGCCTTGGAGTCACATTCCTTGAATTTTAGGGCTTGAAGCAACTTGGCTATCAGCTAGTTAAACCACTCCCTTTAGAAATTGGGGTACCAGTGTATAAGATCCAGCCTGCTCACTCCTGGTTTAATGTCGAGTAAAATACAAATATATTAATATATTAGAGGTTAGAATGATATTTGATAGGGATAATTTATAAAATGGTTTAGGCTTCAGCATTCAAGCTTTCTCATTAGTCAGGTGGTAAGTGCTTCAGTCACTTCATAGGTTGACATTACCGAAACAGATTTTATAGTGGCATACATCGCTGTATGTTTATTTGTTATCTTCCTACAATTCTGAGAGACTGGTCTTTTTATCCTTCCTCACATTGATCCTTTAATTTTTTGCCTTCTTTCAACACTTACCAAATTACTATTTTGCTCTTTGGTTAGCTTATTTCACTTTCAGGCATACTGTCTTGGTGTATCATTACTGTCCTTTGCCCCAGTATTGAGGATAGATCCAAATAATAATTACATAGTTGTGTTTAAATATACTAAATTTCTGTTAACTTAAGGTGTTAATTCTTGAGACTAATTTTTTCAGATTTGTGTTAGCTGAATATTAAAAGCACTAATAATTTATCACTATTTTATTTGCAAATCTCCATCTCAAAAATTAGAGAGCAGTAGTGAAAATTCATTGAATTGATGGTGGGTCAGAATGCAGAGACAATGGAGTTTGCTTTAATGTAAAAAACAAAAGAAAAACAAAAACAAATTGTTCTTGCAGTATGTAAAGGTAAAATTTTGGCACCAGTCAGCATATCAAGAAACCAGTATGAGACTGGATTGCATAAGAAGTAATCTTTTGAATATTAGACTTGGTTGACTTGATTCAGTGTTGTGGATCCTTTTCCTCATTAAGGTCACTTCTTAATTTTTTTTTCTTTTTTGTACCGGGGATTAAACCCAGGGTGCTTAACCATTGAGCCACATCCCCAGTCCTTTTTTGTATTTTATTTAGAGACAGGGTCTCACTATGTTGCTTGGGGCTTCACCAAGTTGCTGGGGCTGGTTTGAACTCATGGTTCTCCTGCCTCAGCCTCCCGAACTGCTGGGATTATAGCTTAATTTGATAATTTTTTGTCAGACTCTTATTGGAATACTACTTGGACTTTTAGAAGAGAATTAGGCTAAGGTTCTAAGTCAAGCTTTGTCACAGTGGAACTTTGAGTTCCACTTTGCTGTGTAAGTGTACTTAATTCTGGTAATAAGATTTTAAACTACTGATTCACCTTTAAAGAAATGTGAAATTGATGTCATTTGTGTTTATTAACTCCTTTATAAAAGGTGGAATTTTGTTGTTTGTTTTGGGGTACCTCATTTATCTGGTAACCAACAACCATAACCAAGGACAATCTTTTACTTCAAAATGAACAGAAAATGTTTGATGTATTTGTATCATTACTAATCTCATGTGCTTTACTCTTTAGTGGAGTATCATCCATGATCTCTGGCTGTTTAGTTAAACCTTAATTGAATTTGGTTACTTGGACTGGCAGCATGTTTGAAGAGAAACATGCTGGAATAAAATGAGCAGCTTGAAGAGCAAATCAGGACAACATGAAGTGGTCCTAGATTTCTAGTATAGGAAAGTGGTTTTGCTGTCCTCAGAAAGGGAGAAAAGCACTGTGCCATAACTTCACCCAATAATAATGAAGCTCTCCCAAGCACTTCAATGTTCATGTTAAGTGAACTCTGCCAATAAGGGAAGTGACAACAGCACAAGCTGATAGTAGATATCCACAACCTAATTGTATTTCGGTGAATTCACTCTATTCCTTAGTGCTTCTGAATAAAGTAGTATTTAGTTTTTATCAGTGGAGCCCATACTTCTGTAAGTGGGATGTTCTTAACAATTTACTTTTTTAGTGTGATCATTAGAAATTGAAATTAGGCCTATTGCTATTATTGAAATCCCAGATTGTCAAAGTCCAATACACATAGTATTTCATAGTATAAACAACCTTTGAAATTGATGTGTTTGGATTAGTGCCTTCTGGTTACCAGTATTGACTCTCTTAGCTTGTTCCTTTCCTTTTCTTATAGAAAAGTTACTCTTCTTCAATTTTAGTATAACTAGTAAAGAACTTATTTTTTTTAAAAAAAACCCTCATATTTACATTATGCAAACTTAAGTTTAAGGAAACAAGTTAGCTTGATATTTGTGTTGCAGCTTAATGTTATTTGTCTTTATTTGCTTTTATATCCATAATTGGAAATTTAAAGTTACATAATTCTTATTTTGGTTTTATTGTTTATCCATTGTAGGTCTGATAAGTAAATCTGAGAACACGTGACAACAGTTCGTATACTCTGATAGAGAAAAATTACCAAAAGTCCATAGGAAAGCACAAAATCATGTTAACACATAATGTGTGTTTCCACACATAGAAAGCACAAGACTGATAGTGTTCTCCTTAACCCACAAGTGCCAGTTGTGAACCCATCAAGTATTTGTTGTTTCGAGGACCACAATTGATAGACCTGGACAATGAGGCATCTGTTATAGGTGGGTCCTAAGAGATAAGAAATTCAAAATAATAATCTGGGTAAATTTGTACTGCTTTGGAGGAGGGAGAGAATACAAATGTCAGGAGTACTGTGATTATATTTGGGTGTTACTAGCAAAATTGGGGTCTCTGGGTTCATTCCCATAATCTGAAACTAAAGAAATAGGGACAGATTTTTTAAGGTTTTGGTGTGTAAAACAGGTAACAGCCTTCTGGTTTGAGCTATAGAGCCATTGGAATTGTTAAGATCTTGAGGAAATATTACCTCTCATGAACAGTGCTCTAAAACCTGGAGAAATTAGCATTTTAATAGGGCAGATACTATAGGTTTTGTGTAGGCTAATGAGAGATGAAGTGACCTTTATTTTCTTCACAATCTTGACTATGCTCCATTTTAACTGAGGAGAATTTGATCCAGGAGTTCTGAGCATCAAACTAAGTCTAAGACAGATATGCCAAATGAACTACCTATTCTTTTCACAGTGGTACCCATGGTCTGAATGATACTTTCACCTGTCCCATTGTTCTCCTCAAAACCAGACTAGAGGAAATCTGTGAATGTGCGCGTAAAAGATGAAATGATGTTCCACTTCACAGTTGCCTTTATTCTGCCCCTCACTTTATGCATCTCCCAGTAGTCTCTGTTTACCAAGAGTAAATAAATAGCTTTATCTTGAATTTTGCCCATGTCAAGATACAACCCTCAGAATAGGAGTGACTGACTACCTTGTTCCTTTTCTCCTCTTGTTTGTATATTTATCTTCTTAGAGAAAAGCTTGTTTAGAATATAGCTGATACAGACTGTCGTCATATGTTGGAAGAGTTTACCTGAACACTGGAGGGAGAGATTCCTCCCTCCAGCTAAAAGCCAGGCAGGTGTGTATACCTACATTTCTTTAGAATGTAAAACCTTCTGCTTGGGGGCTCTGAAGGGAGAGGAGTGCCAGAAGAGCAGGAAACTGGAAAAGTTCGAGGAAGGTCCTTGGCTTAGCAGTGTGTAATAATGCAAAGCAGTTGTAACCTGTTAGTTCTGTAGAATGTGTATCCTGTACCTTTAAATTTAAAATAGTTTGTAAAAACTTTATGAAAAGAATGCTTTTGAAAATTTCTTTGACAGAAATATCTTTCATTTATAATTCCATGGAAGACCGCTTTAATTAGCCCAGGTGAAAAGTAGTCCTAGTGGTGTAAATATGTATAATTAGAATTGCCTAATTTCACTGTGAGATCTCAGACTTTTAAGTGGCAAACAGATCAACAAATCTTTTGCTCATGGACTTTTCTGTGGGGTTGTTAAAATGCAAAAGCTTTATTTTTTTTAATAATGACATGTTTCATTAGTGTCAGATAATGGTATGGAATCTGTTCCCCTGCTTTCCCCTGCCACTATTGCTTCAGTTTATAGATTGCCAGCAGAGCTCAGAAATAGAGCAGGGGTTTGCCCATTCTCTAACTGGACATCCCATGTTCTGTGTCCAGACCTGGGTTGGCAATCACAATATGAACTGCGTTAGGCTTCTCAGTGCTTTTTTTTTTTCTTTTTTGATAAGATGGATATCAAAAATAGTTGCTGTGCAAAAGTTAGTAGTCTTCTTCAAGAAGAAAACCAATTCCTTTTCTAATAATATCCTGTGAAATTGCTTCATTCATTCCTTTGTTTTTAAGCCAAATGTCAGCAGAGTACTGCTGCTTTTATCTAGTAATTTTGATATGTAAGTATTAATGCGTTTTAAAAAGATGTATGCATTGAAAAATGTTTCTCCCAGTGTCCTGCCTATTATGCTTCATTCACATTTTCTGTAAGAGACCTGGGGAATGTGTATTGTGTACATACATGTATGTATCATTTTAGTCAGGTATTGTAGATCAAATGTGATTATAAATGAAGTCGATGAACATTCATTTTGAGTGAGTCTTTTGATTGTAAATTTAATTTCCAATTTGCCCTTCATTGTTCACAGCTTAATTTTGTCTTAACGTTTGGCTAATTGGGTCCATTCCATTGTGCAATGTTTTAGTTGCAAGCAGAAAATAGAATTTGGTATAAATCAGTTTACTTCCATATTGAAAGGAAAACAATTGAAAGTGTAGATTTAAAATTGTTAACCATTCATGACAATTCTAACCTGACTATTCCACTGTATACAATCTGATTTTTTAAAATTGTAGACATATATGATCTTGGTTTAATGTGTTTTAAAAGTGTTGTTTAAAAATGAAAAAAAAAAATGAAGCAAATCTGCTAAAAGAGCTGTCAGTTTTCATTACTGACTCTGTAAAATACACTGTTCTTTGTGTACTGTGTGTTATTTTGCCAGCTGCTGCATTAGCCTTCAGAAGTATTTGGAAGATGAACTACATTTCTTGCAAAAGTACATTCCTTTCTGTGGTATTTTGTCCTGTAACTGAAGTATAGTAATTATTTTATGGAAATGTTAGCACTTCTGTACCAACTTTGAATAAAATGAAAAATTTACATTGTTTTGACTGAGTATTTTCAGTGTGAACACATCGGCCCCTCAGTGATCCCTGCCCCCACCCCCGCCTTTACAGTGCTGTGTGTCTTGAGTTGAAGAGATTGACTCAATTTCTTATTTTCTTGGCTTGTTAGTGGTTTATAGTGAGTTTGCCCCCACAGGTTATTGTCACTTTTAACGTTTGTAAACACTGACTTACAGGTATTGACTGAGAATAGAATTATATGTAAAGTATGGATTAAGTAAAACTATTCTTCCACTTCTAGTTTTGAAATAATTTCAAGTTATAGGAAAGTTGTAAGAATGAAGGAAGAATTTAGGAAGCTTCTTACCCAAATTCGCCAGTAAATATTGCCATGTTTGCTTTGCCATTCCTCAAATCTTATGCATTTTTCAGAACCTTTTTATTTTAAAGTAACTTGGTGTTTGTTTGTTTGTTTAAGAAGTTATAGATGGACAGCATGCCTTTATTGTATTTGCTTATTTTTGTATGTGGTGCTTAAGATTGAACCCAGTTCCTCACATGTGCTGGGCAAGCACTCTGTGGCTGAGCTATAGCCCCAGCCCCTTTTCAGAACTTTTGAATGAATCATTTGCAGACATAATTCCCCCCTTACCTCATAAGTCTTTGGGGTATATTTTTTGAGACAAGGGAAGTTACTTATAATCATTATCAATATCGGGAAGGCAATAGTGATTTTTAATCCAAAGACTAGACTATTCAGATATTTCAGGTTCCAGTATTGTTAGGACCCCTGGCCCCCCGCAACTTTGGTGCTGGGATCCAACTGAGGGCCTTGCACATGCTGGTTAAGAACTCTTATCACTGAGCTTACATTCCCAGCCTGGGGACTTTGAAAAAAAAACAAAAACAAAAACAAAACCCAGATTTTCAGAAACTAGTCCATGGCAGTTAACTTTATGTCGCTTGTTTCCTTTAATCTAGAATAGTTCTTGGCCTTTCATGATAGTGATATTGATGTTTTTAAAGTGTATAGGCCAGGGGCTGGGGCTGTAGCTCAGTGGCAGAGCACTTGCCTAGCGTGTGTGAGGCACTGGGTTCAATCTTTAGAACCACGTAAAAATAAAGGCATGCTGTTCCTCTACAACTACAAAAATAAATTTTAAAAAAATAGAATAAAGTGTATAGGCCAGTCATTTGTGAATGTCTCTCCTTGTTTGGATTTATTTGATTCCTCACAATTAGAACAAGAGAATACATTTCTGGCAGGAGTATAATGTAAGTGATGTGTTCTCAGAACTTCACGTTGGGGACATGTGATGTCATGTACCATTGTTCACATTAACTTTGATTTTATTAGGGTACTGTCTATCAGGTTTCTCAACTGTGAAGTTGCCATTTTCCTCTTTGGTAGTAAGTAATTTGTGGTAGGTTATATGGGGCTTGTAAGCAATCTATTCCTCATCAAACTTGAACCCCTTAGTTTTAGTATGAGTATATAATTCTTGCCTAAGGTATACAGTGATGGTACAAAATGGCTATTTTTTCTTTGGTCATACTGAACTCAAGAGCTTTCCTAGGTACATGTTGGTATGAATTCCTGGATTATTTTATTCAATGGGTTATAATACATTACTGTCATTATTTTGCTCAAATCTTTCACATTTAGCAAATGGGACTTCTTTCAGGGCAATTTTCTTTTCTTGTGACATTTTTCCATCAGAGTTTTAAGTACTTGTTATTTTCCAGCACAACAAACAGTGAAGGCTCATCTTGTCTTTTCCTTGCCCCAGTTGCAGAGACCTTTAGTAGGCAATGGTTTGGGTGTGCTCACTGGCACAGGGATGTCATGGCTACTCTCTCAATGGAGCCAGGAAGTTCACATAAATGAGCTACTGATGACTACAGCTCTAGCCAGCACCAGAGGTTTCCTTCTAACTTTTCCTCATTCTGTGTTCATACTTTCTTCAACTCTGAGAAAGCTGATAATATTCACACACACTTTTCCCCACCAATCCTGTAACTCCTTACAATTAAATTAGTTTCTTTTATAATGTTTGGGCGAATATGGGAGTCTAGACTGGAAAGCATTTTCAAAACACACAGACTAGAAGCTAGGAAAATATTGGAAATTATAAACACGACCACATTTTTCTAGTGTCCAATCTTTGTTTTGAATTTCATAATTTTATGCCTTAATGAAAGCTTAATGAAAGTTTTCTTTTTGTTGTATCAGCCCTTAGTGGGCTCTTAAAATATGGCCGTTCAATTCTAGGGTAATGGTTCTGTTTTTTCCTTTTTGGAACCACTTTTGTTTAATTCTTGGACCTCCTAGACTGGTACTTAATTTTTTTTTTAATCTTTTAATTTTCATTTCTTTTTTACTCTTTCTAGGGGAGTTTATAAGCTATCTTTTTAAAAACAATTTCTATCAGGTTTTTAATCTTAAACTTCTTTGTTCCCTGAATCTTTATTGCTTTTTGTTCAATAGGTGCTAAATCTTATATCTGAGGACACTGGAGTTTTTTCCTCCTGTATTATTTACTCCCAAGATAGTTGTTCTGTTTGTCTTGGTTTTTTGTACTAAGGACTTTTCTCATGTGTGCTGATCCTTGGTTGTCTGCTCATATTTAGTAAAGTGTATTAGAAATGCTCTGAATGTGTAGATGGAGCTTATCAGCTTCAGTGTTTGGCTTTCATGGCCTGGTGGTTTGTAGGGTCTTTCACTGTCTTTAGAATGGGTCAGATTCTCCAAAGGAAGTTGTTGACGAATTTTAAACTGAAGGGTAAAAATCCTTTTTATTTTCCCCATGAGTCCATGGGGAAAGAACAGAGGGGCCTCGGTAGGTACTATGCTGTTTTTTTTCTTGATCCCTTTTTGGTATAGCACTCCCGCTTTATGGCTGTACCAGTGCCCTCCATTCCAGAAAATAAAACTCCAGATATGCATTCAGGGATTCTACTGCCCTCTCAACTTTCAGCCAACTCTGAGTAGTTTAGTCCCACACTTCTGCTTTCAGAGGTACTCAGGTCAATTCCCAGATACTTGGAATTCTGTGTTGTATATATCATTCATTCTTGGTTTTCCCCACTGTTGCTTTTTATACACTTCATCTCCATTCTTCCTAAATGATCCTGCTTTTGTCCCTTTTTTTCTTGTAGGGCCATTTCTTAAAAATCTGCAAAATATATATGTATAGTGGGATATTATGCTGTGCCCCTGGAATGCACATTTTTTTTTTTATACCTCAATAAAGCTGAAAAATTCTCTCTTTATGGTAGGTTTTCTGAGGGGGCATAATTAGATGGTTGAGTTCAGTGCTATAGCTTGTCTGGAAGTCCTGGTGTCCACTCTTGAGTTAGCCTTTGAAAGTTGAAATTTCAGAGCTTATTGTCCATTTCTGCCCATCCCTAAAACAACACATTGACTACCAGGAGTGGAGTTGGAATTTTAAAGTTCTGCTTTTCTCTTTTAGTGCAAAACTATGAAGACTTTGCATACCAGAAAGGCCTTCGAAGCTGTATAATTGATTCTTTTGTACAGTGCATGAACATCACTGCTCGATACTCAATCTATAACTGACACAGATGGTGTGATTGTTATTTGTAGTCCTTAGGTTCTCTAAATTTACTGTGAACACTGAATGCTTGTCCTTTGGGCAGATACAGGGCTAGATTCCTGCACACTCATTTTTGTCACCTGATCCATCCTTAACCTGGTTATGCGTGTTTCTGTTTAAAGGCAGCATTTGTAACATATGTTGTTGATTCCTTAGCATTGAGCTCAAGGCCAACAGCCCTGCAATGCCTGCTTGAATAAAGCTTACCTAACTTTCTCCTGAAGCCACATCCCAGCCTTGTGCTTAGGAACACTAGACAGCACTTCAGCACTACAGTTGGGTGTGTTGTGAATAGTGAAATCACCAACAAAAAGCACATAAATGCAAAAATCATTGCACTACAAACATTGTGAAGAGGACATTTGTTTATGGTATTAGAGAACTGAAACTAGAAAGCTGCCTTGCTTGTCCTCACCTGGGGCTGTGTGCAACAGATGGCACTCTGCTTGTGTGCATGCATACAATTGGCTACAAAGGTACTGGGAAATATGGATTTGGAGGTTACAAATAAGTTCTAGTAGGCAAATTGGTAAATATGGATTCTGCAATAACAAAAATCAGTTGTAATTGTGAAGCAAGTGCATGTAGCTATTATCCACAAGAAATAGAACTAATTATTAGCATTCCTGCCCCAGAACGCTCATTTCTCCCTGAGAGTTCTCATTTTAAGTAGTTTTCTTGTTCATGCTTTATCTCTGACTTTCAATCCCAAGTTCTTCCTCAAAAGTGTCATCTTTTTCTTCCTTTATTTGAAACAAATGTATTCCTTGTATTTAAAATCAGGCTTACTATTGTCTATTCCTTGGGATGTTATCTTGTTCATTTCCTGATGCTGTAACCAAATAACTGAAAAACTAATTTATACAAAGTAGAGATTGATTTAGCTCATGATTCTGGAGGCTGGGATGTCCAAGAGCATGGTGCCAGCATCTGCCCCCTATCCCCAATCCGTGAGGGCATCCTTGCTACATCAGGACATGGTAGAGGACATAACATGGCAAGATAGAGCAAGGTACCCAGAGAAAGCTCTCTTACATACCAAAGCCACTCCTATAATCAATCCATTCACCTCCCAAAGGCTCTCCAAATATTAGCATGAATTTGGGGATTAAGTTTCCAACACATGGAATTTGTAGGACACATTCAAACTCTAGTGTGTAGCACAGGATATGGATTTCAGATCCTTTACCATCTTGTTCCTTTTTTTTTTTTTTTTTTTTAATACCTAGTCAACTTTTGAGTCAATTGGTCCTTTTTCACATGCAGTCTCCAAGTTAAATTCACTACTCCAGGTAGACACTACTAATGTTAGGCTGTGGTAATGAGAAATCAGTACAACAAAATGAGGACTACCATTCCCCTAGGTCCTGTAGTTGTGTCAGTTTCCAGAAGTTTTCAAAACTTTTCAGAATCTGGTTTCGAAATTTATAAGCACCATTAAGTATGCCTGTACCTTTGTTTTTGTCTTTCACTTTGTTCATCCTTAGGTCTTTTACTCCACATCTGTTTTTGACTAATAGGATGTATATTAACTTTTATACATCTGTCTTTTAAAAGAAACTTTTCCTCTGAAGTTCTTGTATTTTATGACTTTATTTTGTATTTTCTTCCCTTTCATTTGGATTAAACAGTCATCAACTTATATTTCTTAGTGTTTTATTTTGGGGGGATTGAATCTACTGAGCCACATCCCCAGTTTTTTGTTTTTTGAGACAGGGTCTTACTAAGTTGCTCAGGCTAACCTCAAATTTGCGATCATCCTGCCTCAGCCTCTGTGATTACAGGCATGTACCACTAAGCCCAGCTCATTTCTGAACTTTTGCACTTGAAATTCTCATCAAACATTTTTTGAACATGTACTGTGTGCCAGGATCTTTGCATTTCTATCATCTTGTAAAGATGAATAAGATCTTGAGGAGTTTTGTTTAGGGAACAGTATAATACTCTATAATTAAATTTCCAAGATGTGTAGAGAATGAGATAGCCAGGGAATTAGGGTACTTCTATGACATAGATGAATCTCAATGAATGCTTTTATTCCTATAATACTCTTTCTTGCTTTTACACCCTTCCTCTTCCCTGCTCTTCAGAGTACAGCAATCTGTTAAGGACCTTCTTCCCACCACTTGAATTTGAGCACTGCTGTAGTGGCCTAGTTGGTGGACCCACTTTGGGTCTGTTGTGGAGCATGGCATGCCAATCTGACTCTTGCCCAAACCTGTATTTCTGATTCTGTCGATGCATATTTTAAAATGCTCTTTTTTTTTTTTTTTTTTTTTTTTTTTTTGTGGTGCTTGGGTTTGAACCCAGGGCCTTGTGCATGCGAGGCAAGCACTCTACCAACTGAGCTATATCCCTAGCCCTTAAAAGCTCTTAAGCTAGTCATCTGACTGATGTTTTGTTGAGCCTTGCCCTGGCATTTAGAAGATTCACAGGACCTCAGTAGAATTTACTTATAAACCTTTGTTTCCACTGTCCAAATCTCTGGTTGATTCTTAACCTCCCCTGGCATCCCTTTTGAATGAAAGGAGTCAGTACTGTTCCCTCCCTGCCTCTTGTGAAAAGGCTGAAATCAGGTGAAGGAAGGAGGCTGGATTGTGCATGAAGGAGAGCAATCAACAAGAAAGGTAGCTCAGTAATGTCTACCTGACAATTCCTACTCTGCTGTCCAGCTCACAAGCTTGGCATTTCATTTACTTGCTGCCATAGTAACCAGGCCTCCTGCCAGTCTTTCTTTTTCTCATCTTTTATTCATCTGCTTCTGGAAGGCAGGTGGGAAAGATAGAAATGGACCCTGTAAGAGGGTTGTGGACTTCAGAATGTCCCCAGAACAGCAAGCATGAGTGCCTTACTTAGACATTGTTTCCAGCCAATGAAGTGGTATTTGCAACCTGTAGTCACCCATTCAGTCTGCCATTTCTCCACTTCACTTTCAGAGAGAACTCCAGTATTGCTTTGAGAAAAAATGAGCCTTTATATTCCTTAAGTTAGAGTTGAAAAAGATCATTGCTTAAAATCCTTTACGAATTTTAGTTCAGCCAGTCATATATCTTTGGAGTGATGAAAAGCCAGCCAACTCCTATTAATGTAATTCTTATGTTTATTTGTACCTTGGGAGCTTAACAAGTCCTTTTTGAGGATAGGTGCTGGGCAGAGGGCACTGGACCACTGAGCCACATCCTGAGCCCAATTTTTGGTGGGGAAGGGTTCCAGGGATTGAATTCAGGGACACTCAACCACTCAGCCACATCTCCAACCTGTTTTGTATTTTATTTAGAGATGGGTTCTCACTGAGTTACCTAGTGCCTTGCTTTTTGCTAAGGCTGGCTTTGAACTCTGGATCCTCCTTCCTCAGCCTCCTGAGCCCCTGGGATTACAGGCATGGGCTACATCACCTAGTTTAACAAGTCTTTTTTTCTCCCCCATTTAACAAGTCTTAATACCCAGAATTTTTGAATCCCAGGACAGTTCTATCTGAGGTAAGATGCAATCTCAGATGGTGCAGGATGTTTAAAAGCATCCTCATTTGTAAGGCTCCCAGCTGATTGCAGTGTGTGCTGAGGAATTCATTGTGACTTGACTTTTTTGCCTTTGACTTAATCATGAAAGAAATGATTGGTTTTATGCAAGTGAGCCCCAGACTTCTCCTTAAATGATATTCTTTGACTCGAGACTCCAGGAACTGCATTATGGTTGACTACAGATTAATGTTAACTCTAGTCACGTAAATAATTGGCAACTAGTAAGTTCATACAAGGTTTGATTTCATGTAATCATGACTTATTGCTCTGTGCATTAGCTCTTTAAATTATTCATTTGTAGCATTTTAATGCCAATGCTGATATTGATGGCTTAGCATGGGCTTGCTGCTTGGGCCCCATGGATGGGTAAGTCTGGTTTATGACTTAAAGGCATTCTGCTGGCCTTGTAGATAAAGTGACTTTATCTGCCTTTTATGTTTGCAAATTCAGCCAATCACTACCTCACTAAGAAAAACTCTGACTTTTTCTTCCTTTTATTTCTTGCGCTTTGGTGGTCATGTTGAGAAAGTCTGGTCCTAAGCCAATATGAAGAAGATTTGGGCTACTATTTCTTCTATTTGGCGAAGAGTTTCAGGTCTAATTCCTAGATCCATTTTGAGTTGAGTTTTGTACAGGTTGAGAGATAGGGATTTAATTTCATTTTATTGCATATGGATTTCCAGTTTTGCCAGCACTATTTGTTGAAAAAGCTATCTTTTCTCCATTGTATGTTTTTGGCACCTTTGTCTAGTATGAAATAACTGTACTTATGTGGGTTTGTCTCTGTGTCTTTTATTCTGTACCATTGATCTACCTGTCTATTTTGGTGCCAATACCATGCTGTTTTTGTAACTATTGCTCCATAGTAGAGTTTAAGGTCTGGTATTGTGATGCCTCCTGCATCATTCTTCCTGCCCAGGATTGTTTTGGCCATTCTGGGTCTTTTGTTCTTCCAGATGAATTTCATGATGGCTTTTTCTATTTCTATGAGGAATGTCATTGGAATTTTTATTTGAATTGCATTAAATTTGTATAGGACCTTTGGAAGTATTGCCATTTTGATTATATTAATTCTGCCTATCCCAAAACAGGGAAGATCTTTCCATCTTCTAAGGGCTTCCTCAATTTCTTTCTTGAATGTTCTGTAGTTTTCATTGTAGAGGTTTTTCACCTCTTTCGTTAGATTGATTCACACATATTTTATCTGAGGCTATTGTGAATGGAGTTGTTTTCCTCATTTCACTTTCAGATGATTCATCACTTATGTAGATAAATGCATTTGATTTATGTGTTTATTTTATATCCTGCTATTTTGCTGAATTCATTAATTAGGTCTAAAAGTTTCCTGGTGGACTTTTTTGGATCCTCTAAATATAGGATCATGTCATCAGCAAATAGTGACAGCTTGAATTCTGTTCCTACTCATATGCCTTTTAATTTCTGTGGCCTAATTGCTCTGGCTAGCATTTCCAGCACAATGTTGAATAGAAGTGGCAACAGTGGGCATCCCTGTCTTGTTCCAGTTTTTAAAGGGAATGCTTTCAGTTTTTCTCCATTAAGAATGATGTTGACAGTGGGCTTAGCATAAATAGCCTTTACAATGTTGAGATATGTTCCTACCATTCCTATTTTTTCTAGTGTTTTGAGCATGAAGGGGTGTTGTACTTTGTCAAATGCTTTCTCAGCATCTATCGAAATAATCATATGATTCTTAACCTTAAGTCTGTTGATGTGATGAATTAAATTTATTGATTTCCGGATGTTGAACCAACCTTGCATCCCTGGGTTAAAACCCATTTGATCGTGGTGCACTATCTTCTTAATATGTTTTTGTAAGTGATTTGCCAGAATTTTGTTAAGGATTTTAGCATCTATATTCGTCAGGGATATTGGCCTAAAATTTTCTTTTCTTGATGTGTCTTTGTCTGTTTTTGGTATCAGAAACTCTGACTTTTTAATTTTTAACCCTTGGTTTAATAGGACATTAATCTGTACTTAGATCAGCCACTGGACTAGTCATCAGTTTGTTCTTTTTTCCTTTCTTTTTTTCATTCTATTCCATGTTCTTTTATTTTCATCACATACCTCAAAGAATGTATTTTCATGTTGATACTCCCAGATCTCCAGAATCTTATTCCTGGCTGCATGGCCATAGAATGGGCAAGCTCCTCCTTTTTTCCTCATCACCTTGGATTCATTGGCCACTGTGGTGCCAGAGCCAGACTTGGCCTGATCCTGTCACATCCTTTGGTTTTGGATTATAGGGTCAGTGATTTCTGAGCTCCTGACTTCAAGATTCCAATTTTTCCTGATTTCCCAAGAGACAAGAGTGAGAAGTTGTAGTAGCTGATGATGTGAGAGGTGCTAGTATGCAGGGCTCTTCAGGAGCCTCAGAAAGCCATCTTCTGTACAGTATTTCTCTACTTTTGAAAACCTATGTGGATGTGGAGTCAATGAATTCTGAGTGTTCAGGTGTTGATCTAGGACTTCAGAGAATTCACAGAATACTTTTATCTTTAAAAAATTAAATGAAATTAAATTGTGCCCAAAGGAGTAAGGTTCTGGTGTCGCAATATGCAAAATGGTGTGGAGTTTTCTCAAAAAATGACAGCTAACTGCCATATGATACCAGTATGTATTTCACTAAGAAAAACTATGCGTTTTTATGAGTGTTTATATATCCCACTTCTGGGTATATATCCCAGTGAAAGAAAAGCAACATCTTAAAGAGACACCTGCTGTTCCATGTTTATTGCAGCAGAGATGGATAGTAGGTAGAGTCTGGGAATGGCAGGGGGATTGTGTGGGGTGGGGGTGATAAAGAGAAGCTGGTAATTGGGTACAAAAATACAATTAGATATAGGAGGCTTAAGTTCTAGTGTGTTATAGCACAGAGTAGTTCAAGTTAATAATTTATTGTACATTTCAAAATAGCTATAAGAATGGATTTTGAATGTTCCCAACACAAAGAAATGATAAATCTTTGAGATGATGGATATGCTAATTATTCTGATCTGATCATTAGTGTACATATGTATTGAAATATACTAAAACTCAAAAAACACATAATTGTATATACTTAATGGAATCCTATAAGTATGTACGATCCATAAGTATATAAAATTATGTATCATAATATATAATTTGATATATTGTTATGAATCAGAGTTTTTGGAAAGTTTTTTTCTAAAATAACTTCTCATTGCTTATTGCAAATCAGGTAATAGCACAAAGTTTAAACAAAAAAAAGAAGACTCCTTGTTTATTACCTAGGGAAGACCAGGTGGATCCACACTTCTTTTCCATCCATGTGTATAATTCTTCCTTCTCTCTCTCTCTCTCTCTTTTTTCTTTTTTTGGTGTGGTGCTGGGGATTGAACCCAGGGCCCTGTGCTCGCAAGGCAGGCACTCTACCAACTGAACTATACCCTAGCCCTATATATAATTCTTCCTTTTGAGGAAGAAAAATGTGGTTATATTCTACATGCTGATTTTTCTTATTAAAATATCTTTATGCAGATACAAGGTTCAATGTCCTATTTCTTTAACGCTACATAAAAACATTTTGCTTGTTCAATAATGAAAATAATTAATTGGACCCCTCATTCATGAACACCCAGATTTCTATGTATTCAGTGTCCTTATAACTTTTGGTAAACATTTTTATAGTTACAACCTTGTACTTGGATATAATAGCTTGCTTAAATTCTTAGACATGGTGGGATTGAAAGTATAAACATGCCCTCCAGAAAGTACATTTTTACCAACATTGTGGATGAGTGAGTGAAGAAAGTGAAGTCTTAGGCACACTATTCCCATGTGTTGAAAAAAATCAGTGACTTCTACATGTACCAAATACAGTACCCACATTGATTGTGCCCCAAATATAAATTCTCTATCTTCTTCCTGTCCTCCTCTCCCACTGTTATCCAGATCTGCTTGGTGAATGCCCTAACTGACCCTCTTTGCACCTCTCCAGGGAGTTCATTTTTTAGGACCTTCTCTAATCAACAGTCGGAAGAAGTTCTTCATCTGAGTTCTAAAGCAAGGTTGCCCTTTCACTTCAGTCTTGCCTCTGTTTCCATCTGCCTTTTATTAGTATTCTACCAATGACTGTCTTCATGTCTGTATCATCCGCTGCTTCACATATTTTTGAGAAGGGTTTCACAGTAAGCAACTTGGACATACTTTTCTGGGGAAAGACACTTTGAGAAGAATGTTTCCAGATAAAGAGTAAGTTCAGCCATAAACATGTTCAGTATTTGACTGCTCCTGATTGGCCACAATGGTAGTTTCTAATGCCCACAGAATTTGGTGTGTCCATGAGAGATGATTCAGTTTGCTCCCTCCTGTGCTGGAGGAGAGGACTGAGTAACTCCTGTATGATTCACTTGTGCCATACAAGTTACCTTAAAGTAGCTCCCCAATAAAATCTCTTAAATGTATTTCCTCCATATTGATTACCGAATATGTAATATTATATACTTAGCAATTTTTAGGGTTCTGTATCCTTAACAAGTGACACCTTGTTAAGTCTGAACTATGAATCTACAGGATTCAGTCAAACATTATTTTTAAAATTTGGTATATTTTTGTTTTTGTAGAGCATGTAACTGTGGCTTGTGAAATGAGACAAGTTTTCACTGCATTTTAGTATTTTCCTAGTACACTTGGTGTGATTGATTCTGTCTCTTCTTCCTCCCACTCCCCCCACTTTTCAAAACCTGTTAAGTTTTTGTTCAGTAGTTACTCTGTATTTATTACATGGCTCGTGGAAAAGTAGTAGAGCAATTAAGTTTTCAAAGGTGTTTTCTATCTTTGACCTTTAAAAGGCATAAAAAAGTTCACCTCCAGTTATTGGTGCATAGTAACCCATTTAGATAAGTAGTCATGTTTAAACATGTATTTAGTTGTCTTTACATTTCTTAGGAACTCATCCTTATGGGTGACATTCTGATTTTAAATAGCTTCTGCTTTTGATAATTTTTTAATCCTTAATTACCTGTAACTGCAATTGTAGATGGCTGTCAATTTTTCTTCCAAGGTCTGCTAGTTGCAGAATTTCTGCCATTCCTCTGGAGGTCTGTTAACTATAGAAAGCTTAGTGCTATGGATTTTCTTTTCCAAATTTCTACAAGAATTCTCAGCAGAATTTCCAGGGATGTTCTCTCTATTGAAAAATTTTAAATTTAAAAGAAATGTTCTAAAAGAGATATAAGCCTTCAAAATTTAGCAAAGAATGGGAAAGCTTTTGCCTTTACATTTTCACAGGTGTTTGTATTTTCTGTCCTAGCTGTACCTGCTCTGGTGGGGCACTACAACTCTGTAGGAGGCACTCTGGAAGAGGGCAAGTAGATTCTGTGTGCCCTTAAGTGTTGTGGGTTCCACATGTTTTTAATTTCTCATTGGTTGTGGAGGGTGGTATTGTGCTAGTAGGGTGCTCTGAGAATCTCTGACTCAAAATTCTCTTTGCCATTGAGCCTAGTTAACAAGATAAATTTGTTGGCAAGTTTCTTTTCTGGGACATAAGCACATGTAATTAGATTAAGCATCAATCATTGATCATCCCATGAATTATTGGTTAAAATAACTTTATTGAGAGGATTTTGTTTTAGGACAAGTAAAGATGCCCTTCTGTCCTTTCCACCTCTTTGTTCTCATCTTTATTATAGAAACTGTCTGTTAGAATTTCTAGAACTGTGGTTTTCAACATATCGTCTGAGGACCCTTAGGCTTCCTAGGGACTCTTGCACTGTGAAAGCCATATAGTTGACCATTGAACAACATGGGTTTGAACAACATAGGTCGATTTATAGGCTTTTTTTTTTTTTTAATTTGTGATCAGTTGAAAAAGGTCAAATGAACCGCATATCCTGGAAATACAGAAAAAAGGATAAAAATACATCATAAATACTTGGATGATAGTCTGTTTTATCATCAAATACCACAAAGTATACACAAATCTATTTTAAAGAATTAAAATTTATACATGCACATATTTAGACTGTTCTTGGCACCATTCTCAGCCAAGGAAAAGAGAATCGTGAACAAATGTAAAGGTATAGTACTGAATCATAACTTCTTAAAAGTAAATGTAGAACACAGTGTAATTCTGTAATTTCCTAGCTACCTCCTGTTGATGTAGTGAGCTCAATTGTTGGAGGTATCTGCTTAAAATGCTGTGTGGCTGTAGTCATCATGTAAGCAGTTCCTTTGTATAGTAAAAAGTGATCTCTGCCATTTCTCATGTGTTTTGCTGTTTGTAATTCATATAACATAAAAGTATGTTAACTGACTCCTTATGTTACCAATAAAGCTGGTTAACAGCAGGCTATTAGTATTAAGTTTAGAGATACTCAAAAGTTAGGCTTGGATTTTCAGTTTTTGGGGGTGGGTGTCAGCACAGCTACCCTTGTTGTTCAAGCCTAGCTGTAGTGGGTAAAAGAGCAAGCACATTGACATAAATCTGGACAGTGGTACGAACTTCCACTAGTAGTCCACATATTCTTCACCACCATACAATCGCAGTTTTCAAAAAAGGCAGTTTTACTTAACAATGCCCTTTAGAATGATGAGTGGTACAAGAATAGAGAGGAATTTAGCCTTTGTGGGGGATTTAGAAGTGGTTGGGTTCAACCTCCCACCCACTGCAAATATTGATGGAGACAGCCATCCAGGTCTTGTGCATCTCAGGTGATGGAGAAACCAGAACTTTACATGGAACTGATTTCATTTTCATACAGCTATATTTTTCAGAAATGTGTGCTTGTAAAACACAAAGGCTGTTTCTGTGTAAACTTCACCCTTTGATTCTAGTCTACGCTTGAGGTCAAATAAAAAGAAAATCTATCTTTTACATAATAGACCTGCAAATATTTGAAGTTAGCTGTTGGGTTTTCTTTAAGTTGTTTTTCGTATACTAAAGGCTCTAGTCATTTTAGTAATTAATGTAAAAAATGGTTTCAATTTTTTACAGGATTACTTTTTATAATAGTGTTAAGTTAAATTATCAGGGTGATACTTTATCTTACCTTATCAGTGAATACTTAGAACAATGTAACTTTTTCTTTTTAGATATACCTGACAGTAGATTGTATTTTGACATTATACATATATGAAGTGCAACCCATTCCAATGAGGATCACATTCTTGTGGTTGTACATAATGTGGAGCTGGACTGGTTGTGTTATAATAGTCTTTTATCAGTTTCGAAATGTATAATACATTATTACTAACTCTGTCCACTGTGCCATGCAATAGATCACTGTAAGTTAGCCCTCCTCACTGAAACCTTTTACCCTTTGACTAACATGGTACTTCTCCCCATCCCTACCCCACTTTCCCCCTGTAAATGGCACAGCCATGCTACTCTTAAAGATTGTATGACTTAATGATGGCATAACTGTCTTTGTGTGAGCACACTGATGTTTGTGTAGTGACCAAATTGCCAATGATACGTTTCTCATCATTGTCATGCATGACTACATTTAGTTTCACTTCTACTAGGTAAATTCTGAAATATAATATCAGTATTAAGAGCATTTTGGTACTAAATAGGACATAAATAGTATTGTAATTTGGCTTCACTATTATAGTCACTACCCTGGCAGTGAGCATTGTATTAGAGATGGGAGGAAACTTAGGGGATCCTTGAGAGAAGATGGGAGTAACGAAGCAAGATTCGCTCCAGGGAAGGTACATTTGATATCTTAAATCATTTAACCATCAGTCTTCTACACCTGTACCATTATGTGGACTGTTAAGACTTTGGAATAGGGCTGGGGATATAGCTCAGTTGGTAGAGTGCTTGCCTTGCAAGCACAAGGCCCTGGATTCGATCCCCAGTACCGTTAAAAAAAAAAAAAAAAAGGGCTTTGGAATAAAGTTGTGTACCCGATGAGCAAAAGTTAGCAAAAGGGTACTGATTGGCTGCCATAAATGATGTTAGAAGTAAATGAAAATGAGCCAGTCATGGTGGCACATGCCTGTAATCCCAGTGGCTTGGGAGGCTGAGACAGGAGGATCAAAAGTTCAAAGTCAGCCTCAGCAAAAGCGAGGTGCTGAGCAACTCGGTGAGACCCTGTCTCTAAATAAAATACAAAATAGGACTGGGGATTTGGCTCAGTGGTTGAGTGCCCCTGAGTTCAATCCCCAAGTACCCCCCCTAAAAAAAAAAGTGGTATAGTAGTAGTAGTAAATGAGAATGACATCAGAAATGTCTGTAAGGGGCTCTTTGGGTGATGAAGATTCAGAAAGGGTGCGTAAAAAGAGACTTATCATTGTGTGTGTCCTCAGGAGGTGTTGAGAATTACAATATAAATATTGTTTATGTGAGGCTTGTAGAAGAAGAAAAATTGAGAACGATTTATTTAGAGGAGAAAACTGAGGCATGACTTCTAAATCAGTAAATTTTAGAAATTTATCCAAGTGTTATAGCTCATTAGTCAGTGAGCAGGGACTAGACTCTCATTTTCCTGGTTCCAGTTCATGTTCATTATTTCTTTTCTACTTTTTTTTTTCACTCAGCCCCCCACCCCCCCAAATACATGTCTTGCCAAATGTTTCATTAACATTTGGTAGGTTGGAGGAAAGTCTCAGGGGTACTGCTTTCAGGTGGGTGGGGAAAGCTCATTACAAAGCATGCATGACTTAGAATAGATAGAATTAAAATGTCTCAGAGACCTTGTAACAAAATCATGGCGGCAAGATTATTTGCTTTCAATAAACCATAGACTTCTATAAATTGTACTAAATAGACCATCCACCCCCAGCCTAAGTATTTCATTTTATTGAATCTCTAGGTTTCACCAAATTAGGGAGGATGAAATTATTAACCTGGGTTGATTAGAATTAAGAGCATTTGGATGGGATGGTGAGTATAGAATCTGTTCTGAGTCCTTGGTAAGTTGAGGCTGTTGGTGTTCATTAGGTGGTACCCTGTGTGTCTCCCTGATGGCCCATCTTTTGGGGAATTCACTTTTTGTACCTTGGTCAATGGCCAGTCTCGTGGTTATCTGGTGCATTTTAGGGTGAATGGATTGAGGCCCCAACAACTACTTCAACCCATCACAATGTAAAGCAGGGATTATCTGAATAGTAAAGAGTTTAGGTTTGGGACCATATGATCTCTGTTGTAATTATAGGTCTCCCTTTGAGCACAAAAGCAGCCCTAGACATTATACAAATGCATGAGTTGGCCATGTTCCAGTAAAGCTATTTGAAAAAACAGGTAGTGATCTGCATCTGACCTGTGAGCCCGGGTTTGCTGATCCTCCTTTATTGTGAGGTAGGGTACTTGGGTCATGTTGAGTAACCCTAATAAACAAGAAATATTTTTGTTCCTCCTCCAGTCTTTTTAAATTTGGGGGTAATTTAGTTGCGGTCAAATGAATGTGACCATTCAAGCAGTCTTCAACATGACCTTGACATACCAAAGTCAAACAAATGTATTTTGTTATTTTCATAAATTACATTCTTGTTAAGCAGATTTTCCCCATTTGGGGACAAATGTAAAAGTAAAATCTTTTTTATTTCACAAGCTTTTACTTCAGAAGTGGGTACTCCCTAGTTCATGCTGTAAACAAATTGGAATTTGAACAAGACATGAAATATTGAGATATTCCTTTTTAATCAAGCAAAACCTAAATTAAAATGTCTGATTTAGGTAATTAATCAAAAGACTCTAAGCAATCAGTAAGTTTTTTCATCCCTCACCCAATCTTTATTTGGATAGACTGTACGTCCACTATTTTATAAGGTAATTAATGCAATGCCAGGTCAAGAAACAGCATCTTTAATGAAATGAAATATTGTCCTGCTGTTAATAATGAGGCTTCTACAGAAATATGAAAATGTCTTTGAACTACTGAAATGTGAGAATTCAGTTCTCATGTGATTAGAACTGCATATACTTGATACCATCATAATAAGCAATAGCCATAGAATCTTTATGTAGTTAATGGGAAGAAATCTTGATCCCTGATTTTATTGTTTTCAGGAAGATTCTGTTATCATAAGGTTAGTAAAATATATAAACATAACATTTCAGTGGGGATGATTTAAATCAGTAGTGGACTACAACATGAAACAAAAATGAAACTTTTCTAAGCTTAAAGCTAATAGTGCATTGGTAATGTGTTAGCAATATTTGTCAGAAAGAAAATTTATGAAATATAGTGGATTTTTCCATGGTCACCAAAATGACACTTGTTTTGCAGTTTTCTGATCATTGCAGCCACATGGAGAAAGCCTTTTCTTCAGTCCCCTCCTGTACTTCAAGATCTTGCTTGTGGTGTTCCCCGAGTTCTGAGAAGTGCCGTTTGCCACGCCTCCCGCCTCCCCTGGCTGTTTTCTTTTTCTTTGCCACAGGCTCTTCACTTACTAGCTGCCTTGTCGTATCCACCTCTTAAAAGCTCAATTCCAAGTCTTCAAACCTTCTCAGCTCCTTTTTTACTTTTATTTTATTTCTTGGTGAAGGTTAAATATGTAATAATAAAACACTGGACTAATGTCAGACCTGTAGCAATCAGGCAGTAAATCAGGGCTGTCACCATCCTCATTATTTAAAAATGCTGCATTTTAACTTCTTGACTGGTCCATTTTCCATTAACTCCTATCTTCCTCTCACCTGTTTTTTCTCATGAAACACTGCTCAGACTTGCTTGCCCCTGGAGCTCTGGCACTTTCTCCTCGTCATTGCCATCCCACCTTTACTTTGGGACCACATGTTGCTAAGTGCCGCTGCACTCACCATGTTGTGGCTCTTTATCTCCATTCTCAGCCCCACATACTCAAGGCTCATCTTTTCTAATTTTTTGTGACAAGGCAGGCCCTGATATTCCTCCTGTCAGCTCCCTGATGTTTGTGCTCTCCAGGGTTCCGTTGTTGATCTCCTCTCCTCCCCTCACCTCATGAGCTCACCTCCTCAGAGCTTCCAGTAGCCATCTACACAGATGAAAAACATGCATCTCTAACCCACCTGTATTTTGAGCTTAAGACTTCTATCTTGGGGGTCAACCTTGGGAGCGATGGACATCTCAGATTCGGCATGTCCTAAACCCAGTTCATTTGTTATTTTCCCCAGCTAGTTTCTCCAGATTTCCGTTAGCTGCTAATGACAGTGCTGTTCTCCAGCCATCAGATTTTGGTGCCCTCTTTTGCCACAGCTTATCCTGCTTCTCCACATTATACAAGTTGGATTTTCTAGGTTTACAGTGAAGTATCTTCCCACATTTTTTGTCGTTGTTTTTGTTAATGCATATGTATATAGAGATGTCTGAAATTCTTCAGATGTTTGAAGTCTTATATCCCTGGGTGATTGGATTTTATATTTATATTTTATATTAAATTTCATATTTTTAACAGGCTTTTATTATGTCATTAAACCCAGGCTATTGTTATCTCCTCAGCCTTCCTTGACCTGACCTCATCCTCTGGGACTCCTGGCTCTTTCCTCAGTGGCCTCATGCTTTCTTGCCCTTGTTCCTGTACTTGGTGCCTGGTTTATTGTGTGTTCCATCTCCAGTCTTTAGTTTCAGGGCTCCGCAGAGTAAGCTTTCCTTAGTGAGGCGCTTCGCCCAGCTGAATGCATTTCTTCTTTCCATGAGCCCTCTAGTCCCTCTGCCACTCTTCTCTTCTGCTTTCTGATCTTCTTTCATGTGTTTTATTAGATTGTAAACTCCATGAGAGCAGAGATTGGGTCTTATCCTTCCCCCTTTTGGTTATAGTCTTCTGATATTTCTTTGGGGAACTACCCCTTCTCCCACTGGCTGTGGTTTTGGTAGAATAGTCAACTAAGGTGTTCTGACACTGGATGCTCTTCTGGAGTTTGAACTTTGAATCATAAGATACAAGGACTGACCAGTGATTTGTACTGATTGTACCTGACTTGGGTGTTCTAAAGAAGCCACTCATTAGTTCCTGCCTCCCAGATTCCTGGAGCTGCTCTGGCCTTGGAACTCTCTGAAGCATGGTTCTCCATGTTTTTCCTCTGTGTCTGTGAGCTGTCATATCATTATAATAAACATCTCCTCTCACATGTTTATTTTAAGTTAACCAAAACCAATTTCTGTTGCTTTTAACCAGAGATTCCTACCAGTAGAGGTGTTATGATTGGAACTAACTGCACTTAAGGATTGGAATTAACTGTACTTAATCATTCTAGTTCTCATATTGATTATGATGGTTTTTTTTTTTTTTAATTCTCTTTAAAAATGAAAACAAAAACCAGCCAGAGACTGCTGCTGCTTTGAAACGGACAATAGAAGCCCTAATGGACAGAGGAGCCATAGTGAGGAACTTGGAAAACCTGGGTGAGCGAGCACTTCCTTATAAGATCTCCGCCCACAGTCAGCAGCACAGGAAAGGGGGGTAAGTTTCTTTATCAAGTGCATGGAAAATGTCTTTGATGGGCTCAGTACAGAATGCTGATCAATCTTAGAAATTATCATAATTTCATAGTCAAATTCCTCTTGTATTAGGTGACATTCAGGTTGTATCACAGCAGTGTGATGTTGTAAATAGGATGCAGTTGTGCTGGCCCTTGGTCGACTATAATCAGAGCAAAATAGGCCATCCTACACACAGCAGACTGATAAGCTCTCGATTATGGGAGGCTTTTCTTGTCAACCTGAACATCTTTGTCCCTGGCATTTTCTTTAACTTTTGCCTTTAAAACACTTCGGTGAACAGTGTGTGTCACATACTCAGCACATCCTTTGTGAGTGTGTGGGTTGCAGAGAAGCAGATGTGCTTCTGACCACAGCTAATCCACAGGAGAAATACGGTTTTACCCACCCTGATTAGTGATCAGATTTCTGTACTGGCAGTTTTGTAAATAATGTGTGGAGCGAGTTTGAAGCTTATCTAAGCTTTAGTGGTGTCTTTTTTTATACCAAAGGGTTTTGTTTTGGGGGAAGAATTTTCTCATGTTTTGTTGGGTTTCCTAGGTGGGTATTAGAGAAAGTGGGAATCAGTCTTTAGCACAACGGGGCAAATCCAAGGGCAGAAGGTGCCACTCTTCCTCCAGTACTCAGTAGCTCTGTGTGGTGAGCAAGTCACTTAACTTTTCTGATTCTAGCTTCCTCTGGCACGGAATTCAGGTAGTCATTCTCCCATTCATATTGTTCTGGGAACCAAGCAAGGTAATCTGCTGGTGTGCCTTGTGGACAGAATACTGCTTCAGTCTGGTTTCACTGTTGTGTGCGAGTGCAATGCATGTTGGGGCCTCAGTGGAGTCATACCTCAACAGAGGCTTTCTTATTGCATTTCAGCTTCTGCTGGGATGTGGCACGTCCTACAGACCTCCTCTTTTGAGTGACTCACATTATTTTGTGCTAGTATTCAGCTTCTTGAGAGCATCTGTCTGGGAAGAGAGTACCTGAGCATTGCTAGGCAACAGGAAATACACAATAACTAGGCTTCTTCCACAATCATGACAGTGAGGGATGCAGATTAAAAGGGGTCTAGGTAACCAGCCAACCTGCTTGCCCGCCTGCCTGCCTTCCTTCACCTAGACTTAAGCACAAATGGGCTTTAACAACAAGGCTGTGATTTTGTTTAAAAAGGAGCATATAAGTCGGGGGCAGTGGTAGGCTCCTGTAGTCCCAGCTGAGAGAGAAAGATGAATTGAGCCCAGGAATTTAAGGCCAGCCTGGGCAACTTAGCGAGACCCCATTTCCAAAGCAACAAAAGAGAATGGAGCATGTAAGATCTGACCAGGAATTATTAGCCAGGTTCTCAGGTGGAAGGCACTGCACAGGGAGAAAAGTCAATTTTCTCATCCATATGGTACTGCAAGGTGTCCTTCTTCCCTTTTTCCAAGCATAGGACTTGACTTTTTTGAGGGCTAGTGTGACCAGCACCCTAGGATATGCACTTCTAATAAGTGCCTGGGGAATGCGGACAGTGCTCATCCAGGATCACACTTTGAGCACCACCATGGGAATTCCTTTAGTATCAGGCTTCTGTGTGCAGTGCTGGGTGTGCGTGTGTGGCAGGGGTCACTCTTTTCTTTATGGGTAGAATAAATTCAGGTATTGGAGGAACCCCCCTGAAACTGCTGACAGCCCTAGCCCTGCACTGTGGTTTCTTGACCACAACTGTATGTGCTTCACCAAGGACTTGATAACGGTCACTTAGTTCATTGACCTTTAAAAATTTTATTTCTGGTTTTTTTTTTTTTTTTTTTCACTGTCCTCAACAAAGGAGACTTAGAGTATATACATGTGTGTATTGTGTATAGTCATAAAAGGGGATACCCAGCGGTGGTGACAGAGGTTCAGGTTTTAAGCTTATTTTTCTAGACAAGTCAGTGTCTGGTATTTATTTGTTTAAAGGTACTCTTTTTCAAAATGTAGTCTCTGAAACACTACTTTATAGAGATGCTCCAAGACAAAACAAAACAAAACTGTGGTGTATGTGATCGATTAGATGTACAAAGCCTTGCATGATCTAAAAACTCACGAGCACTGGCATATAAATGATGAGAAGCCCTTCAGTTAAATCCCTTTGACCATATCGCCTTTAAATTTTGTAACACCTGAATATTGTCCACAGTGACTTTTGGTCACTGAGTGCAAGTATATTTGGAATAACTGGATAAAGAGTTGGAATCTAGTGGTGTGTCCAGATGGGAACTTGAATTGAGTTGAATACTCTCTTGGCTTTGGCCAATTCCCACAAGTCACTGAGCCACTGACCTTGTTCATCTTTTCCCTCAGTTGACAAATTCTTCCTATGTATTGCACATGGTCAAAATGGTATTACAGACATTTATTAAGTGGATTATGTGCCTGTGTCTGCTAGAAGCTGGGAAGGCTCTCTTTTTAAAAAATACTTAAGAAGAAACAGAGTGGACTTGTGACCTATGCTATTAGCAATCAAAATTTTGGTTTTTTTCCAGCAGCCCAGGAGACCATGACACACATTACAGTTTAGGCAAGCACAGATTTTAATCTTGATGCTGGTTGTGAGAGACACTTTTAGCTGGCTTATGGAGTGAGCCTACATGCCCTGAGGATCCACATTCCATTGTGGTATTGCTGGTATCATGTGCTTTTATTTTTACATTCACAAGAAGTGGTCTGTTTAGTGGTATCCATAGGTCTCAGGATTGTTCCTGGTATCAAGGAATTTTCCACCTAATTAGGGACTTGGCTGCTTAGTACTAGCCTAGGTACCAGCAAAGGGACTGTGTATGAAGGTGCCTCATAGCCGTAGGGCCAGGCCCAGGCTGACCATCGGGCATCTCTGTCACAGTAAGCTTCCCAGCATGTTGGGCGATTGCCACTGCCATTCTCTATCCCCACCTCCTCTCCCAGATCAGCCCCCTGCTGCACACAGGCCAGATGGGCTGAAGGATAGGCAGTGCCTGGCAAGGAGAGAGCCACTGCCTTAGGATTATCAGGGATGTCTTCCAGAGGGGCACACTTTGGGAATGGTGCCATTACTTATTATTTTATCAGCCTATTTCCAGGTTATGCCAAAAATAAAAATATAGTCATTACTATCCCAAATATTCATTTGGTCAGTCCCCACTTTAGAGATAGGTTATGTTCCAGAAAGTCTGTTGTTTATAACTAAGAAACTTGTTTTCCCATTGGAACAACTTGGTTAAGTTCCCAGTCTGGTCCACAGAAATTTACTCAATTCATTATCCCTGAAGGTCAGAAGTGGATGGGCCATTCATGTTCAGCTGAGGACCATTTTAAATTTGTTTATAAAGATACTACTCTGTGTTCTACCTGGCAGCAGAATGGAACCTGGGTCTGGTCATCCTTATCAGGGATGGGGACAATATCTCAGACATCTTAATAAAAGCTATTCATACAATTTTTCTATGTCCCTAAGGGTGACACTGTCTCAAGCCAGGTGCCCCTCACCTCCACCAGATAATATGAACTTAAAAACAGGGTGAAGTTGACTGGGTGCCCCTGCTGTTTGGGGTCTTTGGGGACTGAGTACTAGTTGACAAGTCCCCCTCTGCCAGAATACCCCCGAATCTTTCTCTAGGGCTGCACACCATTTGAGATCCTCTTTCCACTAGATGGGGCTGAACAGGGAGAGATTTCCAATGTAGCAGAGGGAACTGTAGAAGAAGGAAGCTGGTACATAGTTCAGTGTTGGGCTTCTGTGTGTTGTAAAATGCTGCCTCAGTGGCTTTGGGCTCCATTTACCAGGTCTGATTTTACTACTGTTAGACTGGGCTAACCTCTGGATGCCTGTAAATAAGAATTCTTCAATAGTGAAAAGCGTTCTTGCCTCTTTCGCCCCTTCTTTTTCCATTCTCATCTGCTTTAGAATTTGGATAGGTGCTTATAGCAAAGTTCTGCTGGCCTACATACAAGATACCCTTCTATTTACGGGTAAGCAGAATGATAAAAATAACTGACTCTATGGTGAATCAGTGGAATTTTACTGACTCGCTCCCCAAATATATCTGCAGTTTACTCCAAGAGCGCTGGCACCATCTCTAGACTAGATTGATTCTCCTCTGTAGTTTTCCCGTTAGCTAACATTTCCATGTTCTTGTGCTTTCCTGCCAGCATTAAGTCAAGGCCAGCATCCTGACCCCATTCCTGAGTGTAGGTACGCTGCAGCCTTTTTCATGGCAGGGCTGTTGTGTCCTGGGAGGTTTCATTTAAGTGACAGTACCCCAAGATTTGTAAGGATTCTGCTGCAGGTTTATTGGTTTTAAAAATGAGATCCAACAGATATAAAAAGAAATGGGGGTTTTCCATGCAGACAGTGCCTCGGTTTTAAGGTGAATAATTTACTACCTCCATGAAGCCTGAATCCAGAAAGGTTTAACAAAGACGGTCTAGGAACTGGTATCCAAACAGACCTGTTTCCTATCTACAAAAAGGCTCCAAGATGCTTCAAGGCTTCGAAGCCCTTCCTCCCCTCTCCCTCCCCCTACCCTACTCCCCCGCCCACTGGGAGCCGCTGAGTGCTTCAGTGGAAATTTCCACTTGTCTGACAGGGGGAAGGGGAGGGTGTCTGAGAGAGACAGAGACAAAGAATGTAACTCCAATTCAAGCAAGCTCTTTTTGTAGAAAACTTGTAAATACAGGGTTAAGACAAAAATGCAATTAAAAAGAAACACCACTTTCTTCCATTTAACTATACTGCAAGAAAACAAATTTTCTCCCTTAAAACCTGGGGGAATGGAACTGGGAGCTGGCAGCCACAGGCAGTCTGTATTGCTTGGTGTCAGAAGATGACCAGGAGGTACCCAGGGTCTGGGATGACCCTGGGGACACAGAGAGCTGTGGATGGTGTTCATTGTTTTACAGCACTGAGCACACAGTCTGTCCTGGAAGCTATTTCTCTGGGTCTTTTCAGATCTCTGTGGATTTTCAGCCTTTGTAGTAAAGAGTTTTCTAGTGCAAAAGTGTCTTAGGAAATTCCTTTTCTCCAGGCATCAGTCATCTCTTTATTTCCACTTCTGCAAAGTTGGTGTGCTTAGAAGTTAAGGCTTTTCTATAGGGAATAGAGGTGCTTTGGTAAAGCTGATACCAGCCTCTAGATGAAGAGATTCTATAATTAGAACCACACATGGTGAGACATACTTTAAATGTAAACACGGCAAGGCGTTGTGTTGTAGACAGTGGCAGTGCTTAGGCTTCCTTGTATGTAGAACTGTTTGCCTTATACCATATAGGACATGGCTGAAGGTGCTGGGAATGTGTAATGTAATTAGATTTTAGATTGTTTTTCCAAAATGATCATCTGTTTGTTGGTTTGATCAATGACTAGAATAAAATGGAAAGTTAGCTCTTTGGAGTATTTTATTATTTTTTCTCATTGCAGTATCTGCTTTGGGGCAGTTGTATAGTCATAACTCTAAATTGTTCTGTAGTGAGGTGTTTATAGTGAGGATATGGGTGGAGATAAGAGTGCATATGTGTAGGATTTCAGGTCTTATGTTCTGATTCTGCCAACATTGGTGAGGGCAGGAAGCAGGCATTGGTAATCTCATGGTGGCTCTGTAATCTTGTAGTTCCTCCCGTCTCTCAGGCAGGGTGAAGGTGGGGCAAGGGCTCCCAGATTCCTCTGGAGACACTAAGGCCTCTTCTGCCTCCTGCCCTTGAACTCAGCTCCTGAATTTCAGATTCAGCCCCTGTCAGGATGTAGGGAGCGGAAGTTCCAAGGTCATTTTTTCCACCTAACTCTTGGGACTTGAGCTGTCCTGGAAAAGGAAGCCCCTCAGACTTCAGGACCCACCTGCCTGGACCCACCTCCAAGTGAGTTGCAAGGTTCTCCTGGGTGTTTACTTGCACATCTGCAAAAAGCCTCATGCTCATTCTTTTGGTCATCTGTAGTTGGCTAAGCCCAGTAGCTGCAGTTGTGACTGTGTGTGTCTGTGACTGCTGTGGCATTGCCAAAGCCTCCAGCAGGAGTGGGAGTCTCACTGAAGTCATGGAGTCCTGGGTTTCTACTAGCACAGCAACCCTTGCATCTTCTCTCTGCAGTTGGACTAGGAAGATGTCCCTCCTCATTGTTTCAGACTCCTGAGGTTTGCCTGTAAGATACTCAATATTATCAGTTAGGTTTGCCCTGATAATAGGTAAGGGTAGAGGAGGAATCTATACTGGAAATAACAAATATTGTAAATATTGTAAATACAAATATTTCCTTCGTGTGTGTGGTGTGTGTGTGTGTGTGTGTGTGTGTGTGGTGTGTGTGAAGGTCTTGATGGAACATTTACCTGTGTTCTTGGGCTACTCAGGCAGATAGGTCGAGTATGTTCTGGACTTCTGCTTGGTTATCTCGTGGTGGGGAGGTAAGGAACTCTCACTTTCAGCTGGGAGTGTCAAATACAGAACACAGAAAGATCTGCCAGTCTCTGAGCCCTTCCCCCCTTTTTCTGTTTGGTGGTGTTTCCTTTTCATGGAAATTTTCATGGTGTAATAAGGAGCCATGGGAGTGGAAGCAGTCTTTGCCCACAACAGCCCCAGGCACAGATCAGCAGGGAGATAAGTGTGAAATGACAGTCATAAGCTGTGGTTTTGGGCGCAAACCATTTACATTTTGGCCAGCGCTCTTGTTCGTGTTTGGTTGTTGAACGAGTGTCATGAAGGAGTTAGAGAAAGGAGAGTGGACTTTTGGTGGCAGTGGGGAGTTTCCAGAAGCCATTTTACAGCCCAGTCCTAGGATTTCCAGGCCTTTACCTAGGACTTGGCTTTAGAGATAGATGTGGTAGGCAGAGGGAGGAGCCCTGGGGTCTGGAGTCTGGAGCTTGCCTCTTAAATCTTCTGGACCCAGGACAAATCACTTGCCTTTCTGGGCTTTGATTTCCTCCTGTGAGGGGTTGGGCTGCATTGTCTTCATTGTCCTTTCCAGCAGTTAGTCCTTGATTTTGTAACTCATTTGGTTCCAAAGCTGTCAGTGGCATCTCGTGTCCTAGAGTTGAAAGACCTGCTCTGTTTGAGTCCTGGCGATGGCCACTTAGCAGCCGAATGAGCTCAGGCTAACGATGAAACCTTTCTGCATTCTCTTTTAGTGATATTAGATTCTGAGACTCCAAGGGGGCAGAGTGTAGGGAAACCCCACACTAGAAAACTCCAGGCGTCCTCAAAGCTGGGAGAGCACTGCCTGACCCACATCAGCTCCACTTCCTCCTCTTCCATTTTCCTAATTTCCTCCATGGAGTGGGGTTTCTGCTGCCCTTCATCTTCCTCAGAAACTGTTTAAAAGATATGAAAGCACTTTGAAAATTAGAGAGTGCTATTATTATGTAAGGTACTCTTTTTAAGTTTTGAAATAAGAGGTTTGTGATCTGTCTGGCTTCTAGCTTCCATCCTTGGATATTCTTTTTGCCCATATCACAAAATGATATCCAGGAGCTCTGGTTGTGTTTCTTAGGATTACTTGGTGAGTGCTGGTCTGTGAAGAACATTATTTAGAAAGGCTGAGGATTGATTGGTGGAGGGTGAGTTGATTGGCAGCTGTAAACACACTTTCTCTTAGAACGTATGTGCAAACTTCTAAGATAGCCCACAAAAGTGCCTTAGACCTGTGATGCTCGTGAAGAGAAAATGAAATAAAATAGTTCTTGCCATTAATGTTACTGTAAGTAAAACGAAGACAACCCCAGAGAGTATTGAGGAAGTTGAAAGGCAGGCTTTATTCTGGAGCAGGTGATGGCTGTGGACTTCCTGGAGGAGGGACTTGGGGCACTTCCAGGGCTGGCAATGGTAATGACTGTACTGAGTGCCTCAGAGCAGCCGGTCCTTGCTTAGCACCTCTCTCCATGTTACCCCACACACTGCCTTAAGATGCCAGCACAGATCTCCAAGTGGAATAAAGTAAGAAAAGGCAAAGAAAGAAGAATATAGATGTTTAGAGTGTATGCATGTGTTCAAAGGAAAAGCCCCTGTTGATGAAGTCTGGTGGGAATGCTAGCAGATAGAGAGTAAGGTCACAACTCCTGCATGATAGCTTGGAAGGACATATTGATGAATAGTGAGCAAAAGAATGAATGAATGAGAAGAAAGAAGTGTTGGGGAAGCGCCCCACCACCACCAGGTGGCTGAAATAAAATTACTGGAGGGCAGGGGAAGTGAGGAAAAGACTGGTACTGGCATAGAGCAGGTAATTTGAGATTGTTCACACTTATTTTTTAGGCTCTACTCCAGAGCCTTGCTCAAGGCAAGCAATCAATAATTAAATGTGGAACAAATGAGCAGTTCATTAGTTGGGTGTTTGCAACCCTGTTGTCTGCTGTGTGGGAGAGTGAAATAAGCAAGTAGAATTAAGCCCTGGCCAGGTTGGTGCAGAGTGTTCAGAGTAAACAAATACACGTGCCAGTCATTTGTCTCAAGAAACTCACAAAACAGTGGAGGAGTTTACACCATTTCTGCTTCATTTCTCGAGGAATCTAGGAGTCTTCATCAGTTGTAACTGCTCCCTTGTCTTTCCTACTCCATTATAAGGTCATTCACCAAGTCCAGCACATTCAGCTTCCTAAGTACTATTTTAAAATCAACAACATTATAGAGTTGTAATAGACATACAATAAAACTGCACATATTTAAAGTATACAATTTAATAAGTTTTGACACACACATACACCCATGAAATCACCGCAATCAAGATCATAAACATTCGTCATCCTGTCTTCTCCTGCCCTTGTGATCCCTTCCCTCTTGTCCTCCGCCCCAAGCAACCTGATTGCTCTCTTTCATTTCAGATTTGTTTATATTTTCTAGAATCTTCCATAGATACAGTCAGGCAAGTATGTACTCTTTTTACTTGAGTTTCTTCATTCTGCATAATTATTTTAAGACTCATCAACAGTGTGTATCAAGAGTCTACTCCTTGTTGCCGAGTTGCATACCACCATGTTTATCAGTTTACATTCGACCCATGTGCATTGCTTACAGTCTGGGTTGCTCCAGACAGCAAGGCACCCAAGCTCTAAATTTTCTTGGGTAGATACCTAGAAATAAAACAGCTTGTTCATAATAGCAGCTATACATATTTTTTTAACTATTCAAGAAAATGGCAAATATTTTCTCAAATTGGTTGTGGTATCTACAGTCCCACTAGTAGTGCATGAAAGTTCAAGTTTTTCTCAGTCCTTACCAACACTTGCTATGCTCAGTCTTTTTAACTTTAGCCATTTTAGCAGAAATCACTTTGTGGTTTTAATTTGAATTTTACCAATGATGGATGTTTTTAAGTATCTTTTTATATACTGTTTTTTGTCATTATATATCTGATGAAAGGTGTTTTCAAGTTTATATTCTGAATAACAGTATTTTATCGAATTTTAATTTTTTTATCCTAACCATTTTTACTTTTAAATGAAGTCTAATCAGCCATATTTTTCTATTATAGTTTGTGCTATTGGTGTTGTATCTGAGGACACTTGTCTTAACCCAGGGTCAGAAAGACTTTTCCTGTTTTCTTCCAGAAGTTTTTATGGCCTGATGTTTCACATTTAAATCTATGTACCATTTTGAGTTCATTTTTTTTATGGAGCAAAGTTCAGCTTTTGTATAAGGATATTGAAAAGTCTGCTTGAAATTATACCATTTCTCTGCTGGTATTCACATTTATTTCCAAGGTATGATTACTACTTGTTAGTATATATAAATACAGATTTTTTTTTGTCTATTAATTGTGTATTGCACAGCTTTGCTAACCACAATGGTTCCAATATTTTTAAAAATTTCTTCAGATTTTCTCAATAGTCATGTCATATGCAAATAAAGACAGTTATACTTCTTAACAATCCAGAAGCCTTTTCTTTCTTTCTTCTTTTTTCCAGTGTTGGGATTGAACCCAGGGCTTTGTGCATGCGAGGCAAATGCTCTACCACTGAGCTGCAGTCCATCACCTTTTTATTTTATTTTCTTGCCTTATTGCACTGGCAAGAATTTTCAGTGCATTGTTGAATAAACGTGATACTATAGAGGACATTCTTGCTTGTTGCCAGTGTAGGAAGAAAGCTGACTTTCATCAGTTGTTGAAATGTTATTTGCTGGATTTTTCAAAGATGTCCTTTGTAGGTTTGAGAAAGGTTTCTAGTTCTCTCTGGTTTCTTGAGAATTTTTTTTTTTTTTTTTTTTTTTTTTAAGGAATGGGTATGGTATTTTGGTAAATGCTTTTGTTCACCTGTATTGAAATTATTGTGGGGTTTTTGTTTTGTTGGTTTAATATTGTAAATTAGTTTGTTATGTTTTTTTCCATATGTTAACCCAATCTTGTGTTCTTGGTATTTGCCCTAATTGGTCATGATATAGTACCCTTTTTATATATTATAGTAGTCATTTTGCTGAACTTTTTCATCTATGCACACAAGAAATTGATCTGTTCTTTTTCTGTGATGTCTTCGGTTTTGGTATTAGGTAATGCAGGCCTCAAAACAAACTAAAATTTATTTTTTTATTTTCTGGATGAGTTTGTATTAGAAGTAGTCAGTTTTTTCCTTAATATTTGGTAAAATTTACCTGTGAAACGACATTCTTTTTTTTTAATATTTTTTTAGTTGTCAATAGACCTTTATATTATTTATTTATTTATACGTGGTGCTGAGAGTCAAACCCAGGGCCTCATACATGCTAGGCAAGCGCTCTACCACTAAGCCACAACCTCAACCCAAAACCACATTCTTGGTAGGAATGTTGTGAACTAAAGATTTAATTTCTTGTGTTAGATGCAGGGCTGTTTAGTTCATCTAATTCTTCTTGTAAGCTTTGGCACTTTGTATTTTTTCAAGAAATTTGATCACTTTATCTGAGTTGTCAAATTTATTGCAAAAATTGTTCATAATATCCCCAACTATCCTTTTATGTGTGTGTGTGTGTGTGTGTGTATTTTTAGTTGACAATGGACTTCATTTATTTATATGCAGTGCTAAGGATCAAACCCAGTGCCCTGCACGTGCTAGGCCAGCAGTCTGCCACTGAGCCACAACCCCAGCCCCCCAACTATCCTTTTAATATTTTTAAAATCTGTTTCATTTTGCCTTTCTCATTCTCAATATTGATAATTTGTCTTACCTCTTTTTTATTGATCTGACTAGAGACATATCAATTTCATTGCTCTCACTGAACTAGTGTTGTTTCATTACTTTTTTTTTTTTTTTTTTTTAAAGAGATTTAGGCTTCAATCCATCCATCTTCTTCCCTTTTATTGAATGTGCTCTTTTTTTCCAGTTTCTGGGGTAGAAACTGGCATCATTGATTCGAGGCCTTTTACTTATATCAGTGTTTTTAGTGCTGTAAATTTTTTGCTATGTCCTGTTTTAGTGGCATTCCCAAATTTTCAATATGTTGTAATTTCATTCATTTTGAAGTACTTTGTAATTTCCTTTTGATTTCTTTTGGTTCATTCATCATTAAAATGTGCATTTTGCATTCAATATTTAGGAGACTTTCCCAAGATCTTTCTTATGCTTTGAGTCCCTTTAGATTTATTGACACTTATTTATATTTATCTTTATTTTTTTTGAGTGACATAATTTATTTCACTGTTTGCAGAGTTAGGGTCAGTTACTTGTAACACAATTGCTTCTTGAAGATAATGCAATTTTAATAAAATTGACAAAAGCCTGAAGTCAGAGGGAGGGACTGACTATGACACCTGCCACTGATCCCTGGCCCTCTGAGCCCTTGGTCCTTTGCCTGTGTCCCAAGAGGTACACAGAGGGGATGCTGCCAGTCCACCACAGAGGTGCTCTGCACTCTGTCATGTGGAGTGGGAAGAGACTAACTCTATTTTAGCTGATTTCAAACTTCTGCCCAATCAACACTGCTTTCCCACATCACTGCATTTCTCCTGATGTTCATGATCAGTCTTTGCTATAGTCGCTAGTCCACAAGCTTCACTCCATCACAGTGACCTTAATTTGAGACTCATCATTGAAGGTCACCAGTTTGACCCTGATTCTGAATGTAAAGGATCAAAAGTTGGTGTTCTGGAAAACTTCTTCAAATGTCTGCTCATTCTTCTCTTCTAATTCCCCAAGATAAGCAGTGTTTTGTCCAAGGATAGCTTTGGCAGACTCCTGGAAACAAGTCACCTACAGATTTTTCTTGAAAATTTGCTGTATTTTCTGACAAGATCATGCAGTATTTAAAATTGGCAAATTCACTGTCACGCTTTTCCCAGTGGTACAATCCATTCTGTTGGTCAACCACTTTCTTATTGCAGTCCTGAGTTGGGCAAGCCTGGAACGTACAGTTCTCTTTGTGAAGATACACCACTGTTGCCATAGAGCTAAAATAGTCTGTCACTTGGCCCAGGTTCTCTGATTTAACTTCATATAAGGTTTTCCAGTTGGTGTTGCCTCTTCCTACTCCTCCACTCTTTAGATCAGAGATGGAAACATCTAAGGCTTGTCCTGTGAGTCGAACCATCCATGAAGCTTTTAGGCCTCTGGGATGTCATGATAGTGCTTGAAGACAATATGGAAAGGTTCCATCTACCAAAATTGGAAACTCTGTCTTCTTTAATGGCCATCATAGGCTGTATAGAACCATCAAACTTGTCAGCATCTTCTCCCCACAGAGTAGCAGTCCCTACTTTCCCTGACATGTCCACTAAATAGATACTTCTTTTAGGAACTTCTTTGTTGTTAGACTTTATTATGATTTTAGCACCATCTTTGTAACTCTTGAGGATCCCAATTATGTCTACGCCTGAGTCTTTAGACTTGTTCTCTAAGTCACCGTGCCCGTGAAATCAAACTGGACTGTAGGTAAATGATGACCATCTTCATGGGCATGACAGAAGTCTCACTGAAAGTCATCTCGTAGTTATTTTTAACAACAGAATTGTTTGTTAGTCTTCAGTGTGCCTTTTGAGAAGTAATACACCTTCTTAACTTCGTTAAGGGGAAAGAACTTGTCCACTTGCTCATGAAAACAGTAGTTCTGACTTCACCACTTTCATCAACTAGTTCTATACAGAAAAGTTTTCCTTCCTTGAGAATCACTCCAGGTACAGATCTGACTTTTGTTGGTATCACGAGCACAATAGTCCACTTGGGCTAGAAAGGGATGAGGCTGGCAGTGGGTACCACTTCGGACTGTGTCCCCCCAGAAGGATACAGTAGTCTGGTTCTTCCAGGTTTTCCAAATGTCTTTGAGGCACCATAAGCCACAGATGTAGAGGAACCCACTCCTGAGCTCCCATTCTGTTGCTGGGGCTTGCTGGATTGATGGCTGAGACAGTGGAAGGCACTACTTGCTGTTGCCCGTGTCCTTCATTACAGGGCACTGGGTTGCCAATCTTTAATCTAACCATTTCAGCTGATTTCAAAACTTCTGAGTCCATCAAAATAACTGCTCTCCTTCCATCTTTCAGAGTTCAGAGTGTTAACAATAAATTCATTAATATGGCAAATCCAATTCCTGGATATTGTTCTTCCTCAACAAAAGGGTTCAACTGTGTTGCCAACATAAAAGACAAGAGTGTTCAATCCATCACTCATAAGCAGTTGGTAACAGGGTGGACTATTCTGCATTGTAATGGGACAAATGTCAATGACCTGGAGAATGGGTTTTATGGATATATCTCCCTGTTGCATTATGGCCACAATGGCCTCCTCACTCAGGTGACCGACCATGGTTCCACAGTGCTAATTCTTGACACTCATGCTCCTCGGTTCCCCAGCTTCACTGACATTTATTTTAAATCTGAGAAAACCTTTGACCCTGGTACACAGTCTGTGTCCTGCTTTGGCTGGGTGAAGGTTTCTGTAAATGTCAGTTACTTCCAGTTGGTTGGTGCTCACTTTTCATTATCTTTGCGGCTCTCCTGCACACTGGTTCTCTCAATTACTGTGAGAAGAATGTGAAGAGTCTCCAATAGATTGTGGATTTGTTTCTCCACTCAGGACTGTGATTCCTTGCCTCCTGCATGCTGGAGCTCTGGTATTCAGTGCATCCACATCTGGGGTTGCTGTCCTCTTGGTCTGATACTACTATAGCCACTTGAGTTCTATTTTAATTAGTGTTTTGCTTGGCACATGTTTTCCTTGATGATTTATTTGAATGATTCTCCCAGTAGTGTTGGCTGTCCCAGCAGTCACTCAGGAAATTTAAGCTGGGTGTAGTGGTACATGCCTAAAATCAGCAATTTAGAAGGCTGAGGCAGGAGGATTAAGTTTGAGGCCAGCCTTAGCAACCCCATCTCAAAATAAAAAATAAAAAGGGCTGGGTATGTGACTCAATGGTAGAGTGCCCTGAGTTCAATCCTCAGAACCACAAAAAAAGAGAAAAAACAAACTTGTTTACAAATTTTGAACTCTCTTTGTATGGAATTACACAGAATGCCATCCTTTACTTGTGACTTTCTTCCTTGCAGAACTCATCCATTTTCATGGGGTGTTTACTACTTTCTGTGAGAATTGCACTGTTCATGCCAGCACCACCACCATGGAAGTGTTTCCCTGGACCTGCTTTATGTCAGGCTATTCAGGGTGCTGGGGACGACAACAGAGTCCTTCTTCTGTGGCAGTTAGGTTTTAGTGGATTGGGGCACACAGTAAACAAATACATACTGTGCCAGGGTGACTGAGTGCTGTGGGAAAGGAAGAAAGCACTGAGCAAGGGAGGAGTGTCGTGAGGCCCAGTGGCTGGGGTGGGCGTGCCACTTGAGGGAAGTCAGAGATGGCCTCTGAGCAGGTGACATTGGACAGAGCCGTGGAGAAGCGAGGATGAGCTGCATGGAACTTGGACAAGGAACATTTCTAACTGCAGGAGCAGTGAGGGAGAAGACCTGGAAGAAAGGGTGTGGCTGGGCAGAGTGGATGATGTTGACAAAATCGCCAGAATTCTGAACTGCTGTGCCGACGTGGCTCTTGTAACACTGTGGTCCAAATCAAAGAGCACAAGGGGGCTCAGATTTTTAGAACTGTGAAGAGGGGTGCATGGAGGAGGGTGCTTTGTTCTTCGTGGCTGGCATCCTCCAGCAGGCTCCAGGGAGCTGAGGTTCTCTTCAGACCACCAGCTGTTTGTGATGCCCCTGAGCATGGGCCTCTCCGAGATGAGTGTGCTTGATTCTTACCCAGAATTCAAGGCGTTTTCCTTTTGTCCTTTGTAATTTCTTGGACATACAACATAAGTCTTTTTCCTTGTTTGTGAAGTTGACTGGTGGTCCTTACTGTATCTCTTAGGCATATTAAGTCACCTGTAAAATCCTTTGGAAAATTAGAAGACTATCTTGTGGATGTTTTCACAATGAACAGCAACTTATAGTTTAAAAAATACAGTCTTATTAAAGGCTAGAAAATTCTGTCCTCGCCCCACGATCATATCAGACTTTCTCGTATTTCCCACGGTACGTGATGTCATAATGCTTTTTGGCTGCCGTAAAGTTAGTTTACATTCATGATTTCACAGGAGTATAATGGGGAGTGCCAGGGAGGCTGGGTGTACACTGGTGCATGCTGGTAAGCTGGGTTTCTGTTTTAATGAAGGGTGTGTATATTTGGGAGTAGTTGATGTTTATCCGGGAAGAGTCAAATAAAAACATTGATCAGAATTGTAGAGCTGTTACACTTCAGAATGCAGGAATTCACCAATTTCTATTTTATTGCAGGTATTTCTTGGTGGATTTTTATGCACCAACAACAACTGTTGAAAGCATAATGGAGCACTTGTCTCGAGATGTCGATGTGATCAGACCAAATGTTGTAAAACACCCTCTGACCCAGGAAGTAAGAGAGTGTGAAGGCATTGTTCCAGTCCCACTTGAGGAAAAGTTATATTCTGCAAAGAAGAGGAAGTAAGAAGACTGACCAGATTTTAGCCTTCTGTTGAATTGTCTGGGGCCTGAGCAGCATGTGTGCACAGTGAGAAGCTGGGCCTTTACCTGGGGTGCGCAGGTGCCAGTGGCTTTCTCTTGATTCGCTTTGCTGCGAGAGGTGGGAGAGCTGCTCGCTGAGAGCCTCTCTATAACCTGTGGTGCCTACTAGGTCATTCTTGACTTCATTTGCCTTATGTAATTTCCTGGTCAGGGAGAACTTTCTCCTTACAACAATAACACAATTTTGAAGAGCAAAATATAGACTGACTTGGATTGTGAGCTAGTAATTCAGACCGAATAACCGTGCAAAAATAAAAATTGAAGACCCGTGTATTATGTAGACAACTTTAGATCAGAGTAATAAACATTTTACAAACTCTGCCAGGTGTGTGACCTCTTTACCTGCCTCAGCACAGTGCACCTCCCAAGGCCTCAGGGCTCCAGCCTGACTGCAGGTTTTCCAGCACACGGGGGTGCTGAAGTTCCTGGGTGGGGACAAGTCTGTTCTGGACTCTGAGATTTCACAAAATCAGAAACCTTTTTCTCCCACAAGTCATTGGCCATTTTGGTGGGTGCTGCTCTTTATGAAGGGACATGTGTTGATCTCTGGCACTATTTCCTGTCCTTTCTTTGCCATTGGCACTCGTGTCCCTCACCCTGGGCAGGCCTCTTGGAGGAAGGATCTCCTGTGGTAGGTGGAGATGGGGCTTTTTCCTGGAGTGGCCATGCACATCTCATCCCTCATCTCCCTGGGCTGGTGAACTGGAACAACAGAAGCAGCCCCTCCATCTTTATAGAGTGCCCTGCACAATGCTCTGTCGCCATCACAGATGAGATGGAGGGGAGGTGAAAATGCGAGTCACTAAAATCCTTGACTGGATTTATAGGATCAGAACGTCTTGAAGCAGGAAGGGGTGAGACTGAAGGGCAGTGTTGGGCAAGAGATGCCGGGAGTGCCAGGGCTAGTCCCTCTGTAAAGCTGTCTCTGCATGGGGCCATCTGTTTTGTCACTTCTCTTATTCAGAGCCCAGACAGTGCCCAGCTTCAACTTCCCAAGGCAAAAGCTTTTAAAAAGTGTCTTTGAAGAGCAACAGTTGAGTAAAGAGGGTGACTAAGAACTATAGACTGGAAATAAAAGGGATAAAGTACAAATTATCTGGGGAAGATGAAACTTCCTGTTTCATTAGGAATTCCCTGAAACCTCAGGCGCTTGGCCAGTGCTCCCAAGAACCCACACCTGGCCACCACGTGGTAAGCACCTCAGTGCCCTTTTGCCCAGATGCTGCTTGAGGTGTGCTTTCCGCTTCCTGTGGGGTTGAAGTGTCCACCGCTTGGTGCTGCACACACAGTCATCCGGCCTCCTCGAGTCCCTTCAGCCCTTTGGGAATGTCACCTTGGTTTTTGACTCAGGATTTGACTTTGATCCCATAGCTACCAAGTGACATCTGGGGACCTTGTATTAGGGCCATCTGGTCTTGCCCATCCTGTTCACTGAGGTGTTTTCACCTCTCTCACACGAGGCACCAGGTGTCTGGGGTGATTGTTAGCACTCGGGCAGGTCCTAGCGTCTGTCCTTGTGGCTGGGGTGTGACTCTGGCACCCTCTGTGCCTGCTAGTGCCTGAGAAGGTAGGCGACTCCACTGGGCATTCCTGGTCCCACAAGCGTTCTGAGACCTATGGCAAGTTAACTGAGGACTGCCCCTCCTTGGAAGCTCCACAGTGAAGCCACATGGCTCTGCTCTGAGCACTGGTTTGCAACTGGACCCTCCGCAACTTACTGCAGCCTCTGGCTGTTGCATGCCTGGTGTTTGAACAGGGCACCTGTGCAGGTGACTTCCAGGCTGTGCATTTGCTGTAAGAGCCAAGGTCTTCCTGCCTGGGCTGGTGCTCAAGAGCTGTCGTGTTGGTCCCCTCCTTCAGAATGCTAAAAATAAAGCAGTGAGCCAGATGTGGCACACACCTGTAATCCCAGGGGCTTGGGAGGCTGAGGCAGGAGGATTGCAAGTTCAAAGCCAGCCTCAGCAATGGCAAGGTGCTAAGCAACTCAGTGAGACCCTGTCTCTAAATAAAATACAAAATAGGGCTGGGGATGTGGCTCAGTGGTCGAGTGCCCCTGGGTTCCATCTCTAATACAAAAAAAGTAAAACAGTGAGCAAGGACCATCCCTGTCCTCATTGGAGCAGAGGGTAGCTGGGAAGGTGCAAACGTATGTGGTGGCAAATGGAAAGCGCCACCGGGGGGTGGGTGCAAAGGGCATGAGAAAGCGAGGCCTGCAGGGTGAGATGTGCAGGAACACTCGAGGCCCCGAGAAAGCAAATGGAAGGGAGGAAGGGGCATGCCAAGACATTGAGGGCCCAGCTCTGGGAAGCTAGAGAACTCCGAGGATTAAACATGGAGGGATTGGAGATCGCCAGGGCAAAATGAGCTGCAGAGGGCGGACTTCACGGTGACTGCTCCCTCGGACTCACCTCCTCCATAAGGCCATCACACTTAGCTCTGCCGCCGGGACCATTTGTGCACTGCCCTGGACAAGATCAGTCTTGCAGAAATGCTCTCTTTGATCTGACTGTGTTCTTGGCTTGACCCAGCTGCACCTCACATATACTCAGTCTCGGAGGAGGAATTTGAGATGTGGTCAGGGTTGACAACACAAGTGACGTTCATGCTCAGTCCTCTCAGCCTTTCCCACTCTAGTGCCCAAAGTGACTTCCCTTTCCAGTATTGGATGAAGGAGTTCGTTTTTGCCAGCCATCTGCCTCCTGCCTGGAGGAAAGTGTGCTGACTCAGGTCTTCTAGGACAGAGGTCCTCAGAAGAAGCCAGCGGCCCCCAGGACAGTAATGCTTGCAAGAGTCAGCAGTCCAAAGCAGCCAAGGCAGGAGGGGGCCCAGGCAGGTGGACAATGAGATGCAGACTGAGGGCCCATGGTCTTGAGGCACACTTCAGAGGGAAGCTGTTCTGTGACGTCCACGTCACAGATACCTTCATTCAGCAGGCCCTGGACACTGGAGCATTCACAGGGAGCATGAAGCCTTAGCAAGCCTTTCAGATGTGTACGACCACAGGCCAGGTGTACGCTGATGGAGATGAGTGGGGTATGTGTAAAAAGATGGGAGGACTTCGAAGCCTGAGCTGCACTTCCCTGCCTCTGGATCCTGCTGAGCTCGGAAGAGCAGGCACCAACCCCGGCTCAGGGAGGATACCCAGCCAGATTCACCTTGATTCCTTTAACCTCACCTGTGGGAGGCAGATCTGCTTGTTTTATAGATAAGGCAACCAAGGCTTGGAAAATGTTAAGCAGTTCATCCAAGGCCACAAAGAGAGAAGATGGGATCGGGAGCCTGTCTGTCTGATTCCCGAGGCCACTTTTATCCTGCTGGAAGTGGACACTGTGGTTTTGGCAGGCCGGGCTATGGTGCAAGTGACCTGCTCTCCTGGGCCCTTCCGTCTCCCACCCAGACCCAGGCTCCGGGCTTTGTCTCCATCTTCACTATGGGAGGGTAGCCAATGGAACTGGGACTTCTTGGGAGTGTTTCTCATTTCAGGTCTTCAAAAGGAAGCCCTGAGATGAACAGGAGAAGATGTTTGTGTTTCCTGAAAACCAGGCCTCCCTCCTTTTTTGCGTGTTTCTGCCTGCTCCATATTTCTCACGGAGCGTTTTTCTCTGCACACTGTGTATTTAGGGAGCACACATGGCAGGTGCAGCTCTGGGCAGGACACAAAGGCGCCATGGGCAGTGCCCCTGACCTACAGGCCCTCACAGATGGGGGAGATGGGAATATTCTGGATATCTAAAACTCGGGCCATAATAAAAACAATTGAGATTCAAACCAAGCACCATGGAAACGGGTGAGGGGGGACAACTGATTCATTAGTACTTGGAATAGGAGTGGGGCTGGGAAGCTTTCCAGCGGAGCTGATGTTTGAGCTGGCATGGGAACAAGTAGTGTGGGGGGACCGGGCGGTGGCAGTGCCGCAGTGTGTTCTGGGAGCTCCCCAGAGCAGGTGAGTACGGTGTGATGGTGGGAAGGAGCTGAGAGTGTGGGGCCATGGACTGTCTCGGGAGACTGGAAGTCAGGGTCCAGGACCCCATCTGCCAGGGGTGCCTCATGGCTGCTAATGTCTTGAAGGATCGTGAAGAACCAAGGGTGCATCTTGTGCACATAACTTGGCATAGGATGTGCATCCTAATTAGGCAACCCCATGCCCATATGTGTGTTCGTGAGGAAGGAAACTGGTCTTCAGACTCTCCAAGAAGTACAGAGAGGGCCGATGTGAGGTTTTAGATGTCCACAAGGTAGGCAGCACAGAGGAGAGGGGAGTGCTTGCTCAGTCACCCTCATTTGAACAGGGTGTACTTGGAAATGCGTGTGGGAGCGTTGGAAAAGGACAGATCATTCTTTGTGTGGTCTGGGCTGTTGCCGTTTGCATTAGGAGGTTGAGCAGAGACAGCTGCACCTGTAATGGCCTTGCAATGTCACCTGCCAATCCCTGCTCTGCCCACCTGCACCTGGGAACAGGCAAGAATGGTGACTTTGGTGGGAAGTTTCCAGGGCAATTTGTGGAATTCTTGGTCACCTTGAAAAAAATCAGTAGTAGAATGAGCAAAGAACTTTGGGTCAGAGTCCCACTCCAGGGTCCTGGCTTTGCCACCCACCAGCCTCTTGACCACGGACAGTTTCTTCCTATCTTGTATCCTTGGAAAACGTGACCAGAGGACCAGATGGTCTTGAAGAGCCCTTTTCTGCCTAGTTTCCTGAGGGGTTGTTCTGTCCACGCTCAGGAACCTGGTAGTGAGTAGGGAGGGAGGAGGGGGTTAGGAGGAGCACTTTGGGGCATCTTCCTGGAACGCTTCTTTCATCTTCTGATCAACGGCTGCTGTTTTCCTAACCTGCCATGGGCCCTGGGAGTCTGTTGCTCTGATTCTAAACAGAATAGGCACCGTACTTAATGGCAGGAACACAGCAAGACAGCCTGGAGCTCGGCACAGTCTGTGGTGCTCACATGGCCGGCTTCCTTTGTGCTCTCTGAAAATGAAGCTCTGAGGGACGTGGACTTGGAGCCAATGCAGGCGAGGAGCGTTCTGACAGGCGACAGGAGGAAAGAGCGTCACAACCCAGAAACCCACAGGGGGTGGTGAAGTTGTTTGTGAAGAGCCATGTCACCACTCCCCAAATCCACTGACCTCTTCAGCCTATAGTACCAGCAACGATGCTCCTAACTGCACCCTTGTGGCTCCCTGGCTCCACTGAGACAGCCAAGGCAGGTTCCCTGAGCCAAACCTTACCTCCCAGGGGCTCTGGTTCTTTGACTGAAAGGACAGAACCCTTGCATCCAAACCCTGTCCCAGGAACATGGGCACCATCACACTTCCCAGGGGAGATTAGCTGGAGACCCTGCCACTGGGAGTGGAAGAGACCAGGGTGCATTGCTCAGTAGACAATGCCAAAGTAAGGACCATGCGTAACGGACTCTTGACTCCTTTGTTCCACAGAAGCGGGAGACTCCATTGCTCGCCTAAAGCTCCTATGGAGCTAAATGATGGGACACGGCAGTAGCCCCTTTGCCCACATGCATCTGGAAGCGGGAGCACCTCTGGGAGACCTTCTTAACAGAGGGTCAAGTTCTGTTCCTCACTACACTCAGTCCTCATTATTGGCAGATTCTGTATTTGTGAATTTGACTCCTCACTCAAATTTCTAACCCTAAATGGACATCTGTGGCAATTAGTGTTCATAGATGCCGCGTAGGGCACCCCATGCTGGCCTTGCCTGACGGTGAGAGCCAGGCGAAGCCGCGCTCCCCTTTCCTGTTTCTGCTCTCACGCTGTAAACAAGTGTCTGCCTGTCTGCTTAGTGCATGGTTACTGGCCTGTGTGTCTTTGCATTTCCATTTCACTCTTTAAAATGCAGCCCCAAGCCAGGTGAGGTGGCGCATGCCTGTAACCCCAGTGGCTCGGAAGGCTGAGGCAGCAGGATTACAAGTTCAAAGCCAACCTCAGCAACTTAGTGAGATTGTAAGCAACCTAGTGAGACCCTGTCTCTAAATAAATAAATAAGTAAGTTGGGCTGGGGATGTGGCTCAGTGGTTAAGTACCCTGGGTTCAATCCCCAGTACCAAAAAAAAAAAAAAAAAAAAAAAAACCCACCAAAAATGCACCCCCAAGTGAAGTGCCCAAGGCTGTCAGTGTTCTAAGCTCAAGAAGATGGGGACCTGCCTTATGGAAACTATGTGATGGATAAGCTTTGTTCAGGAGCAAGTTACGATGTTGTTGGCCTTGAGTTCCATGTTACCTTGTGTTTTTGCCAGCTTTTTCATTTCTGTGACTAAAAGACCTGAGAAGACCAATTAGAGGAGGAAAAATTTATTTTGGGGCTCATGGTTCCAGAGGTCTTGGTCCATAGACAACTCCATTGTGGGGGGCCCAAGGTGACGCAGAATATCATAGAAGAAGAGTGTGGCAGAGGAAAGATCTCAGGACATGACCACCAAGAAGCTCTGCTCACCATGAACAAAATCCAAACCCCATAGGCACACCCCCAGTGACCCACCTCCAGCCACACCTCCCTGCCTACAGTGACCACCCAGTCAGTCCCTGTCAGGGGAATAATGCACTGATTATGCTGAGGCTCCCATAACCCGATCATTTCACCTTTAAACTCTTGCATCGTCTCATCTATGAGCTTTTGGGGGACACCTCAAATCTAAACTATAACAATGAGTCAACAACGTATAATAAACACAATGTCTTTAAAAGGAAAAACACACACAATGGGGTTATATATTAGTTATATATTAGTGGGTTGACATAAGGGCTGTGACTAGAGGCTCACCTAACCCTGTGTTTCCCCTGGGAGTACTGATTCAATGTTCTTGAATTCAGTGTTCACAATGACTTTGCAGAAGATAACCTGCTGCAAATAACACGAATCGACTCTATTTGACTCTGGGATTTGTTCCATGTTTTTCTGATGAGGGCCCCTTTGACATTTTTCTTTAGTTCCCCAATTTTATCTGTAATAAAGGAGATTTTTATCCCCACCATTGTTCTTACTCTGCTTATCTCTTCTTCCACCATCCTGCCTCTTTGCAGCCACAAGGTTTGTGTTCCTGGCCACCAGGTCCCACTTGCTAGGGAGCTATGACATCAGCATGAGTCAGGTACCTTCCCTTGGAACGAACACTCAGAAGCCACCTCTACACAAGCGGTTGGAGATGTGGCAGGACCCGGTGCCCCCCATCTTCCAGCCACCTCAGGCGGGTTGGGTGACGTTTGGTGAAGAAGGCCACAGAAAGGGATAAGGAGATGGGTGGTAAAGCAGTCCCCTCTCCAAGTGCAGGATAGCTCCGAGGCTTTCGAGGACTCTCCAAATATGTCTGTTTTAATGATCTTTGCAAAGTCTGTCAAAGGTTGTTCACAAGGAATTTGGAAGGTGATTTTATAAAGTTAGAAGCTATAACATGTTTAAAAAGCTTTTTTTTTTTTTTCTTCTATGTACTTCTCACCAGATCTAAATATCATTATGACCCGGTTTGGGGTTCAGTCTGTATTTTGGTGGGGCATGATGCTACATCAGGGATCGTCCCCCTCACAACACTGGTCACACCTACTCTGCTCTCGTTGCTAAAATTGGCATCTAGATTAGGAAACCAGAAACATTCTAATTTTCAAAACATACAAACAGCCTCAAAGTACAGAAGATAATATTACACATTTGAGGCAACTGCCAGTCCAGCTATATAGACACTACATCTTAGCTGTTTGTGCTTCAGGTTTTGTAAAGAAAGAAAGTGCTAACGAGCGCTGGAATCCGTTCTACCCTCCCTACCCTGTTCTTGCCTGAGGTAACCATCATGCTAAGCTAATAACATTCTGATCCAGGTTTTATTAATTATATATATATGTGTGTGTGTGTGTGTGTGTATGTGTGCATATATATATATATATGTACACAATTCACAACATTGCTCTCTGGATCTGGATTAACTAAATGGATTCAGGGTAGGTAACCTTCAGCAACGTGCTTTATTTTCACACAACACTGTCTTTTTTTTTTTTTTTTTGGAACCAGGGATTGAACTCAGGGACACTCAGCCACTGAGCCACATCCCCAACCCTATTTTGTATTTTATTTAGAGACAGGGTCTCACTGAGTTGCTTAGGGCCT
>JAJEJO010000121.1:421065-583363 GCA_020662805.1 Glaucomys volans | reverse complement strand
TTTGTATTTTATTTAGAGACAGGGTCTCACTGAGTTGCTTAGGGCCTTGCTAAGTTGCTGAGGCTGGCTTTGAACTCGCGATCCTCCTGACTCAGCCTCCCAAGTCACTTGGATTACAGGTGTGCGCCACCGCGCCCGGCTCCAACACTATCATCTTGAGATCTAGCACATAGATCCTTACAGGCCTGGGTGGCTGATGCTATGCCACGGTTGGCCCCCTGTCTGTTCATGGGCATGTTCAGTGTGCACTCTCTGGGGCAGTGCTGATGACCAGGTGTATCCTGGGACCCACGTGCAGAAGCTGAATTGCTGACTCATTGAGTAATTTCATCTTTGTGTTTCTTGTTCGTTTACTTCTTTTATGCAGAACTGGGGATCGAATCCAGGAGCGCTCTAGCATTAAGCTCCGACCTCACCCCTTTTTATTTTTTATTTTGAGACAGTGTCTAAGTTGCCCAGGGTGGCCTTGAACGTACGATCCTCCTGCTTCTGGAGCAGCTGGGATTACAGGCGTTCCCTACCGCACCCCAAGCGCTAATTTCATCTTAAGCAGTTATTAACAAACTCCTCTCCGACATCCCTGTCTTGCTTTACACACCCATTGGCAACACGGGAGAGTTCCCGTTTTGCAGCCCCCTCCCAGTTCATGGTATTCTGTTTTTAAAAACTTTGCCAGGATAAGGAGTGCTAAGAAGCATCTCTTTTTCAAACTTACGTTTTCTCTGTTATTAAGTATGAACTTACTTTCATGGTAACAGTCCTTCCGGGTTTTTTCCCCTGTTAATTGCTTGTTTATACACTTGGCTGATTTCTTTCCTGGATCGTCTGTCATTTTTCTAACCTAGGATAACTGGAAGGCAATGCTGGTGCACCGGGGCTGTTCAGAAGAGCGATTTCGACCATCACCCTGCCTCGCCCGAGCAAAGAGGGCCCTGAATTCTACATGCTTCTGGAAACACCCCAATCATTCTTGGACGCCCTGTCATGCCACCCCCACACACAGCCTAGTTGCACTCTTTGCCTTGAGGACTTGGGGAGTAATGTAACAGTGCCTAGAGCCCAGAGCCCTTTATTCTCTTTGTGTGTGTGTGTGTGTGTGTGTGTGTGTTTGTGTGTGCGTGTCTGGGGATTGAAGCCAGGGGCACTCTACCACTGTCACACCCCCAACTACCCCCTACCCCATGCCTTCTTCAGACAGGGTCTTGCTAAGTTATCCGGGTTGGCCTTGAACTAGTGATGGATGCTCCTGCCTCAGCCTCCTGAGCAGCTGGAGCTGTGCCTTGGCACCTGGCTTGCCTTCTGTTCTTATAGATGGGGGTCATCAAGAGAATCCCAGGCGTGAGAGATTATCCCTCACCCTCAGCAGCCCAGTTCCTACTCAACTCAGTATATTCCATCCCTGACCCCCTCCCTCTCCACCCCAAAATCTATTCTCTGTGTCCCCAGAATTTGAGTCATCATCCAAATTTCTGATCTCCTCAAACTCTTATAAAAAATTTCCTTCCTTTTGTTGTTCCAGCTGAAACTGGGATCTCAAAGACCTTGCTTTCCCTGCAGTGCTCTCAGTGGTGGCTCTTTTCTCTCCCATGACCCCTTTCCTACTAGGCCTAGAGGTAAGGCAGGTCCTCCTTGATCTTATGCCCCGTGCAGACCATAGAACCTTCTCCCATTCGAGTGCTAGGCTGGTACCTCATGCCACAGGCTGACCCACCAGGTGCGACTAGTCATCTCAGAACCCCAGGCCTCATCCTCTTACACCTTGGAGATTTTCAGTTCCTGATCCACCGATCTTCTTTCCAGTACAGACTTGTGACTCTGGGTGATGTCAGTCACCCACTTAGAGATCCTCCCAGGGCCCTGGCCTCTTAGCTTCCTGGTGTCCCTTGTCCATCTTGTCATCCTTCCTACTCAGATGCCTGCTCCCTGCTTATACCAGTAGATGCATTATCCAAACTCTGTTTCAGACACCCCCTCTTGTCTCTCTGGTTCACTCCCTTTTGTCCCCTAGCACCAACAACCCAGTCCACCAACCCCACTGAGACCTGTCACCCCTGCCCCTTTTCCTTGTCTCCTCTCTCCCTCTCAGCTTAGATTCCATGTCAGTGGCCATGACCACTCAGCCCCTTGAGCCTCTCCTGTTGGTTATTGTCACTCTCTCTGTCGCACCTGTGCAGGGAACGTGGCTGGGGAGAAGCACACCTCTGTCGTGACGTCAGCCATTTGTGCTCCCTGGCACGGCTGCGCTTCCCTGGTCCAGTGCTTCTCCACCTTCCCAGGTAAAAGTCTCCTTTCCCCTCTCCTCACTCTTCCGGTGCCTCTGGTCCATTTCGCCCATAGCTTCTATACATGGAAAACAATTTTTACCTTGCTTCTATTTTATCATTATTTCATCTTGCTTTTATTTTACTGAAAAAAGAAAGGAGAAAGAAAGAGAAAGAAAGAAAGAAAGAAAGAAAGAAAGAAAGAGAAAGAAAGAAAGAAAGAAGAAAGAAAGAAAGAAAGAAAAGAAAGAAAGAAAGAAAGGAGAGAGAGAGAAAGAAAGAAAGAAGAAAGAAAGAAAGAAAGAAAAGAAAAGAAAGAAAGAAAGAAAGAAAAAAAGAAAGAAAGAAGCTCAATCAGAAGGAAAGTTCCAGAGGTGCTCAGAGTGCATCTCCTGTCCTGGTCTCTGTCCCTGCACCCTCCACTTCCCTCCTGGGGAGCACGTGATGCTCCAGAGGGCTCGCCTCTCCTTGGCACCCTGAATTCTGTCTCCTTGTCCTGCTGTGGACATTGCTCCAGGAAGTGTCCACCTGCTGTCCTACAGCATTGAATGCCACATCTTCTGGTCATTCCTACCAGAAAAACATGCTGTTAATTCTTCCTGGAAATTAGACAGACCAAAGAAATTAGAGGAATACGAATAGGAATAGGAAAAGAAGAGATCAAACTATCCCTATTTGCTGATGACATGAGTCTCTATTTAGAAGATCCTAAGAATTCCACCAGAAAACTTCTGGAACTCATAAATGAATTCAGTAAAGTAGCAGGATATAAAATTAATGCTCATAAATCTAATGCATTTTTATTCGTAAGTGATGCATCCTCTGAGAGAGAAATTAGGAAAACTACCCCATTCACAATAACCTCAAAAAAAATAAAATACTTGGGAATCAATCTAATAAAAGATGTGAAAGACCTCTACACTGAGAACTACAGAATGCTAAAGAAAGAAGTTAAAGAGCATCTGAGAAGATGGAAAGATCTTCCATGTTCTTGGATAGGCAGAATTAATATTGTCAAAATGGCCATACTTCCAAAAATGCTATACAAATTCTTCCTGGAGTGTGTGTGTGATGCGGGGGTGGGGGGGACCTCAAAAGACTTCCCTATATTCCTTTCATTGTCTCTCTTTCCAGTCTCTTTAATGAAAGTAGCCAATGAAGCAAAGAAACTCAACCTTTCACACTGGAGGGCATCCTGCCTTCCCTGGAGCCCCCATCAGGCTTCTGTCCCCACCATGCTTGCTTGTGTCCAGGTCTCTTAAACCCAGGGCCCCTCCTGGGCCCCCTGAACTCCCCATCAGCAGCACTAAAGGCAGGGGCTGGTGTCCTCCCTAGAAGTGCCTCCTTTGCTTGGTGACTAGGGTACCCAGACCTGCTGGCTCTGACCCTGGGCTTCTTTGCTGGTCCCTCCTCACTTTGTCCTTTTAGTGCCGGAGTATTCCAGTCTGTCTGCCCTTAGCTCCCGGGTGACTTCACCCAGTCTTGGGTTCAGATTACCATCTATGTGTCTCCAGCCTGGATTTCACTCTGCCCTACAATATCTCTACCAGCCTGCATGCATCTTCTTTTAAAAGCCTAAACTGGCATCTTGACTTCACTCTCCACAACTTAAGCTCCTGCCTCCTTCCCAGGCCCACTATTTCAAGAGTCTTCCTGCCTTCCATGAGCTCAAGCCAGTCTTGGAATCCTCTGGACTCCTTGCTTTCCTTCACTTCCATCAGAGAATCCTCTGGGCAAATCCTATTGCCTCACACCCAGAACCTGACCACTTCTCATCACCTCCACTGCCACCACCAGGGTCCAGCCACATCTTCTCTCTTAGACCACGAGAGCCTCTTGGTTCAGTGTCTGGTGTCGCCATGACAAAGTACCACACCGGAGGCTTGTGGTTGTGTTGTTCTTCCACTGACCGAGCCGGTTCCTCTTCTGAATAAATAAATCAGAGTTGGTAGATCCTTTTATTTTGCCTGGCAAATTTATTTGAACTACTGCAAAGACTGGTTCGGAGCCAGGACTGCTTTTGTGTCCAATTGGTTTTAGCGATGTGTGTACATCCAGTGCTATAAAGAGTGAGACTGAACTGGACAAGGGGAGTAAGGAGGACCCTGGGTGTCCACCCATGTCCCATGTAATTTTGTGGAAAAAGGAGCTAACAGGGCATTACAACACAGTCTCATTTCTTCATAAAACATCAAGAGCAAAGACCAAAATGCTGAGTACCAACATACGAGTGGTTTTTATCTCTGAGGAGTGTAAGGCTGGGTACTTTTTGTTTTCTTTCACTAAGTACAATTTCTAATTTTTAAAAACAGTGACCATGTGCTGGAAACACATTTGAAAAAACATCAATAACAAGGAAGAAAGACTGAGCAAGAAAAATACTCTGAGAAACAATCTAAGGGGTCACACAGCAAACCTCCCTGCACCGCAAACACGTGAGCAGGGCCGTGCTTTTATTTAGAGAAAGCTAATGTGATCTGGAAGATAGCACGCCTGGTTCGTGAGGTCATTGTCCCTGGGGCCTTATTATGCTCTTTCTGGTCGTAGGAGAGACTCAAGAGGTTCTCAGCACAACACAACTACTAATAAAATTGAGATGGTAACAGCTGGATTATTTAGCCTAACAGAAATTGCAGCTTAAAAATCAACTTTAAGTAAAGAGTTTTAAACAAAGGCTTCAATCTTTTTCACAGAGGACAGAGCAAGAAGAAATGTCCCTAAGTCAATCAACAGCTCAAAGAAGAGATCCTTGCCAGGCAGGCTGGTGAAGCCTTGGCATGAGTGGCTCTCTCAGTCCTAGGAGAGCCAGATGAAGGAGACAGCATCTGTCGCAGGAGATTCAGGGAGATCTGAGCAGGCTGGCCAGGAGGTTCCTTGAAGTTCTGGTTCTTTGATGTCTTGATGAAGGTATAAATCCACCTAGCCCGTTCCTGAACTACATGTCCTGGAACTCCAAGTGTCTGTATTCTTGGCTGGAACTGGCCCTCCAGAGAGTTGGTGGCCATCTGTGTGATTGGAGGGCCGCCAGGATACCACTCCTACTGCCAGGTCCTGCTGTGTGAAATCCTGCCAGGTGGCAATCATGTCTCGGTCATCAAGAGCCCAGTGGGGTGTGAGTGATGCACTTGGAGTTCTTTTTCTCTAAGTTCAGAAGGAATAAGGTTGGAGACTTTGAGATAACTAGTTTCGATTTTTTTTTCTCTGGAGAGATCGCTAAGAAAACTTATCTGGATCTTAGACGTAAGGCAAAGGGACATGTCCTCTCAAGGTCACACTGGGGGCATTGTGTGCCTGGCTCACCCACAGAGGGTTTCATTCTTGAGGAGAATATGCCTGTGTGTGACTTCACTATTTACTAGTTGATAAGCCTGGACACAGTAAATATACATGCCAACTTGTCAACTTCTGTCCCTTAGAGAAGACAGCCACAAGGGTTGCAGACTCATTCCCACTTAGGAGCTTCACCAGCTTCCGAGCTGATCTGACGGTCATTCCAACATGTTATTTTGTTCTTAAATGCTGGTAAAATTCCACAGGTGTTCTGTGAGCTTCTTTATATCCTACCGGCTTAGTGAGTTGAATTTTAATTTTATATTTGTATAAGAGTCGTGTGTGTGACTTTTTAAATGGAACACTGTGATGGGAAGGCAGGGGACATCAGGGCTGTAACCGTATAGGCACGACATGGATCTCACTTACATGTGATGAGCTTGGCCCTCGGTCATTCTGCGGAGGAGCACGATGCGTCGGGTCTCGTGGAATCTGGGTAGGCAGCCCCTTGGTGAGCAAGACGTCACTGGGTTCTTTTCCAGCTTTAACAGCTATAGCTGAGATCAAGGTCCGAAGGAGGGGGTGTGGGTGGAGCCAGGGCCCTGAGGATGGAAGGAGGGAGCTTCTGACTGCTGTTACGATTAAAATTCTGAACCAAGACCCCTGTCAAAACTGGAGGAGATTGCAGAGGTGGAGGAATCCAGGGGAAGCCAAGGTCAAGCGTGATTGTGGGAGAAGCTGGCTGAGTGGGCAGGAAGCCCACTGGGGCAGAGGAGGAGAGGCAGAGAGGGGCAGGAGCCAGAATCCACCTGTGGGGAGGCTGAGCTGCTCCCTGAGGGTGACACTCCCTGGGAGTGGCAACAGGAGTGCCCGCCCTGGGAGGCTGGAGGAGAGCCAGGCTCAGCCATGGCCTGAAGGTGAATGACGCAGGCCAAGCAAAGGAGGCGGGGAAGAAGTGCCACAGAGCTGTGGGGGGGACAGGCCCAAAAGCACTGGTGGCCAGCGGGGCTGACATTTTGGACCACGCTCAGGGATTATTTTCAAGATGACAGACACAAATGGAAGAAGTTGGCCTTGAGAGGCCCACGCACCACAGCCATAGTCTGGGTGACACAGCAGGGGGTCAGTGTGAGGGCGTGGCCCGTCCTGCCCCAGGCACAGAGGTACAGGCTATCCTCAGACTCTGACTTGTATGGGGTGGGCATCTCGTTCTAGAACCTGGTCAGGAAGCAGACGCCTCTGTCTCACAGGCACTTGCAGATGGGGAAGGTTCTAGAGGAGCAGAGCCACCTTCTTAAGTCATCCAAAGCAACACACAGCCCCGGAAGCCTTGGGACCTGCAGGGCAGCATTTCAGTCTGGGATGGCCACCTGCAGATGGCTGAACCCCACCCCACCTGCCACCCCAGGGCTGCTAACCTGCCCCCTGTCTGAGCTTCCGGCTGCGCTGCACCGCAGGCCCTGACTGCTGCTCCCAGGTGGAGTGTTTAGGGCCTCTGCCCAGGGGTGCAGGACTCTCCCAGGCACCTCCTGAGTGGAAAGGCACCAGGCTCCCAGGTACTGTTCCCTGTGGGGGTGCCATCACTCCCCAAGTGCCTCTGAGCCATAGCTGCGAATTCCAGTTTTATCTCGGTTGTGTTTTTTACTTGTTTGCCTTTGATTACGGTTTAGTTTTGAAAGGGAAGAGGCATACTCTATCCAGCTCCCATTTCTCTTTCTCAGGTGGAGTAACAAAGCTTATTTATAGTGGAATTATGTTTTTCCATTATGGCACACTGGGTTTTATTATTCTATCACCTTGCATTTTGAATTGCATAGGGGAGAAACACAGAAAGGAATATTCCACTCACCCCACCTCCCTGGAACTGACTGTAGAAAAAAAAGAGAAAGCATTGTATGAGTCACTCAGTACCATGATTTTTTTGCCCTTGACCAACAGAATTATACTTCTGTGTGAACCCTGTCAACTCAACAGAAGTGGTTCAAAGAAGAGGTTCAAAGTAGGCTGAGGCAGGAGGATCCTTGAGCTCAAGAGTTCAAGGCCAGCTTGGGCAACACAGTGACACCCTGTCTCAGGAAAAGAGGAAAGAAGAAGAAGGAAGAGGAGGAGGAAGAGGAGGAGGAGGAGATTCAAAATATGGGCAAGCCCAGAATCACACCCTAAGTCCATTTCTTCCATCACTGATGATTCTCTCCATGTCTGCACCGTGATGCTGCAGAGCATGATTCTTAAACCTCTGCAAAGAAGTTGCTCATTTTGCTCCAGGTATCTTGGTAGAATCTTTGGTTACAGCACTGTAACTACGTGGGCTTTGCTCTCTTAGGCCTGGAAAGAGGGCAAGGAAAACCTCTCCTCTTAGAATCCAAGAGGTTCCTTGATTGCTCAAGCTGACTTGCAAAAGATCTGGTAGTATTTCCCATGGATGCTGGTCACATGTTCTCAAGTCTTACGCTTAAATCCATGTTTCTCACTGTCTTTATAGCATTGGGCTAAGTAGGTTTAGTCACGCATTGCAGGGATGGGTCTGCTCCTCTAGAGCCTTCCCCATCTGCAGAAGACAGAGATGTCTTCTGTGAAATGAATCATTAGGTGTGTTTGACATTGTGCAAACACATCATGTAAGTGTATGCACACAAACTAAGATGGCTACAATATGACTAGGTGACCCGATATCATGCAACCTCTACCGTGTGTGGCTTGTCATTCACCAAAATGCTGTTATGCATGACTCTCTAAATAAGAGGCCTATGCATCTTCCTTCATTTCTTGGAGAGAAAATGGAATCACAGGGGAGGGCTCAGCCCTGCTTGAAATCCCCCAATTTAGGGGAAGAACTTTGATCAAAACTTATTTTCTCTGCTTCAATTCGTGCAGATAAAAGAGAAGCAGATCTTTGCCAATTTGTATGCTCTCCAGGAGAGAGGTGGGAGTACTGAGCATCCCATTTTTCTGTGGTTGCTTATTCTTCAGCTGCTTTAAAAAGCATCCTACCAAGCCAGGCACGGTGGCGCACATCTGTAATCCCAGCAGTTGGGAGGCTGAGGCAGGAGGACCACGAGTTCAAAGCCAGCCTCAGCAACTTAGCAAGGCCCTAAGCAACTCAGTGAGACCCTGTCTCTAAATAAAATACAAAATAGGGCTGGGATGCGGCTCAGTGATCAAGTGCCCTGGGTTCAATCCCCAGTACCAAAAAAAAAAAAAAAAAAAATGCATCTTACCAAGGTGGAGCGGTCAGAAGCCTCATCTACCACTGATGGGAAGGCAAAAATTACAGTTGCTTTGGAAAACAGAGTTCGGGCGTTCCTAAAAAACATCAAACATAAAGTTAGGGAGTTAGGGTATAATCTAGTAATTCCACGCCTAGGTATGTGTACCCAGGAGAATTGAAAAATGCATGACTTGTGCACAGATGTTCATGTCAGCATTGTTCATAATTTTTTCCTTAAGATAAATGAACTATCTCTTTGTTATCTGTTTTGTTCCTTATCCAGTCATATCTTTTTGGAAACAACTCAATAGTTGCGTGAATAATATGATCTCCCCTCAGCCCCAATTCTTCTTCTGTTGCATGTTGAGGAGGAGTTCTATGCCTGAGGTCAGATTGGGCCCACAGCCTTGGGGGCAAAGCCACTGGACTTCCCACAGCAGGCCTATCTGGGTTCATCCGTGGAGACCCAAAGCATGAAACTGCATGTTGGATTTACCTTCCTTGGGAATTTAGTTCCTTTTTATGTCCAAACACATTTTTAAAAATTTCATCATATTTATTTCTGTGCTCTGCCTCAAGCTCTGACAAATTTGAATTTTTCCAAAAGCACAGAGAAATGCATTATTCTAATTATGATGGCTATTTGCAGTTGTGCTTTTAGTTTATAATAATGAAAAGATGGGATTCAATATTTTTTCCTTTGGCTATTTAATTCCTTTGCGTTCTGCATTTCCGTATTTTGCTTTCGGTCTCCTCATTGAATTTTTGATCTCTGAAATAGCAATTTTAAGTAGCTATCCAATGGCACACGTATCCACAACAGAGAGTGTTGCCAAGCATACAAAATGAATGGACTCCTTGTTGCAATGTTGAACGCCTGCATGGCAGACTCCACATATAGAACTGAGACTGAGATCTGGAACGGGGCTCCAGGATGAATAGCATCAGGATGACCGCGTCCAGTGGACTGAGAATGTCATTGAACTTGGGAGTCCCCCAATGCTATCTAGCAAAACAATGTGATTCTTTTTTCTGCATGGTCTCAAGTGCCCACTGAAGTTCACATCTGAAGCACTTGCTGTGACCCACACTTTCCACGCTCTGGTTCTTTTCTGGCTCATGAGCACTCCTTTCCAACTGCCAAGGACACTCTTCCTCCCCTGTTCACTGGGACACTTTCCTGAAACCAAACTGCCCTCCATGGGCTTCCAAAGAGCCTCGCTGCTCCTTCTCAGCATGTCCAATACTCATTTGCAACTGTTGATATGTCTGTCCCTCCTTTCTGGCTAAGGGTCTTTTCTGTGCCCTGAACCTCTTTGGCAGTTGACGAGGCCTATGGATCTTATGTCAGAATCATGGTTTTGAATGTATAAACCACACTGGGTTCTGGTTCCAAGATGGAGAAAGCACATTCCACCCTGTTTCCCAGTGAATGATGCTGTGAATCCCACGTGGAATGTGTTGGAAGAGCTACACGAAGACTCCAAAAAGCAAACGTCAGCCAATGGGCCAGGAAGACAGATCTCAGGTCCCGCTGACCTGGTGATGAGTTACCATTTTCCTTTTCCAGAATCACCTGCCCTCGATTCTGCACAGCCTGGAACCCAGAAATGGACATCATCATGGACAGAGACAGACTCTGGAGAAACCCAGAAGGTGGTCTCCTAATACTTAGCAGGGAGGGAGAAATCTCGTTTTGTTTTTTATCTGCTCCCTTCTCTTGTGTCCCAGCTCCCAAGCAATCCTGTGAAGGCCGCGGCAGGAGAACTTGCAGGAGTCTAAACCTCTCGGAAAGGGGACTCTTCCCTATTATTAGAGAAGCTGCAGTCCCCAGAGGGTGGGAAGGAACCCCAATGCTATGTTTCCCCCTCTCTGTCCTCCAACAGACGCGATTGTGGGAGGTATGTAGTAGAACAGGCTCCTGGGAACTAGAAAGTACCAGAGGGCGGGAAGAGCTAGGAAAAGGAGCACTGTGACTTTGTTTATGGACTTCAGGCTCCCTGCTGAGATGTGCAAAAATAGACCTGACTGTAAATAACATGCCGTCAACTTTGAGAAGTGAATTACAAAACATCACCAGATCCCAGGCTGGTCATTGCCTCTGGTACAGTACATGGGGACAGATCTGAAGTCCTGGAAAACAGAACTGATATTGGAACCACAACCCATGGAAGACTGGAACTTGTGACCCAAATTCAACCAGGTAACAAAACATTTTTTATAGAATTTAATGAAATCCATAGTCTTCTAACATGATCATCGAAACGTCCAGGAGATAATAAAAAAACTGCTCAGCACATACGAAGAATTTGGAAGTTCTCAACATGTATATGAAAAGAAAATCAGCAGACGCCAATGTTGAGATGACACAGAACTCAAAGCAGCTGTTATAAAAATGGTACAATGTATGTTTTTTAGTCCTGGGGATTGAACCAGAGGCACTCTACTGCTGAGCCATAGTCCTGACCTTTTTAGTTTTTGTTTTGAGACAGGTCTCTCAAGTTGTTAAGGTTGACCTTGAACTGCCTCAGCCTCCCAAGTTGCTGGGATGGAGATGTGCACCACTATACCCAGCTGACATTCTTGAAATAAACAAAAGGCTAAAAAATGTTAGGAAAGAAATTGAAGATATAAAGAAGACCTGGAAGGACAATGTAGAATTAAAAACTCATATAACTCGCCTGTAATCCAAGCGACTTGGGAGGCTGAGTCAGGAGGATCGCGAGTTCAAAGCCAGCCTCAGCAACTTAGCGAGGCCCTAAGCAACTCAGTGAGACCCTGTCTCTAAATAAAATACAAAATAGGGCTGGGGATGTGGCTCAGTGGCCGAGTGTCCCTGAGTTCGATCTCTGGTTCCACAAAAACAAACAAACAAACAAAATTCATAACTGAAACAAAATCTCACTGGATGGGCTCAATAGCAGGATAGAGATGACCAAAAAAAAAAAAAAAAAAAAAAAAGTCTGTGAACTTCAGTACAGATCAATAGACATTATAAACTTGATAATTCAGGGAAAAAGGATTGACAAAGACAGAGCTTCGTGAACCTGTGAGGAATTACAAAAAGTTCAACAATCTTGTCTTCAGATTCTTGGAAAGAAAGAAGAAAGAATGAGGTGCATAAGAAAATTTGAAGAAACATTGGCTGAAAGTTTCCCAGATTTGGGGAAAAATATAAACCTCCCGATTTCAAGAAGTCTAGGAAAAGCCAGGAACAGTGGCTCACACCTGTAATCCCATTGATCGGGGAGGCTGAGGCTAGAGGATCATGAGTTCAAAGCCAGTCTCAGCAATGTAGCGAAGCCCTACACAACTTAGCAAGACTCTGTCTCAAACTAAAACATAAAAAGTTCTGGGGATGTGGTTCAGTGGTAAAGCACCCTAGTACAAAAAAAAAAAAAAAAAAAACCTAAACAAAACCCATGCCCAGCTACATCATTATCAAACTGTTGAAAACTAAAGAAAAAAAATTGTTCATAGTAGCCAGAGAAAAACAATACATTACTGAAGGGGGGATATGTTTCAAATTGCTACAGATTTCTCCAGAAGGAATGGACTATTTTTCAATTGTTGAAAGAAAGAGCTGTCAACTCACAATTCTATTTCCAGTAAAAATGCCCTCCAGGAATAAAGACAAATGAAAGCTTTCTTGAGTGAAGGACACTAAGAGGGTTCATGGTCACCAGCCCTGTTGCTACAAAAATTCTTCAGAGGGATGGGAAATGACACCAGAAGGAAAGTAGGAATTCCAAGAAGACATGAAGAAAGAGCAACAGAAATGGCAAGTACCTGGGTAAATACAATAGACTCTTCCTCTCCTGAGTTCTTTATGTTTGATGCCTGAAAACAAAAATCACCCCTGCTGTATAACTATCTCAAATGGGTTTTACTGTCATGTATAATTAAAAAGAACCAATTAAAAAAAATCACAACGTTGTTTAGAGGTGTTCTTGGTATATCTTGGTGTAAAGAATGAGACAACCGCAAGATAATGGAGGATAAATGGGAACTTACAGGTTGACAACACACCACTGGAAGTGGCAAAATATTAATTCCATACAGACTGTGAAAAATCGAGTATGTGTAATTTAACCCCTAGAGTAAGCACTTTAAAATTACATAAAGAGATATTTAGTAAAAATGCAAGAGATAACTGGGCTCGGTGGTGCACTCCTATAATCCCAGGTAATCGGGAGGCTGAGGCAGAAGGATTGCAAGTCCAAGGCCAGCCTCAGCGAGTGAGATCTAATCTATAAATAAATAAATAAATAAATAAATAAATAAAAATAAGGCTGGAAGTGTAATTCAGTGGTAGAGTGCCCATGGGTTCAATTCCTAGAACAGGGAAAACAATGCAAGAGATAAAATAGAAAATGTTCAAAATAATCTAAAAGAAGTCAAGAAAATGAAAAACACAGAAACTAAAGATAGAGAGACAAACACATAACAAGTAATAATAACATATTAGATGTGAATTAAAAACCAACAATGATTACATTAAATGTAAATGGACTAATTAAAAGATTCTAGGACAGAATTTTAAAATGACACAAATATGTGGTGTCTATAAGAAATAGATAGATAGAAAGATAGATAGATAGATAGATGACAAAGTAGATTCCAGAGCAAATAAAATAAGCAGCGATAAAAGGACATAATACATAATGCTTTTCATTAAGAAGACAAAACAATCCTAAATGTGGATGTACCAACCAAACAAGAGAGCTGGAAAATACATGACACAGAAACTAACAGAACTGAAATAAGAAATAGGCAAATCCATGCTCCTAGTTGGAGGCATCAACACTCCTCTCAGTGATCAACAGAATTTGGTAGACAATCAGCAAGGGTGCATTGCAGAAAACCAAGCAACACCATAAACAAGTGATTCTAATTGACATTTATAGAACAAGCTTCTGAACAACAACAGAACACACTTCCTTCTTAACTTCACATGTAATTTCCACGCAGACAGACCATATCCTAGGTCATAAAACAAATTTTAACAAATTTAAAGACTGAAAATCATACAAAGTATCTTCTCTGATCATAATGCAATTAGACAAGAAATCAATACAGAATAAGAAAATTTCCATACTTTTGGAAATTAATCAGCACAATTAAACTTGTAAATACTTCATAGGTCAAAAAGGAAGTCTCATCGAAATTAGAAAACATTTTGAACTGAATGAATATGAAACACAATAAGTCAAAATTTGTGAGATGCAGCTAAAGCAGCGCTTACAGGAATATTTATACCATTAAAAAACTCATATTGGAAAAGAGAAAAATACCAAACTAACAATCTAAGCTGCTGCGCTAAGAAATTAGAAAAAGAAGAGCAAAATAAACCGAGGCAAGTAAGAAAAGGGAATAATATGAGCATAAATCAATGGAAATGAAAACAAGTTCAAAAACAGTAGAGCAAGCCAGGCATGGTGGCACACGCCTGTAATCCAAGCGACTTGGGAGGCTGAGTCAGGAGGATCTCGAGTTCAAAGCCAGCCTCAGCAACTTAGCGAGGCCCTAAGCAACTCAGTGAGACCCTGTCTCTAAATAAAATACAAAATAGGGCTGGGGATGTGGCTCAGTGGCCGAGTGACCCTGAGTTCAATCCCTGGTTCAAAAAAAAAAAAAAACAAAAAAACAAAAAACAAAACAGTAGAGCAAAGGCAACGAGTTCAATAAAGTTGATGAATTTGTAACAGAACTGACAGAGAGAAAGAAGGAACACAAATCACCAATACAGGAAATGGAAAAGAGGCCCCTACTACAGATTCTGCTTATTAATTTGACAATTTAGATAAAATGGAAAAAATTCTGCAACAAGTTAACGAAAGTCACCCAAGAAGCATATGGATAACTATTGCTATTTTGAAGTTGAATTTGTAGTTTAAATCCTCTATAAAAGCAATCTCCAGGCACAGATTCTAACACATGAGTATACACTACCAAATATTTAAAAAAGAAATACAAAGAGTGCTATGCAATTCATAGTATTTTCTTCCAGAAAATAGAAGAGAAGGGAACACTTCCCAAATTATTTTACATGATCAGCATTACCCTCACACCAGAGCCAAAGACGGTGCAATAAAAGAACTGAATAATCTCTCATGAACACATTGCAAAACCATTAGCAGAATATTAGCAAATACCCAGCAATACAGAAGCATACAAAAAGACATTTAACATAATTGACCATTAGGGAAATGCAAATTAAAATCCTGATGAAATATATCCACACGCATATTTGGTGAAAATAAAAAGTGCTGACAATACTGAGAACTCACAATAATGCAAAGCAATTGGAACTCTGATACATCGCTGCAGGAATGCAAAAGTGCACAGCAACTCTGACAACCCCTTGGCAGTTTCTTATAAAACTAAGCACACACTTAACATATGACACAGCAATCCCAAGTGAACGGAGAGTTGATGGTCACAGAAGTCTGCGTGAGTGTTTATAGCAGTTCTGCTCGTGATCACCAGTAACAGAAAACAATCCAAATGTCCTTCAGTGGGCGGATGGGTAAACAGACTGGCACATTCCTCAATGGAACACCACACTGTCAGCAATGAAAAGGATTGAGCTCTTGACACACGCGACATGGATAAATCTTAAGGATATGCTGAGTGAAAGAAGCCAATCTCGAAAGTTCTGCACATGATTCAACTTATGTGAAATTCTTGAGAAGATAAAACTCGTGACAGAACAAATCGATTATTTCCAAGAGTGAGAGGCTAGCAAAGCCTAGTACCTCCTAAGTCTCTGATATTTTTCTCCATTCAAATTCAGGGACCTCTGGCTTCTAATTATTAATTGCTTGGCGGGAGAATCTATGAATCCTGGGTTAAGAACCCTGCTGTCGCCCGTATGCCGTGTAGAAAATGTGCCCATTTTGTTCATCCTTCTATGCCCCAATTCTACTAGGATGGCCTGGCACATAGTCCATGCTCAGTTATTTGGTGAATGAACAAACTAGCAAATGATCGAAGCATTTCTTTGAATCTTCCTTGGGAGATTCAAAGAAAGACTGGTGCATTTGTTTAACATGCAGTGACTGTTGGTAATTATTAGCCGAACTCCCTCTGATGGCTCTCTTAACTGTACTTCTCCGCTTGGGGCACTGACCAGGTTTTGTCGTGTGTTGCTGTATCTGCCCTGGTTCTGAGCATTTTTCCAGTTTCCCTCCTGTGTAGGGACACCCAAGTCCATAATGATAAGCCTATCGTCACCAAAGGTGGTAGATAACTGTCAGTGTTTGGAGTTTGAGATTTATCAGACTCTGTACAACAGGAGTTAGTCGGGGCAGTGCTGAGATAATAACAAGATCCCTCCAAATGGGCCCCACAGAACTTAATCACCAGAAGGTTCTGGAAAAGTACAGACTGAATAAGTTGCTACATTTTCTTGACCCTGTCATGTACCTGCAATCTTTTTTGATGGTCTCTGGGAGGGCTGTTTCATAGACCTAAATAAAAGGTTGGGAGAGGCTAATGCCTTAGGTCAAGTCCAATCTGAGATGTCCTTGATGGTAAGACCAACCATAGTTTTATACATGAATAAGAAAGGAAAAAAAACTCTGCCAATGGACTCCAATGGATGACTTTAATGACGATCTTGAGTGGCATCTGAATCAATAACATCAGATTCCTTTTAAATGAATCTTTCTCTCTTCTGAGGGCTTTGGCAATACAACAGATGTCTCAATAACAGAAAGCAACCCAGCTTGCTCAGCTCATGGGTACCTTCCTTTTCCAGGTTTCTAACGCAACTGGTTGTTCTTTGCAAGAAAACGTGGACTCATGACCATTCCTTCTGTGACAACATTCTTCATTAATATCACATTTACATCCTGCTACTTGGCTTCCGTGCCCAAGTACAAAATAGCTCGTCATTTCAATGCTGAATCATAGGAAACTCTTTGGAGGACATTTCTACATAGCAGTTCAATGCTCACATTCAACTCACAATGTATGTATCTCGACTGAAGCAATAATGACGTAAATTGCTATAACCCAAGGGCTATACTTAGGAACACCAGGGCCATAATGTCATGACTGCTAGTTGGTGGTGGATTTTTAAAATTTTTTCTGTAGGCGTGCTCTACCACTGACACTATCCCCAGCCCTTTCATATTTTTTTATTTGAGACAGAGGGCCAAGGCTGACCTTGAACTTGCCATCTTCCTGCCTTAGCCTCCTGACTGGTTGGGATTACAAGCTTGGACAGCCACGCCTGGCGGCTGATGGCTTTTGAAAGGCACTGTTGATTAAGAAGCATCCCAACTTCAGAGATATTCAGCTGGGAAAACTATGCATCTTAGAATCAGTGGAAGTGCAGTGGTTCTGCTGGATTCTTAACGAGGGAGAGAGTTTTGCACTTAGAACATGTTTCCCGAGCTTCCTGCTTGCTGGGGAATGTTCTCAGGCTGTGATGGTAAACAAGTTGGATGACTCTCCTGCCCACGCAGAGCTCACACCGTAGGGAGCACAGACAGTAAATGAATAATCAGAAAACGATCATGCTATTCTAAGTACAATGAGGAAACAGGAGGTGGAGGCGGAGCCTCGCCGTGGGGCAGGTACAGGATGCACACACACACACGTGTGATAAGCCTTCTCAGACCTTGCTGATTTCCAACTAAGTCAACATTTGGATTCTGGAGTCAGAGTCATTGAGAGCTTGAGGAGGGATCAACTGCCCAAGGTTGCAGTCCTAAAGCTGGCCCCATATGGGAATCCTACCTTGGTTTCTTTTTAGTTTAATATTTTATGACGAACAGAATAAAAATTTAAAACTGCAAATAAAAATTAATATTTTATGACCATTTCCATATCTGATGAAATTTGATACTAAGAAACTAGAACTGTGACTTTTATTTTCTTTCACTTTCATTTCTCTTATTTTCATAAATAGAAGTAATTCGATAGATATGACTAAAATCTTATAATGAACCTGTAAGGTATTCAGTCATTCAACAACACCGATTAAACTTCTACTGAAAGTCCTTTGTGGGCTACGATGATAGGTCAAGGTAGCTCCCAGGGCTGAGAAGTCTTGCCTGCAACAGCTAGAAAAGAATACAACACATGCCTGTAATTCCAGCTGCTCAAGAAAGAGAGGCAGGAGGGTTACGAGTTCAAGGCCAGTTGGAGCAACTGAAGGAGACACTGTCTCAAAATAAAAATTAAAGAGGTTTGGAGCTGTAGCTCAGTGACATAATGCCCCTGGGTTCAATCCTCAGTGCAGATATAGATATAGACATAGATATACATATAGAGGTATAGACACAGACGTGGGCAGTAGTTAGGCATGTGGTGCTGGCACAGAGGGTGGCCACCAAAACCTCTGATCTAGACAAGGTGGGTGGTTGATGAGGCAGGCCTAGAAGGGCAGGGAAAGCTGCTTTCTTTTGTAATTTTACTTTACTTTGGATGGACAATACCAATCAGAGGCTCTGCAGAAGAGTAATTTTCTTTGCCTTTGAAATGAATTACAGGCAAAACCAGCTCCATCCTTTCATGTTAGGACTTATTTTGGTAAAACTGTACCTTTCTGTTTTTAAACTAAAAGACAAGCTGAAGTCTGGATTATACATGTTTCTGTGGCTATTAGAAACATATATTTTTCTCTTTAAAACAATGATCAGTCTATCCTTGACTTTCCTTCAAGCAAGGAGCCACCATGAGAAGTTATTTTCTAGTCTGTGTGCAAATGTGGTGATCAGGCTGCCAGTGACATTACAAGGCGGAGGTCCTTTGCGTCCATGAATGGCCTCAGGATTGTCTGACATCATGACGGTATAAAAGCGATACACATTCAGTATAAGTCATGCTTCAAATTTTCATTTGTGATCTTTTCCCAGGCTAATGATACATACCGGATACTCACACAAACCTGGGCAGTGGATCAGGATAAAGGGGCTTCGTGTCAGACGGTTTGCCCCACTGTTGGCACACAATTCAGGTAGACTGGCCTCTGAGGTAGGTGAGTATATTAAATGCATTTGCTACTTACGATATTTTCATGAGGATGTAACCCTATCAAGTCCAGGGGTACCTAGACTTGTATTAGTTTTCACAAGCCCTCGCGAACTTCCTGCTTGATCTCTGCCGTGCAGTCCCAGGATGGATGCATAAACGACTCAAGGGTTGTTTATGACTATGATTAATATCGTAGTCAGGGTCGACCGATTATGATATTTTAAGGCTACTGTGTGACTCCTTTTCTTTCCCCTTATTTACATTCAATTTCCTCTCATATCTCATGAGCACACCATTTTCTCTTAAGGGACCAATTATGTTGAATGCCATTGCCAATGTTAGAAGCATTCTTATTTGAATCAAGCAGTCCAACTTGCCATGTGATCACCCCTGTTGACCATTTTTTCAAAAAAGATGACACTTGTCATCTAGAAATCAGGGAGGGCATTATTCTTTAACCTCTTCCAATACTCTAGCTCATAGATGTCAAAGAAATAGAGCCTCGAGCGTGAGGCTGTGTGTGTGTGCTTGGAGCAGCAGAGAAGTTAAGTAAAATTTGGAATCAACATTTCAATTAGATATGCTGTACAGGCTGATTTTATTTGCAAGCTGAATAGCTGATGTCAAAAATAGATTTGCCTTTCTTTCCAAAGTGTGGACAAGGGCCAGTAAGTGGCAAAAATAATCACATGCCTTTCTTGGACTCCCTACTCTCACCCCAAAGGGTTTTCTTGTGTAGGAACCAACAATTCCTTGGATGGGAGCACTAAACAGGCTAGTCATTATTTTGAGATTTAGGGGACTGCAGATTCTTGGCAGGGCTCCCTTGTTTTTCTAGAGTAGTAGGCAAGTTGTTGGACAAAAGGCAAGAAGCTGATCCACGTCGCTGGCTTTGGGTTCTTAAAGAACAAATGGGACGAACTGAGCGGCTGGCCTGCTCACCTCTGCCTTTGTTTTTGTGAGATAACGTGCTGGTGGCGGCGGTGGTGGCTGCCCCCATCCTGGTCTCCTGAAAAATGACCAGCGCTTCCCCCTTTTCCTCTCGGGTTGCCGGCTGCTATAGGAAGACCTAGAGGAGACGACTGCCTGTTGCCAGCACAGCCACCGAGGGGTTAGAAATGGAAGAATTGCTTGTAGAGAGAGAACAATCACTCCATTGTCAGATTCGTTTTTCACTTTTCATGCGAACGCGGGGTTGCTCTGCGGCACAGTCGGAGGTACTGTGTCGGGAGGCTTTGCTCGTGGCAGCGTTTCCTCTGTGCTTTCTGCAGCTTCTTGCATTGGAAAATTCCATCCTTTAACACTGGGATTATATGTCACCGTTGCTGAAATCATAGACAGAGTCCACTTAATTTGCTGCAAGCATGAGAAATAGCCAGAGAGAATGCGAGAAGATAGCATTCCCTCATATAAAGGGAGGATTGAACAAGGTCAGTGAACCAAAGAGCCAGCAGGTCACAAACCCTCAGGGGGTCATGAAAATCTTCCCGGGTTTCCTGTCTTTAGGAGCAAAAACGATGCCTGTTTAAATTTAGAAAAAATTTTTAAAATTTAAAGTATTTAAGGTTGGTCATGGTAGTTTCAGCTGGGTGATAAATTCTATGGCTTATCCTACTGCACTTTTACATATTTTTAAAAATTTCGGTGATAAAGAGTTTTTAGAAGGTATTCAAGTACCTTTTCTTTTGTCTCAACGTTTCCGGAGCCCCAGAGTAGATACCCCGTGCGCATGCGTGACAGGAGGGTCGCTCAACGGAGCATGCGCGGCCTTGGCCTTGGTCAATTTGTCTGCGAGCGGAGCCCCAAGGGTGCTAGCCAGAATTCTTGCACCTTTTCACGTGGCCTTTATTTTTAGCCGTCTGTTCTTTGGTCCATGTCCTAACGGGAGCATTTATTAAAGAGAGGCGCGTAAGCAACACAGATGTTGGAATTCATGCTCATGATTGAGTACATGGCCTCGTGATGATCTTCACTTTATCTGAAGGTGGCCTTTTCGCTCATTGCAGTGGGTCCCTCGGATGACACCTCTGGACAGCAGGAACCCAGAGAAGGAAAAGATGGTGACTATTATGCCTAATTCTGATTTTCATTTATAGAGACAGATGGTTTGTTCAGAGCAATACAAAGAGCCACTAGTTGGTATTTTAAACACACAAGGTAAGAATTTCAGACATAAGGTAATGAAAGCAACTTTTGATGCTATATCCCTGGCCCTTTTGATTTTTTTTTTTTTTTTGAGACAGTCTCACTAAATTGTGTTGGCTGGCCTCAAACTGGATCCTCCTGCCTCAACCTTCCAAATAGCTGAAGTTACAGGTATTTGCCAGAAGTTTCAATCTATATTTTAATCTTGACCCTGAACAACTGACACAAAATAACTTTTTGGTTGTTGGTGTTACTGGGGATTATCCCAGGGATACTTTACTTCTGCTTTGGCTGATGATGATGATGATGATGATGATGATGATGCTTCTTCCTCCCCCCCTTCTCTTCCTCCTCCTCCTTCTTCTTCCTTCTTTCTTATTTCTTCTTATTCTTCTTTCAGGGTCTCACCAAGTTGCTGAGTCTGGCCTGAAACTTGGGATCCTCCTGCCTCAGCCTCCCCAGTCTCTGACTGCAGCCACACACCACCATGCATGGCTAAAATAACTCTTTTATTGAATTCCTCCCTATATCTGGTGACTTTGAAATGGTTGTCATGAAATTTGTTGTTTAGTCAGTGAAGGTTTATGGAAATAATATCCCTGCAACATAGCCCCCAAAGAAAAATGGAGAGAGGTGAGGCTCCGGAGGAGGGAGGGGAAACTAGCCCAGGAACAATGGGCCCTGGGGGAAAGGGGCGGGTACTGAATGCTGGCCTAAACCAGGACTTTCTCCCATGGTTAATTAGTCCTGAACTGAAGCACAGCCAACACCAATGGGCAAGATCTGAGTACTCATCCCTGGGATCTGGACTCTCATCTCCCCAGACAACACTGAGTTTCAACCTTTTTACAACCACCTCCTTTTTTTTGGGGGGGGGTTGCTGGGGATTGAACCCAGGGCCTTGTGCTTGCGAGGCAGGCACTCTACCAACTGAGCTATATCCCCAGCCCAACCACCTTCTAAATTAAAGTTTTAACCTGTTCAACTAGCCCCTGACTGTCAAGACTGCACGCACACAGCTCCCAATGATTATAGCATTGTACCCTATAAAACCAGAATCCCCTCTGTCACCGAGGGCCATTTTCCCACCTGGAGAGTGGACCCGAATGGTGCCGGAATCTGCCAAGGAATAAAGGCTTCTCTGAATCCGACAAGGTCTGCCTCCCGTCCTTTAGTGCTTACAGTTTCCTAGATCTTGTGGGAAAAGGTAGAGGTTTCTAGAAATGGGGCATGTAGGCACGTTTTAAGGTTTACGATTTTAGACACACTCCTGAAACTTGATGCTAATGCTCACATAGGCTAAGGTTTAAAATAGGTTCACTCAAAGAATACAGTTAACAGGAGATTGATCATTCCATCTATAAAATAAAAAATGTGATTTACTCTCGGTTTCTTCTTTTTCATGATGCATGATATTGGACGGCTCACCTCGGGCCCTCCTTCCATGTCAGCCATTGCTGGGAAGCCAGCTTCATGCAGGTGTCCCTGGACAGTGTCTTGTCTCCGCTGCTCCATGTGCCTCCCGTTCTCCTCTGGGCTTCTCAGAGGTGGCTTCCTAGCCTTGGAGCATGTGAGTCAAACACCTGGGAGGCAACCCTGGATCAGGAGGTGAGGGTGTGGGGTAAGTGCCCCCCTTTTCTCTTCCTCAGGCTGCGACTTCTGAGGCACGTTCCTCAGGACTTCTTAGAAGGTCGCAGAAGACAGGGAGTGCTTCGCACCTTCTCTTCTTTCTTCCTGGCCGTACTTCCTCCAGTCCCACACCTGTCACTCTCCCAAATCACCTTCCCTTACAAAAGCCCTGGTTGCTGCCTTCTGAGGGCAACGCAGCTGAGACATGAACATGATATGCTGCAATCAAGATGGGAATTTGAATTTGGATTGTATTTTCTGTGGATGGGATGCAAAGAGAAGTTTGGAAAGCTTCGGACCAGATGGCCGTAGGAATCACAGCATTTAGAATTAGAATCGCCAGGTTCTTATCCATTGGGGGTCTGTGTTTAGGAGTATCTGAAGCTCCCACCAAAGTAGTAAGAGATCCTCAAGCCTTGCCAAGCATGAGGAGTGCCTTTGGACGTGTGAAACATCAGCAAAACCCAGAAAACAAAACCAAACAAACGTTTTCACAATCATTCGAAATACTCAAATCTTGTAAGTCACCTGCACTGTTTCTAGGTGTAATTATAAAGGAAATGAGGTATCGGTAAGAAATTGTGAATCTCACTCTAGGGCCTGCGGGGAGATGGAGAGGAGAGCCGGGGAGGCCTGCTCTGCTTCCGTCATGATCCATCCCAGGGAGGGTGGCCTTTGCATCAGCCAGGGATGTGGCGGGATGCTCAGGATCTGAATATCTAGTTACCTCTGGAACTTCTTTGTGGTGTGTGATCTAGGTCAGTGGTTCTCACCTGGGTAAGACCGTCTTCTTTTAAAGACACTTTGACTAGGAGGGAGGTAGAAATGGCACCTTGGGGGTCCTATCTCAGATCTTCATCAGCCATTCTGCAGCTGGCAGGAGTGTGGGAACCACAGCCCTGGCCCCTGTGCTCCTCACCAGGGCCTGCAGGCTTTGGAACCTTCACTGTTGATTCACATTCCCTTCCACAGAATAGGCTCAGGAAACAAAAGATGACTTGATTAGCTGGCAGGTGAGAAAAAAGGGGCAGGCAGCCACCCAGCTCATAGATGATCTTCTGGACTTTGGAAGTCGGCTGTTGGGGAACAAGCATACAGGGATATATTTAATCCCGAATTTAGCTGAAATACTGCTGTGTCACAATGACTAGAGCAGGTCACGATGCTCCTGGAATATTAGCGACTAATCAAGGCAGAATAAGATCAGTGCAGCACAGAGAGAGTAGTTGCTAAGTGGTGGTCACAGCCGAGGTGGATGAGTGAGGGAAGGGCCTGTGAGGGCTGTTGTGGCCTTTCTTTCCAGAATATCATGATTCTGGTTCTTTTAAGCAAACTTTTCTTAAACGTGGTCCTGGGCTGTTTTCCTCCTTTTCTCGGAAGTCACATTTTCCACTGGGGGATGGGAGGTAAAGAATTCCGAGACAAGTCAGGAGTAGGAATGGAGAAAGAGAACTGAAGAGAGTGTGGGTGCATGTGTTCACATCAGCACCGAGGGAGACGGAAGGAACTTGAGCAGGGAGAGGTGGCCAGGCAGGCTTCTCCTCTAACATTGGCAACAGAGGGGAAGGAAAGCAGAGGAGCACTGGCCACTGGCTACATGGTGGGCAGCCATCATTCCCGCTCAGTGTACCCCTCAGCTCCACTCCCAGTCACCAGAGTCCTTGACCTCTCCTTGACCCCAGATGGGCAGCTGACAGGCCTTGCCAGTGACTCCTGAAATGGTGTGGCAAGATGGACTGAACCGACCCCCTTTTTCTCCCTGGAGATTTGAACTCAGGTACCCACAGGACATTAGCTCACGCCATGATGGGAAGAGGTCTGTGGCCGCCCTGAGCGCTTCAGGCTTTCACAAGTCAGACTTCCAGTGAGGCCTCCTGGGGTGGCGAAATGCTTTCTTTCTGGTTTCATGATGCTTTGATTCACCATTCTATTTTTATATCATACGAATTATTGGAGCTGCCAGTGGAATGGCTGGATTTGGAGGAGTGTGGTAGCCCTAATGGAATTAATTAATTGAATAATATTGCCTGACAAATGGCTTCATTATACCCAAGAGGGCCTGCGACTTAATTACTGATGTCATTTATCTCTCTATTTGCACCCCAACAATAAGTGACTCTTTCTCATTAACGGTGGGGCATCTTCCAAAAGGAAGAAGAGAAGCCAATGTAGCTGGAAAAGGGGGGGAGGGAAGCAAAGTCTTTGTTCCCCACCTCATTATCCTGATAAATCATAACAGACTCTGCTAATTAGATGGGCAGGATTAACCACTGACTCCTGCCCAACAATTACCTCACTGAGAAACCCCACTGAGAACATTTCCTACCCTTGGGAGGAGATGAAAGGACGTCTGTAACAGAAAAGGGGACCATTATTCCAGCCAAGTTTGGGGGATCACAATTGTCAAGACAAATTTCTCAACAGAAGAGCTGGGGCGGTTTCAGGTATGTCACCTGTGAGCCACGGCCACGGCTGAGTGTCTGATGCAGATCTCCTAATTCAGGTCTTAGGTCATTCATGGTCCTCGGAGCCTCCAACTATCCCCAGGAGATCAGAACCTAATTAAGCAGAGGAACAGGTGTAAAGAGGACCTGATTTGATCTGGCCAAATTAATTGCTAAGATTGGACTTGTGTTTGGTAACTGGAAACAGTGAATTAACTACAGCCGGAATACAGCTAATCCCTCAGTCTCGCTGCGACTGTGTATGAAATAGACTGGGCTCGCTGGAGAACACAAACAGATGGATTTGCAGCAAAGATAAAACTTATCTTTGCACGGGAAAGGCTGTGGATGGAGCGCAGTTATAGAGAGAGGGTGGCTGTGTGTCCTCATTGCTTGCTGGGACGGTCCTGGCTTACACCTGTGGTCACTGCAGAAATTTTAACAGTGCTCCCTTAATACTGTCAAAAAGAAAAAAACAGTTCCAGTTTGGACAATATATTGAATGGTTATTGGATTTCATATCAAATTTTTTTTCTTTTGTGGTCCTAGGGATTGAACCCAGGAATGCTCTACCACTGAGCTACAGCCCCAGCCCTCTCTATTTTTTGAGACAGGATCTCACTAAGTCTGGTCTCAAACTTTCAATCTTCCTGCCTCACTCTTCCAAATTGCTGGGATTACAGGTGTATGCCACCATACTTGGATTTCATGTTTTTATTATTATTATTAGTAGTAGTAGTAGTAGTAGTACCAGGGATTGAACTCAGGGTCACTTGGCCACTGAGCCACATCCCCAGCCCTATTTTGTATTTTATTTAGAGACAGGGTCTCACTGAGTTGCTTAGGGCCTCGCTAAGTTGCTGAGGCTGGCTTTGAACTCACGATCCACCTGCGTCAGCCTCCCAAGTGCTGGGATTACAGGTGTGTGCCACCACGCCCGGCCTGAGGCTGGCTTTGAACTCACGATCCACCTGCGTCAGCCTCCTGAGCCACTGGGTTTACAGGCGTGAGCCACGACGCCCAGCTTCATGTCAATTTTAGGCTGTCTTTTGTTTTTTACTTTTTCCTTACCAGAAGACTGATTTATAGGATGATTTGTTTCCCCCCAAAAGATGTTGGAGTTCTAACCCCTGTACCTGTGAATGTGATCTTAACTGGAAATAGGGTCTTTGCTGATGATTCAGTTGAGAGGACATCATCAGGATAAGCCCAAATCCAATTTGACCAGTGTCCTTATGAAAAGGGGAAATTTGGACACAGGGTCACAGGGAGAATGTGTGAAGGTGAAGGCAGAGGTGGGGTTGATGTGTCTAGAAGCCCAGGAGCACTAAGATCACCAGCAGCCAGCGGGGAGATATGGGTCAGAAATTCCCCTCACAGCCTCAGGAGGATCCAGCCCGTCATGCAGACTTGATCAGACTTCTACCTCCAAAACTGTGGGACAATAAACGTGTGTTGCCTAAGGATCCTTTGTTACAGCAGCCCTAGCAAACTTATCCACGTGGTCCTGGTTTTGAAGTATCTGATTGATACTCTAGTTGGTCTTGATTTGTCCAGTTGACAGAATGGAACCATCTTGGTGGCAAAGGCTGGCTTCAGGGTGAGCATGAGAAGCTAGCTGACCAACTAATGCATACCGATTTTTCTTCTCCCCTGTTCTGGGAGAAGAGGGTGATAGAGACAGGCCTGGCACTTGGCCCCAAGGAGTTGGCAGTCTGATGGGAAGGCAGGCTGTGCAGGTGACCTTTTGTTCAATTAGGTAATTGTGAACTTGTCTGCGTGTGTCCAGGAGGGAGGGAAGCTCACCACGGAGGAGCCATTCCAAGCTGGGCTAAGAAGCAGCCTCCCGGAAGGGACCCTTCAGCTGAGACCTGATGAGCAAGGGAAGGGCTACTGGATTTTAAGAGGCAGCAGGAGGGCTGGGGTGCAGCTCAGTGGCGGGGGGCGTGCCTGGCATGCGTGAGTCCCTGGGTTCCATCCCCACTGCTGCAAAAAATGGAAAGGCGGTGGAGGGGAAGCACACAGGGGACAGGGAGCCTGGGCACACACCAGGCAGCCAGATCCCCGCAGAGAGAGCAACCCCGGGCCCACAGTACTCTTGTTCTTCTCAGGCCTCATGGCCTCAGTCATCAGAAGTCTACCATGCAGCGGACCCCAGGCGAAGGTGAGCTTCCTGGTAAGTGCTGATGTCCCAGAGCTGGGAATGAGGGTGCAACAGCCTCCCAGAACCAAGCCACCACTTCTGTGGGGAGAGCTCAGAGCAGGGGAGGACAGCACCTGGGAGAGGAGTCTCGTGGCAGTGCCCTGGGCAGGGGAGAGGGATGGGAGAAGTAAAAAATGTGGATCTTGGTTCAGAGAAGAGGGGCTCTTTGATCCCTGATCTTTCTGGCCAATAGTTTTCAGGTGGCTGGGCTTGAAGAGGCCACAAGTCATGTCCAAAACCCTGAGTATGTCCAAGTTTATAGTGTGATTCCTATTTCCCTGAAGCAGAATTTGGGTTGCCACTTGTCTCGGTTTCCTTCAGACATGGTAGACGGTCCAGAACGTTCTATGGAACACTTTTTGTGGTGGCCTCTTGCCTTTGAGGATCCAGATCACACTTTGATGAATGTGGGTTCACATTTTGGGCCTTGGACTCTGCATCCAGAACCTGCTGGGATACCATCTTGAATTTTGGCATTCACTCTTTTGTCCGGAGCCTGGGGAAATAATGACACCTGTAGGTCCAGTCTGTGCAGGGCCTGTATTTTTGAACTCTAGCTTTGGCATTCCTTAGGTGCAGCTCGACAAAAAAGGGGCAGTGAATGGTGAGATTTTCAAGATGGATTTCTAGGTTGGTTGTTAAAGTCAGTTTCTCTTCTCTGGTTAACTTCGCTATCTGTCTCTGATGGGCCCAAGACAAAGAGTTCTGCTAAGGGGAAACTGGGCTCTGATTGTGGAGGCAGGGCCTGTCTTATGTAAGCATACAGGTCTGTGTTTCAAAATGAAAAATAACAATAATAATTAAAGTTTCTCTAGGCTCCTTGTGTCCAAACCAGTCTTGCAAAACCACCTTTGGATGAGCTTTAAGTGTCAGCAAATCAGAAACATGTGGATTTAATTTCCTTTGAAATACACCAGGGGGAGAAGGGGCAGCAGGACTTGGCAGCCAGCTGCTTAGGGTTTGCCAAACCCCAAATATCTCACACTCTGTGAGAGCCATTATGCTGGCCCCCAGCGGTATCATCTGGCCAGCCAGCCACTGCATTTCTTTTTGTACCATCTAGGCTTTCTCGAACCATTATGTTGTTATTTGGGTCCATTTTGGTTGCCAGAAGGATACTGTTAACACCACCCATATGCTGTAACAGGACTTTGGAAGAGGGACCCATACTGAACGAGGTGTCAGGTTGCTCCAATCTTATCTAGATCAACAGGCCATCTCTTTAGCTATTACTGTGCCTTGAAAACCCAAACCAACTGTGGGAGAGGTTTTCCAATTTAACTTCTAGATGGGAAATATTTAGCTTTTTTGCTGGATGATGGTGTCAGGTCCCAAATATTTCACTACCTACCATCCAACATTCATGCACATAATGTGAAACACGCCCATATTCTAGGAAAAGCACAGCCATCCCACCGTTAAGCTCCAGGGTCAATGTGGGTCCACAGTCTTCTGGAAATGAAGGAGGAGTTTCAGTTAGAGGAGCCGAGCCACACAGCGTGGTAGTTCTGAGATCTCTCCAGGACCTACAGACCCTGACCCCCTAACTGGAGAGTAAAATTGTGTTAATGAGCTCTGTATCACTCTCTGGCCCATTATTTTTCTCTTTTTGAGATTAATGCCTCCCTTTTCCTCCTATGTTTTCAATCATCCCTTTCTAAAATAATAAAGTACATTAAAAAGTAAAGGATAGCCAGTTGTGGTGGTGCATACCTGTAATCCCAGCTACTCAGGAGGCTGAGGCAGGAGGATACAAGTTCAGCCTGGGAAACTTAGTGATACCCTCTCTGGCCAAGCGGGGTGGTGCACACCTATAGTCTCAGCTTCTTTGGAGGCTGAGACAGGAGGATTGCGGGTTCAAAGTCAGCCTCAGCAAAAGTGAGGCGCTAAGCAACTCATTGAGACCCTGTCTCTAAATAAAAATACAAAATAGGGCTGGGGATGTGGCTCAGTGTTTGAGTGCCCGTAGGTTCAATCCCCAGTAACAAGAAGAAGAAAAAAAAAAAATTAAAAAGTCGGGGAATGTAGCTCAAAGGTAGACTGCCCCTGGGTTCAATCTCTAGTACCACCAAAAAAAAAAAAAAAAAAAGTTTGATTCTTTAAAAAAGCATTTTTTCACCTAAAACAACTAATACTTAGGTGTCTGCTATGTGTCATATGCTGAGTCTTTTGTTGTCTTCATTTTACTGAAGAAGCAATTGAAGCAATCCTAAGGAGACTGAGTAGCTTATAGGTCACACAATATGTAAAAGAGCTGGAACTTGACTTTGGGCTCTCAGGCTCCAGAAATGGTGTGCTTTTCCCAGTAGCAGTGTCGCCTTTTCTCTATGTGAGGATAATTTTATGTATCAACTTGACTGGGCCATGGGATACCCAGTTGTTTGGCTAAACATTATTCTCATGTTACTACGAGGTTGGTTTTAAAAATAATATTAACATTTAAAGTGGTAGAATGAGTCCAGATTACAGCAGATTACCCTCCATCATGTGAGTGGGTCTCATCCAATTTGTTGAAGGCCTGAATTAGAACAAAAGTGTGACTTTCCCCGAGTAAGAGGGAATTCTCTTACTTGACTAATTGAAATAGGGACATCAATTCTTCTCCTGCCTTTAGATTTAATCTGAAACATCAGCTCCTTGGGCATCCCAAGCCCACGATCCTTCAGACTAGAACTTACAGCATCTGCTGTCCTGGTTCCCAGGCCTCCAGACTCACTAAAACTGCATTTTTGGCTTTCCTGGGTCTCCAGCTGGTGAGGCTCACCCTGCAGATCTTGAGACTTGTCAGCCTCCATTTGCATGAGCCAATTCCTTATAATACATCTGTTTATGTGTAATATAAAATCTCATTATCTTTATTGGATGATGTAAAATCCAAGACCACGCAGTGTGTAAGTCTGTTGTCTCTTATCCTAGGTGAGTACTTAGTCCATTGACTTCCAGGTCTCTTTTGCAAAGCCAGCACCACCTTAAGGTTCAGAAGAGGTACCCTGTTCTCCCCAACCCCTTCTTGCCCTCCTAATGTCCATTCTGGTGAGCTGGGGCCATAGTTGACCTATTAAACATCGACAACATGTTCTGAATGTTTCAATAGTTTTGTTCATTAAAAGCAAATGGAAGATCAGCGAAGCAATGTTTACATGTCTTCAACTGCTCTTATCAAGTAGTGGGAAGTTCAGAAGGAGGCAGCTGTGGCCTTCTGTGCTGTTTATAAGCAGAGCACAAACAGCACAAAATCCTGCATGATCCTCTCATCCTCCTCCATTCTCCAACCTCCCGGCCACCCCAAGCACATCTCCCCAGAAGTGGGACTTGAACCCCCGCTAGGCAAGCACTACCCCACCGAGCTACATCCCAACCCTTTATTTTATTTTGAGACAGGGTCTGACTACATTGCCCAGGCTGGCTTTGGACTTGAGATCTTCTTGCCTCGGTCTCCTGAATTGCTGGGATTGCAGATGTGAGCCACCTCAGTCATCCCACCCCAAGCATTTTTTTATGTTGAGATGTCTGCAGAAAACAGACGCAGGAAGAATGGTGCATTTGCCTTCAGGTCAGGGTTTCTTGTTGAAGCACGAGAGCCCTCTCACACGCCTGCATCTGGTTCTGCAGGAGTCGCTGAGATGGCAGCAGAAAAGGAAGGGCTGGAACGGAGGCGTCAGAGATGCTGTAGCAAGTGGGACTGATGCTTACGAGCAGAGATCCCTGGTCTTAATGAATGAAATTCAGCAAGTCCTCACGTGGAGAGAGAATCCGGAAAGGGAATTGTGGGATTGGACAAGTGGATGAGGTTCAGTTAGGTCAAGGGCAATGAGAACTTCCCATCCTTTTAAAAAAGTTTGTTTTTAGTTGACACATAATAATCATACCTATAGGTGCAGTGTGAGCTTCCATCATGTGCATGCTGTGTAGCGATCACACCGAGGTGTCTAGTATACTGCCCGTCCTTGGAATGGGATCATGTCTCTTTCCCTACCTCCTCGTCCTAGGACAGTATCATTTTCAAAGGTCTAGTTCTGTGGCATCAGACCATGAACTGGTTGCTGTAAGCAGCAAAGAAGAAAAGAGCATTTTCCATTTTAAAAGTGAGCCTCCCACGCACTCGCTCTGCCTGAAGGCTGAAGCTGTGACCTCCACTGGCACCTCTCTAATGGATAATGGGTAGTTTTCTGTACTTTGAAAAGCACTGCGTTTTGTCTCTGCCAGTCGAGTAAGCTTTGCCGGCAGGGTTGAACACGAGCTGCCGCTCCTCATGGAAATGGCTTTATTCCATGACACCCACGTAGGGGCTTGTTTTCATAAAGTGGCTCAAACACCCTGGACCACGGGCTCTGAGTGGAGGAGGAGGACGGAGATCAGTGAAGCATTTGCTTTGGGGGAAGAAATCAAGCCAAGAGATCTATTCCTTCCAACTGACCTTACAGGTAGATATCAACTCACGTGGCCGCTCAGGCCTAATTATTCACTGAGGGGCAAACAGGGCTCATGTTCCGGGCTTCCCAACCTCCATCCTCTCCCTTTCAAAGCCTCAGGATCAGCAGGCTCGGATGCCATTCCCAAGCAGCCAGGTGCCTTTGATGGATCTTGACATCACCTGGGCACATTCCATCCCCTCATAGTCGTCCCTAGCAGTGAGCCAGCCCCAGTGCCACTGGTCATGGGACTGAACAACACGGTGTCTTTCTACTGGGGTCCCCTCTGGGATTTCTCCAGCCTGCAAAGAGGTCTGATTGTGCATCAAGGTACTTAAGCAGTCTTTAAAATATTGATTCAAATTGAAATCACCTTAAAAATTACAGATCTCTAATTCTACCTTCAGATTAATGAAATAGAGTCACTTGGGGGATGAAAGGGCTTGGATGTTGGTGTTCTAAAAATCTTCCCAGGGAGCTTCTAAGGTGCAGCCAGGGTTGAAGAGTACTGAACTAGAGAAAGGAACTAGAAAAATTCGTGGCTCTGTTTGCAGGGATTTCTGGGTCTCTGTCTCCTGCTGACCCTGACTGGTTCTGTGACATTTGTAGGTATAAGCGAAGGGCCACAGCAGAAGGATCATGACTCTGGGAGGGGCTTCCTTGTTGTCTCTGTTGGTAGGGAACACATACCGCACAGGTTAAGCCCTCGTGGCCGGTGGGGACACACCCACACTCAAACCCTCTCCCAGGTGGGAAAGCCCTCCAGGTGGTCACCTGGCTGGGCATGCAGGGGTCACCGTAGCTATAGCTGCTGTCTTCAGGACCTCAGCTTCTAACGAGTTCCCTAACTTTTCATCACTCATAATCTGATTTCCCATTGATTAAAAAGGCACTTCATTTATGCTGGTGATATTAAAAAACTCATCTTATGACCAATGGGATCTTTCTAAGCTCTATTAATGCCACACCACTCTTCTATCAAATAAAAATATCCTAATTTTTGGTGGCCCCTGGCTCATTCCAAAGATGACAAGAAAGCTTGCAAGAAATGTGTTTTAAAAGGTTGAAACAAATGGATGAGAAAGATGTCCTCTGCAAACCGGAAGCACAGGAAACCGGTGTGGCTCTCTTATCATATGACAAAGTAGACTTCTGTTGATCCATCCAAACAAGCTTTTTTATTGCAAGAGTAAAAAGGACTTTACTGGGGTCTTAGATATTGCAATTCAGAAAACGCAGATTTAGACAGTTCCAAATCCGTGTTCAGAAAAGGCAGGGGAGGTGAGAACTTATGTGAGCAAATAGTGCTGTTTTATTACCAAGCAGTAGAAATGCTTTTGTGGGGAAATGCCATTTGGAGTTGAGAACAAGGGCTGTTGACAGGTGCTGTGTGATTGATAGAAGATTAAGAAAAGAATGTTGTACTTGGTAAAAATGTGCACAAAATCTAACTGCCACAGCCTGTTGAGTGCATGTCGACTCTGGCCCACATCACAATCTGTTCTAGGTCAAGGTTGAAGGTAACCAAAGCTCACATTCCTGGGCAGCCATGTGAAGGCTTCCCTAATGGCCTCTCTATTCCTTTTTGAAAAGCGCTTTCAATGTCCTTTTCATGATTTTTCCTTACATTTTCATCTTTCAAAGTAAGGAGTACAAACAGAGCTGATCCCTCCAGATGGCCCCTCCCACGCCCACCTCTGCCCTGCCTGGGCATCAGGGCCATGTTTATAGGGTCAGGAATCTCAGGAAGGGTGCAGGAAGCCTGGGTAAGGAATCTCTTGGTCATTTTATGTTATCAGAACAGAATACTCAAGACTGTGGAATTAATAAGGAATAGAGATTTATTTCTTACAGTTCTGGAGACCTGGAACTCCAAGGTTGAAGCCCTATATCTGGTGAAGGCTTCTGGGGTCATCCTGTAACAGCAGCTGCTCCTTTGAGAGTTATCCTTGGCAGAGTTACTGCCACATCCCCTCCCTTTGCCCTTCTGCAAGCCTTCCATTCCCTCCTTTTTGTCTGGAACCCTAAATTCTAAAGAGAAGCCCCACCCAAATGGTAAAGATGTTAACTTCTAAGTAATCTTTCTTTTGATCTACAGAACCCAAAACATCTGGCAATCTTTGTAACATCCCTTTTTGGTCTTTAGTTCTGTATCAACCAATGCAAAGCATGTAAACTTTTGTGAGGCTTAATGTGCAAAGGAAGAATATGTCTAATTTTTTAAAAAGTACAGGAACTAGCCCCAGAAGTTTGAAGTGGATTGCAAGGATTTGGCTAGAGGGGAGGAAAAAGAAAGGGGGAGAGGGGAGAGGGAGAGAAACGAGGGGAGAGGAGAGTGGGAGAGGGAGAGGGAGCCGTGGATGATGAAAATCCCACTCGGCATGTAGCTTTCCTGCCTGTATTAGTCAGGGTTCTCTAGAGGAACAGAATCAACAGGAAGTATGATCATAAAATGGGGATTTATAAGATTGGCTTACACGACCAGAAGCTGGATAGTCCACAATGGCTGTCTGCAGCTGGAGAGCTGGAAGAACCCACAGCTGCACAGTCCAAGAGGTTGAAGCCCCAGAACAAGAGGGACCAACAGTGCTACCCTAGTCTGAGACCAAGTCTTCTGGAAACTACCTGGGCAATCACTGGCAGAGTCCACTTTGGAAGAGTGAAGAAGTGAGAGTCCAGTATCCTCAGATGATTGAAGCAGCGATCAAGAACCCGTTCAAGAAGAGCCAAGCTTGCATCCGCATCTGCTTCCTTGTTCTTCCAACTTCTATTCCATCCTGTTGGGTGGTGCTGCCCTTGCTTAGGGAGGGTCTCCACTCCAGTTCACTATCTCACATGCCAATCATTCCTAGACCCGCCCTCACTGACACACTCAGAGGCCTCTTAATCATCTGTAAACTCTTAATCCAATCAAGTTGACAATTCAAATTAGCCATTACACGGCCCATTGTCTCAATTGTCTCACTGTTTTCCCTCCCTGTGACAGCCCTTTCTACCCCTGAGTTCCCCACAGTGGAGCTTTGGGGATGAGTGGCCCTCCATCTTCTTCAGGGCTAGCCCTTGAACAAATCTGATTCCCTCCCACCAATTCTAGTCTCTCAAGTATTGGCCCGCAAGTGGCGAGCTGTCCTGACCTTAACCTGGTAACAATCCCATGGCAGAAGGCAGAAGAGCAAGAAGGCACACACAAGAAAGAGCAAGAGGGGCTTTTATGACAACCCACTCCCCAGATAATGACCATCTATTCATGAGGACAGAGCCCTTGTGACCTACCCACCTCTTAAAGGTCTCTCCTCTTGACACTGATGCATTGGGGAGCAGGTTTGGGGAGCTTTGGGGAACATATTCAAACTGCGGCAGAGTAGCTGGGCCCCCCACCCCGGGGGTGCTCCACAGACACTCTGAGGTCCTCACAGTACATGGCTCTGTTCTGGATTCTTCCTCCCCTCTTTCCCCCTTCTCTTCTTATCTTCCAGGCTTTGGCATAACCTTATCCAGGAATTCAGCTTTCACGAAAGCTAAAATGCACTGGTGGGATCCCTAGGACCATGCCACTCACACACTGTGACACAGCAGTACCCGTGTCATCCAGGAGCTTATGAAATGCAGATGCTCAGCTGCACCCCCACCTGTCTCATCAGAATCTGCATTTAAATGAGATCCCAGGTTATTTGTGTACACATTGTAATTTTAAAAGCACTGCTCTAGGGCACACACATCACGAGGATATGAACTTGCACATCTTACAAATATTTTTTAACAGTTAAGAGAAAAGGAAGTTTGCTTATTAAATTAGTGAAGCTTAAAAATAAAAGATTGTATCAATATTTTTGTTGAATAAGTTCTCTTTCATTAGACACTGCTGGTGAGAATATAAATTAGTACATTTCTAAAGGGCAACTTGTTTGAGAAGCCTTAGAACAATTCACAGCTCTGTAAAGGAACAATTTGCTTTTAATGATTTCATCTTATGGAAAAATTTAGGTTGTGAGGGAGCTTCAAGGATATGGTGCAAAGGATTTTCATGACAATGTCTTAGTTGTTTTTCTGATTTTCACTTCTTTTCTACTAATAGATCCCCAGTTTTGTAGGGAAGGGGTGATGCGTTCTGGTTTTTGGATTCTTTGCTGGTAGGGGTGGGGGGCTAATGAGATGTAAGCGGAAGTCACTGGGGGATATGTCCAGGAAAATGCTTCATGAGGGGAATCAGCTCAGCTCCCTTCTGACCTAAGACTCTGCCTGGAACTCCCTGGGGTGTCACAATGACAATGATCAGTGTCAGCACTGCCTCCTTCCAGAGGTTTCTTTATATGAGAAAAATAAAACCCTCATTTGTGTAAGTCACTTTCAGGAGTTTGATATTTGCAGCTGAACACGACTCATAACTTATATACAAAGTGAACGTCCAAAAGTAGGAGCTTGATTAATAAATTATCCTTTATCCACACAATGAAATACTATACAACATTAAAAAATCATGTAGAACTGTGGTTTCAAATTACTTCCCATAGAAAATGCATCCCTTTTCTATTCAGTCTTTCATGGAATCCCAGTAGATGGTACTATCGAAAGTAGAGCTATTGTGGGAGTACTAGCGGGTGAGGACACAGAATCTTCTCTTTCCACCTTGCAAAATTTACTCTTTCCCCTGGGAAAGCCCGGAAACCACTTTTCAGGCCTCAAGATTTTGGTAAAACTATAGAACATAGTTTGAAAGCCATCATTAGAATTATCTATCTACATAAAAAACAAAATTCATGTGATCATGATAAAGCAAACAACTACTTAACTAAACTATGGTATAATCAAATTTTAGATTTTAAAGTAGATATAAATATTCATTTCCCAAACTTTGTAAAATAGGAAGTCATGTTCATAGTAATTACCAAATTGTCTTGGCTGGTGGTCCCCTTCTGTGTCACAGCAGCCCCTTCCTCCCCATCTTCCTGTAGTCTCTGAGGGGTTGTAGGGGGAACGTGGACCCATTGGTTCATGGTTTCCACCACCTCAGTGGTCCTGCTGCTGCAGCTGGTGCCCCAGGAGTGGATGCCATCTGACCAGCGAGCCCACCTTGCACCCAAGAGGTGCTCACCATGCTGCCTAGCCCTGCCCTGCACACACCACCGTCCTCCAGGTGGGACTCTGCCACTTCCCACCAAGAACCAGGGGGATGTGCCATCTGCTGTGGGGCTGAGCTGTTTTGGAGCAGGCTGGGGAGCAGCGGCTAGGAGAGGAGTCATGATTTCTTTCTCCTTTTCTGCATCTAGACATCCAGTGTCAACCTCCCAGGCTCCCTCCATCTGCAGGTGGGCTCATCGGTCTCAACTGGTTTTCCCCATTCCTGCACCCTGTGAGTGTGTGTGTGTGTGAGTGTGTGTGTGTGTGTGTGTGTGTGCACGCGCGCCAAGGCCACGTAGACTGAAATTTATTTATTTATTTATTTATTTATTTTTGTGGTGCTGGGGATTGAACCCAGGGCCTTGTGCTTACACGGTAAGCACTCTACCAACTGGGCTATATACCAGCCCTAGACTCAAATTTAAAATTTTAATAGTTACCAATTCCTAAATACCTAGATTGGGTTGCTTAAACATTTTCTACTTATATTCGAAAAAATGCCAGGGCTGAGAATGCAGTTCAGTGGTTAAGTGTGCGCTAAGCATTTCAAGACCCTTGTTTCAATTCTCAGCACCAAAAATAACCCCCCACCACCAAAAACCCAGACTCTAAACACAACAGAAAACCTACGATAAACATGTATTACTTGTATTAAAGGGTAAGGATGCACCTGAAATCAGTTCTGACTCCAAGCATCCAATTCAATTGACTCTGAGTTTCCTGCCATCCAAGGTGAAGAATTTACCTGTGTTGGCCTTGGAGGGGAGGAGGTGGAGCATGGAGGGGCAGGAATGCACCACACACATGAAATAATCGTGTAGAACTGTGGTTTCAAGTGGGGGACACATTTTTATATTCAGTCCTTCATCAAATACCAGTATCCATAAGCAGTTGAGTTTTGCATCTTTATATTTAATCAACTGTGGATCAGAAACATTCAGAAAAAAAAAGCGTACTGAATATGTACAAATGTGGTTTTCTTGTTGTTACACCCTAAACGATATGGTAAGCAACTAGTACACAGCATTTAAACTGTAATAGGTATTACAAGTAATCTAGGGATGATTTAAAGCGTGCGTGGAGGCGGCTCATAGGTTATGCATAACTATCAAGCCATTTTAATGCAAGAGGTCTGAGCATTGGGGATCTTGGTGCAGGCGCGGGTCCCTGAATCCATCCGCCAAGGACACTGAGGGATGACTGATGTGTATGTGCACGACTGAAGACAGTCTGAAGTCTGCCAGTGCATCCCAGGAAAACCTACACCTCCTTCCTTCCTGCTGGCTTATTAGCTCAGGAGCACCTGTCACTGGGCTCCTTGCCTTGGTGACTGACTCTGGGGACACAGACTGCTCACACAGGGAACTGCGTCACAGACCTTCCATTTAGGGTGCTCCTTGGTTCCAACCTGGGCACATGAGAAACTGGCAAAGGGCACTGGGGAGGGGATGGGGTTTCTATTACAGTGAAGCGGTGAGATGAGAAAGATGGAGGTCGATATCACAAAGGACCAGCCTGGTTTTCACCAGGGAGAACACAGACGGTCCTAGTTCCCGTTGAATTCCTCCCTCCCTTTTTCTGCCGAGGGCTGTTAGCCTCGGGTTGATCTGCAGAAAGTTTCTGTCCCTTGATAGGACTTTCAACTCAGGTGGAAACTAGACAAGCAGATGGGGACACCTGCGCAGAGGTCTCTATTGAGCTTGGTCATTAGTGGCTCCCTCTGAGGAAGCCTGTTCAGCACTGTCAATTTTACTTAGCTGGATTTTCAAGCACCCTTTGTAGGGGACAAAATTTCAGAGCCCCTTTGCACTGTTACAACAAAAGAAGGCTTTTCCACCGTTGAAGGGGGAATCCCAAATTTTCACATCATTCCCACTTCTGACCCACTTCCAATATCTGCCAGCTCCTCTTCGATTTTTTCAGAATATTCTTTTTGATCTTCTTTCTTTTTTCTTGTCGTTATTATCTGACCCAGAGCCGCCTATCCTGTCCCACCCTATAGTTCTCCACATCGCTTTAAACAACTTCAGAGCAATCCTGTTTTGCTTTAAATGCTCTTAGTGACCCTTGTTTTCGTCATCTCACCATCCCCCACCCCCAACAAAGCACAAACCACTCCATTTCTTTCCATCACTTACATCTTCCTTAATAATACCAGCTAACATTTACCAAGCACATACTGTGTTTCTGGCACATGCACAAGTTAGCTTAATCCTGACAGCAGTCCTATGCAGCAGGTACGTCAATATATTACATTTGTTAGATAAGAAAACTGACTCTTGTTGGCCTGGGTGGCACACGCCTGTAATCCCAGTGACTGGGGAGGCTGAGGCAGGAGGATTGCAAGTTCAAAACCAGCCTCAGCAACTTAGTGAGTCCCTATACAATTCAGCAAGACCCTGTCTAAAAATATAAAAAAGGGCTGGGGATGAGGTTCAGAGGTTTAGTGGCCCTGGGTTCAATTCCTGGTACAAAAACAAAAAAACCCTCTAACTCTTGGAAGAGCCTTGGCCCAAGGTCCCCTGTGTGGAAGCTGGGAAGGATTCCAGCCTCAGCAGCCTGGCTCAGGCCTGGGCAGTCCACCATAGCATGAGTTCTGTGGTTCTTTCCTCTGAGGATCCTGTATTGAAATTTTCCCACACCTAATCCTGCCATTCAGAATTTCCAGTGGTCTCCATGGTGCCTCAAGGCCCTTCTGCCTGAAGGACCGATTGCTGTGGGGCACTCTGGTACAGGGTGTCAGACCAACAGCAGGAAGCCTCCCCTCCTTACAGATCCACATAGCTGTGGCCTGCCGACCAAGGACTCTCAGGACTATATAATGTCCCATTCCTGGTTGATGCTGCAGCTGGAGATGCATGGGCCTCTGGTTGCCTGAATTTTCTTTTTTTTTCTTTTTTCTTTTTTTTTTTTGCGATCCTGGGGATTGAACCCAGGGCCTTGTGCTTGCGAGGCAAACACTCTACCAACTGAGCTATATCCCCAACCCCAGTTGCCTGAATTTTAACTGAAAGTTTTGAAAAGAGATACTCATTCATTCTAGGAAATAGATAAAGGGACTTAAGATAGGGTTTTTAACTTGATCAAACACCTTCATGCAGATAATCACAGTTAATCTTCAGGGATTTTTATTATTACTCTCATTAAATTTTTTTTTTATTGAGACAAACTTCATAAGATTAACCATTTTAAAGTGTACAATCCAATGACAGTACATTCATAATGGTGTGTTAACCATCACCTCTCCCAAGTTCCAAAACTTCATCACCCAAAAGGAAGCCCTGCACAGATTAAGCAGTAACTCCTCTTCCTCCCTCCCCCAGATCCTGGCAGTTACCTACTGTGGCTCTGTCTCTGTGGATTTGCCCATCTGGATATATTCTACAAATGGATTCATACAGGGCATGGGCCTTTTGTGTTTGGCTTTTCCACTCAGCATGTCCTTGAGGTTCATTGGTATCAGAATCCCTGTGAGAATTTCCTTTTTTTTTTTTTTTTTTGGTGGTGGTATTGGAGGCTGAATCCAGGGCCTTGCACACGCTGGGGAAGTGCTTCTCTACCACTGAGTTATATTCCCAGCCCAGAATTTCCTTCATTTTTTGCGGGGTAAGTCATATCCCATTGTAGACAGTCCCCATTTGGGGTTATTTCCTGCTCTGGGCTACTGTGGATAGCGCTGTCTTGAACATTAGTATACTAGTATCTATTTTCAGTTCTTTTGGGTACATACCTAGGAGTAAAATTTCTGGGCCATATAATTTATCTCCACTTAACTTTGAGGAACCTCTCAGCCTCATTTTAAAAGCAAAAGACTTAAATTATGAGGTGCCCAAATTGGCAAGTGACAGCAGCCCTTCCAGCCAGGACTCATACTGCAGCCATTCTAAAACCCTGACCTGGGGAACAACACTCATTCTTGGGGCCAGAGCCAGCCCTTAGGGAGAATGTAACAATAACTTCAGAAAAGAGCTTCCCAAGGCCAGGAACCCCCGGAGAAATAAAACCAGGGGCTGTTTTTAATTGTAAATCCACAGGACTGGCTCACACATAGGTCCCAGCAAGCCAACACGATTTGAGCATGCTATTGAACACGCTTTCCTGTCTTGCCACATATTTTTAGTGTCCTCGTGAGGATTTCACACCGATTCTGCCACGGACAAAAAGTTCACCCTTGCTAGTTCCAATTGTCTTTCCCAGGCTGCATTTGTTGATTGAGGAGGCGTGGGTGCAGTGTGGTTCTGAAGGTCTGGTGTGACAGTCTGCAGAAAGGGAACGTGTTGCTAGCAGTGCGTACTTAAAGGGTTAAATGTCAGGGCCTGGAAGAGAGTGTGGGTCTGTGGTCAGCCCCCGCCTAACTGGGGAGTGGGGGGGATTATGAGGATATGGGGGAGGGGAGGGCTTTAGCAATGGGAAGCTTATTTGTCAGTGGTTTCTAGGGGAATTTTACCGGGAAGAGGTAAATTCGAAGGTCTGCTCCGACCTCTCCCTGTTTACTGGTGCATTTTCTTTGCAGCGAGGTGGCCTGGAAGGCTTTGCAGAGCTGGGTTAGCACACAGACTCACTCGGCTCCCGCCGTTCCTCCCCTCCCAGCCCTGGCCCCGCTGACCTGATTAATCAGAACCTTGCAAAGCCCACTAAGGAGGGCTCCCTGGCTAATCGCATCTCCGCACCCACGCGGGGACGGCGCCTCCGCTCCGCCAATGAGACGCAATTCTGCAGGCTGGCTGGGTGGTGGAAAATTCCATGCGCTCGGCGCGGCCCCTCGGCGGCCCCTGGAGGAATGGAGCGCTCAGCGCCGCGCCACCCACCGCCGGCAGAGCCAGCTCGCTGCGCAGTGGCAGTCGAATCCCCCCACCTCCCCCGGGGTCTCGGCGCCTGTCCACGGGACGTGGTGCTGCTAGTCGCTGTCGCCCCTGCTCTCCCCACCTCGTGCGAGGGCTGGCTATTTCAGCAAATCACAGGGAAGCTGGCGATGCCTGTCATCGCTGCGGGGACCGTGTGCGGTGGGCGGACACATCCCTGCCTCGTGGCATGTGCGCTTGTGCTGCAGACCACCATCCTCACCCCCACCGTGCCCACCCAAGCTACAAATCCCTCCGGGAATTGTTCCCTCAATTCCTCCTCCGGGCTTTGCAGCTCCGTGTGTAGGGAGAACGCACGAGGGGGGCACCTTCCTAAATCTACCCACCCTTGAACTGTAATGCCTTTTTAGAAGTGCCTGGGGGGACCTAGAAAGAAAAGGGTCGAGTTAGCAAAGGTGCGGAAACCGGCCGAGGAGGGCGCCCCAGTCACCAGCCCGATGAAACAGATCAGTGTGTCATGATTCAGAGAGGAACAGAAAATTCCAAGGCCACCGAGGAGGGACGCTTTGCTCCGAATGCCACCGAGGGGGTGGAGTAGGCCGAGTGGAGAATTAGGGAAGGGGGGTGCCCCAAATCCTTCTCTTCACTCCATTACACCTCAATTGTGGCGACAATCCCCAGTATTTGGGGAGGGGATCCAGACCTGTCAATGCTCTTTGCACCATGGAAGAACCTAGAGAACAGCGTCCAAACTTTAGAGCGCAGCCTTCTGCCAACAGGGGATTGCATTGGCGACTGGGGTTTAGGGCGTGGGGGAGAATGGATGGCTATCTGGGAGGCAGGAAAGGGAAAAGTACCGGTGCTGCTTCTTGTAGCGAGGTAGGAAGTTTCAGGAAGAATCCCTACAATGGAAGAGGAAGAAGAGCCCACAGACAACCCGAAGCCCTAAGGTAAGGGTTGAGGCTCAGGAAGACATCCAGGAAAGGAGGGCATGGGCATCCTGAGCACTTGAACTCCGAGGCTGTTGGTGGGCAGACTCCTCTCCTGGCTCTTTCTTCCGCTCCAAGGCAGGTAGTAGAAACTCGGACCTGTTTTTCCCAAAGGCCATCAAAACCTAGAGATATTACGAGCATCTTTCTTCTGCCTTTCCGTGTAAGAGCTGGCCAGAAAGAAGGTCTCCCATCCACCTTTTCTGATAGATCACAGAACTTCGTTGCAGAAGGGATCAATCACATTCCCACTAGGAAGGACCACGCCCACGACACAGAGTGGCCAAGAAGAATGGGAACAGACAGGCCTTGCTGGGAGCCCGCCCAGTCTATCCCTTTTGTCCAGGTACTTGTCCACTCACTGACCATTCTTCACGGCAACTGTCAAGGAAAAATACAAAATGGAGTAGCATTAGTTTCCAGCACTTAAAACGGAGTCCAGTGGTCCCTGTTAGTCAGATCTTAGATGTGATCCAGGCTGAACCTTTGAACTGGGCTGCAGGCACGCCCACCCCCAGATTCCAGTTGACCTTTGAAACACAGTGAATCCCTGCTGACTTTAATGAACCCCTTCCCCCAAACTACCTAACACCCAATCCCTCCTTATAGAAGAGCTTAACCCTTGCCAGGCAACCCAACCTACCCAGTCATAACTCCTGACTAACAAATGATGTTCAAAGCTATAAATACGGCTGCCATTTTGTAAGACTTTGAAGCACCTTTTCAAGACTGCTTGAATCTGTGTTTCCCCCTGGCAATCCTAATTTTCTTTGCTCTCAGGTTAATTTTATGCTGGGTCAACACAACTCAACATAAGATAGACATTTTTTCTTGAGTGTTTGAATCTTCATTTCTGAAGGCTCTCATGTCATGAAAGTATTCGATTAAATACATCTGTCATGCTTTTTTTTGGTTAAATTGTCTTTTGTTATAGGAATGGCAGTGCATCCCTTATGAGTGAGGAACAGTGTTATACCTTTCTACGCTTACATGAGTAAACAAAGTCCAGAATCCACAACCAAAAATCCCAATGCCCCAGTTCTGCAAGTTCTGGGAGAAATCTCACCTCTCTGAGTCTTTAGTTTTCACCTCTGCAAAATGAGGATATTTACAATTTCTGCCCCATTTACCAGCGAAGGTGATCTGTGAGACTAAAATAAAATGAAATTCTCTCTATGAGACCACAGAGAAATATATGGAAGTGATTTTTATCCACGTGCATACATGATGTCTAATCGATGCCATTTTAGTTGAATTAATTTTGAGCAAGAGCCACAGCTAAATCAGTCTGTACATTTGTCGGTGCACTCAGTAAATAATTATTAAGCAGCTATTATGTGCCAGAAACTGTTGCATGCATGCTGCACAGCACTGAGCACAACACAGAAATCTCTGTTGTTGGAAATCTTGTTGGAGGATGCACTATTACTAAACGGGGGAACTATGGAGATTTTCAGGCGGTGATAAAGATATGGATAAAAATAAAGCAGGAAAGAGGCGCGGGAGCCTCGGAGGTTGGGGGCAATTGGTAATAGGGCAGTGACGGTGGATTCGTGGAGAAGGTGATCTTTGAGCAGAGCCCCAGCAAAGAGGCAAGAAGGTGAGGCCCCTGGAGTCTAGGGCAAGAACATTTCAGGTGGGGAGCTACTGTGTGTCTGAGGTGGCCCTTCCTCTTGCAGGGGTAGGAAGGTGGGAACTGTCCCTGGAGTGGGGAGGAGGTGGGGTCAGGATGGAGTTGAGCCCATATGGCCTTGACCTGACCTTGCACTCTAGCTTTGAGGGTGAGTCTGGACAGTTGGAGTGCACCACCGAGGCCAAGCCTTGACCTCACTTAATGCAACTCCACTTTTAGCCTGGGTGCTGGCAGGCCAGTAGAAGCATTTGTCTCAGGGCTTGCTATGTTCTAGGCTGTGCCGGAGGCTGTGAGAACACGAGAGACCTGCGGCTTCCAGGAGGCCCCGTTCTCGTGAATAAAATTTAGCTGCAGAAAGCTCTGGGTGGCCAGAAGGCGAGGGCTGTGATCACTTGCTGCTCTGTGTGGTGGGGCCTGAGAGCAGGAGGACACTTGGAGCTTTGGGATGCCCAGGCGCCCCAGGAATGTGCTGGGGTCCCAAGTAGGTGCTCAATGATCTCTGTGGACAGAGTGACTCAAGTCCTTCTCTACCTGGGCCCAGGGTGGCCTGCAGCCCCTGGCAGCCATGCACATGCTGGTCATGGTTGCCAACACACAGCAGGGGCTGAGGCCCACTGCCCCGCAGTCACCTGGTGATGGAAGGCCTGATGAGGAAATAAACGAGCCAGCTGCTTGCAGTATGGAGTGTCCCCCGGGGGTTGAAAGATGGACCCCGGTGTCCAGCTTCAGCCTTGCTTCTGTAATAGGCCAGTCAAGAGTCTGAGGCCAGGTCCTGGGGGCAGCTGTTTCCCGCTCCAGAGGCCACTTTCCTTTCCAGGTCTTTGACCCTCCTTGGTTGGGCAATCCTGCCCGGAACGTCTCAACTCCCACCAGGCGAGGAGGGTGATCAGGGACAGAGAAGTTAGACCTGAGTTCAGAAAGTTCCTCAAAGCCTGGTCATCCTGGTCAGCTGGCCCTGGACTCTCCCTCAGCCCCTTGGGAGTGCAGCCATGGTGGACTCCCCCAGAGACTCTCCAGAAGGGCCTCCACCCCTGGGCACCTGCCTCCTCACCTCAGGAGTAAGGTTTCTGTCACGGTGCTGGGTTTCTGGCTCTGGAATTACCCTTGACCTCACTGGACAGGTTTGTGCAAGTCCTGTGACCCTCAGGGACCCAGCGTGTCCACGGCAGGCTCTGTGAAACCAAGCAACCTCACGTGCTCATTCCTGCAGGCAGTAGGAGCCAGGTTTCTTTGGGGCAGGAGGGGGAGAGAGAGGAGACGTTGCCTAGACCCCCTTCAGAGTGGAAGGTTTTATTTATTTGCCTTTTGAATAAATAATGCATCATAAGGTTTAAAAAAATAACATTATAAAACATTATGTGGTAAAAAGTGTTCCATCTCACCTGCCCAGTTCTTCTCCTCACCAAGGGCGGTAAGGGATCCTTTCAGAGGTTCTTTTAGCACCTACAAGTCAAAGAGAATGCATATTTTTCCCCCACTCCCAACTCTTTGTACTCAGTTGGTAATTGACAATAGAGTTCCCTGCTTGCTGTCGCCAGTGAACAGTGTATCTTAGAGATCTTTCAACATGGCACACCAAGCATTTCTTTATTCTTCTTTCTAATATTTACTATCCAAAACGTGCCCGAACAATTCCCTGTAGAGGAACATCCAAGTTGTTTGCAATCTTTTGCTTTCAAACAATGCTGCCATGGATAACCTGCAATTCTTCATTTAGCACGTGATTACGTTCACACCAAGGGCGAGTTCCTAGAAGAGGAACTGCCGAGTCAAAGGGCAAGTGCGTCTCTGATGGGGCAGATCTTGCCTCTGCGGGGCCATGACAGCCCATCGCTGGCAGCCCTCTGCGTGGGAGAGAGGGCCCTGCTCCAGAGGTGTCAGCAGGGTGGCTTTTTAAACTTTTGGATTTTTGCCATTTCTTATGCATTTTAAAAAATCAACATGGTTTTAATTTGTCTATTTCTTATTGACATTGAGCATCTTTTCATATGTTTAAGAACTATGTGTGTTTTCCTGTACGCTGTCCATATCTGTGTCCATTCTCCTGAGGGTTCGTTAACCTTTTGCCTTAGTAATTTGCAGAAGCTTTTTAGAGACTAGGAAAATTCACTGTTATCATTTTGTCATTTACTGACTATTCTTGTGTGTGTGTGTGTGTGTGTGTGTGTGTGTGTGTGTGAGAGAGAGAGAGAGAGAGAGAGAGAATAAGAGAGAGAGAGAATATGTTTTAATCTGGTTTGTTTTTGGCCATGAGGAGTTCTTAAATTTTCATGTAATTGAAATTGTCAACCATGTATTTTGTGGCTTCTGGAATTTGTGTCACAGTTAGCAAGGTCTATCTCATTTCCCCATTTTTATGTGTGTGTGTGTGTGTGTGTGTGTGTGTGTGTGTGTATAAAACAAGGGTTATTCTAAATGTATCAAAGATTTGTATAGAAAACATCCTACTATCTCAATGAATTCTCTTAATGATTATAATAATTTTCACTTATTTCTCTTGGCTTTCCAAAGCATAAAACCACATTACCTGCAAATAGTGGTAGTTTAATCTCCTACCCAACTTTTATACCTTTAATTTTCTTCTTTTTCTAATTGTGTTGGCTAGTACCTCTAGCATAAAATGAAATAAGAGCATGATAGTAAGCAACCACTTGTTTCATTCCTGACTTCAGAGTAAAAAATTTTCTCATTTCTCCATTAAACCTGTTTTTGGTTTTGAGGTGCATGCACATGCGCACACGCGCGCACCCATACAATGTTCAGAAGGACCTGTTCCTGTCTTATTGAGTGAAAAATCAAGAACAGAGAGCCAAATTTTGCTGAGTTTGGTTTAAATGTGAATCGATGTAATTCCACAAATTTCTCCTTAGAATTATTAATATTTTTACTATATTAGTGAATTTTCTAATACTGAGCAATCCTTGCATTCCTGGGATAAGCCCCATTTGGTCAAGGGGCTGTTTGGTCACTATTTTCATGTGCTGAAGACTTCTGTTTGCTAACATATTTGCAAATATTTTCATTTATAAAAGTGCACAGATCTTAGGGAATACACAAAGAATACAATTATGTGTGAATGTATGTACACATGCAATATATACATGGGAATACACACCAAAAAGTGTAGCTAAAAAGGTAATAGATGAGGAAATGAAATAGAAAAAATGTATGATTAATCCTTAAGAAGGTATAGATTGAAGAACAAAGAATAGAACAGGTGGAACAAATAAGAAAATAAATACTAATATGGTAGAATGTAATGAACTTATACCAGTAATTATTTGAAATATAAATGCAAAATACTTCAAATAAAAGTTATCAAATCAAAAAGAGTTGAGACCCAAGTGTATACTATTTACAGTGAACACATATTAAACGTTAAGGACAAAGTTAGAATTAAGTGTTAAAGGATAGAAAAGTTGTACTATGTAATCGTAAACAAATGAAACTGGGTGTGGTTATAGTAATAATGAGAAAATGAAAAAACTAATTCAAGGAAAGAAATATTATTAGAGGGAAAGGAAATGTTTTATTATATGAATAATTATATAAATTTATTATGTAAATAATTAATTCAACAAGAAAACCTAAGAATTTTAAACTTGTATGCACCTAATAACATCATTCCAAAATATAAATCAACAGAATTAAAGGAAGGCAGAATAAATTATCAATCAAGGTTGAACATTAATCATGTATTTTTCAATTTAATTTTCTTATCTGTAAGATTTTTAATTATACTTTTTTGTTCAATTCCCCTATGTATTTTATGCATCCCTATTACCTTTTACCTTAAATTCTTATTTTTACTTCTTAGTTAATAATGTGACACTCTTATGACAGTTTAGATTCATTTACTCTCTTCCACACTTTGGGATATTGTTTTGTGTAATTTTATCTTCAAACATACATCATAAAGCTCACAAGACATTATCATTTCTGCTTCATACAGAAAATTTCTTTTTCCATATATTATTTTTCTCCAGTCCTCTTTGCCCCTTCCTGAAGTTCTGTGTTTCTACCTGGAAAATATTTTCTTTAGCTTGAAAAAATTGTCCTGAAGTATTTCATGTAGGCTTCTCCTCTGGGGGGTGCATTGTCTTAGTTTTTATTTGTTTATTTATTTTGGCTGAATATATCATTATTTTGACTTCATATCTAAAGGACTTTTTGCTGAATATAGTGCTCGCGTTTTCTCTTTTTTTCATTGCCTTAAAGATATCAGTCCATGATCTTCTGGGTCTTTGGTTTCTATTGATAAAGTCAATATCAGTCTTGCTATTGCTCCCTCAAAAGTTATGCACACCTCCCACCCCCCAGCTGCCTTCAAGACTTCCTTTGCTTTGATCTTCAGCTGTCTAACTCAGATCTGTCTTGGTGTGGTTTTCTTTTCTCTCTCTTCCTTGGGGTTCATTGAGATTCCGAAGAGGACTTCTGCCATCCCCTTCTCCTCCTCCTCCTCCTCCTTCCCATGCTGGGTATTGACCAGGGCCTTGTGCATGCTGGGCAAAATGTTCTGGAACAAGTTGATGCCTTTCAGCAGTGTTACAGAATTCTTGGCTATCATCTCTTCAAAAAATATATATTTTTTGCCTTTATCTCTCTATCCTCTCCTTCCTGGCATATATGAGATCTTCTGGCTTTGTCTTATGTACCACTTAAGTCCCAGCCTGCCCTCTCCCTTCTCTTTCTATTGCTTTTCTACTAATCTTTTTTGAGTTCACGCTTCCGATCTTCTACCATATTGTATTTTCTGCACCAACAAACTTGATTTCAACCATTGCATTTTCAGTTGCCAATGTCCGCTTGATCTCCTTCAAGGATTCTTTTTCCTGAATTATTCTGAATAATAGAATTATTTCAGTCTATTCAGGGACTAAGTTGGGTCGGGGCTGGATTCTGCTTTACTAAGATGTAATGCGTCTCTGAACCTCCTGCCTTTGGAGGGCCCGAGCTAGGCAGACCTCCCAAGGAAGATGCAATTTGGCCACCGACTCAGACCAGCTTGGTCATGAGCTCTGCAGATCTCTGCCTCTGATGACCTTTGTCCCCTAAGCACCTACAAAGCTGAAGAATATTTCACTCTATTTTTTGATTCTGTCATTTAGGCTTCTGGACACCCCAGAACTTAGATTGTCTCCTGGGGAGAATTAGCCTTCTGTTCTCAGCTTTCCTAATTACCAATCCGTGGTACCAACCAGGAGCTCTGCCGTTTCTTCTTCCCATGCGAGTCCCTCCAGCTGACAGCCCATGTCGGGTTGGTGATTGTCTGCTGGTGGAGGACGGGCTCTTCCGCTCTGGACAGCTTGGTAGTCCAGTCCTCCCTGTTTCCATGTTTCTCTCCTGCTGTAAAGCAAGGTGACTTCTCATTCTTCTGGTTGTTGTCACAGAGAGGCTGCCGGCCTTCCTCCTAAGCTGGATTCCCTCTAGAAGCCCAAGTACTCTGTTGCCAACCTTGAATTTAGTTTTTATGGGTGTTTCTTGATTCACTATCTGTACGTGAAATTAATTAATGAATTATTTTGTGTTATCAGATTTTGGTTTTATGCTTACTTCATCAAAAGTGTTTGAAATTTTTTTTCTCCTAAAACTGGCCTGGCACAGTTTAAATGGTATTAGAATTACTGCTCTTTCATGGGAAATGAATTTGGTCTGGAACTTTTATGGTAGAGAAGGCAGGGAGCAGCTTTTGAGTAGATTTCTTGGTTTTTGTGTGCTGTTCGTGTATTAGGCTTTCTATGTCTTTGGGAGTCAGTTTCAACAAATTATATGCCTTCTATAGTAATGTCTAATATAAATACAATGAAGTGACATGTATAATTAAAGTTTTTTTCCACTGGTCATGTTTAAAAAGTAAAAAGAAAAAAAGTGGGTAGAATTATTTTTAAGACTATTTTATTTAACCAAGTATATCTAAACTATTACTCCATAGTTGTCCATTATGGAATCAGTTAAAATTGTTAATTAAATTTTTTTTGCTTTATAAGTTTTCAAAATCCAGTGTGCATTCTACACATATCAAATCTCAGTTTACACTAGCTGTATTTTTTTATACCTTTATTTTATTTACTTATTTTTATGTGGTGCTGAGGATCGATCCCAGTGCCTCACACATGCTAGGCAAGTGCTCCACCACTGAGCCACAACCCCAGCCCCTACACTAGCTGCATTTTAAGTACTTATTGTCCACATGTGGCTAGTGGCTACCAGAGCAAAGTTCTCAGTTCTACAACATTGTCTTTTTTAATCCATGTATTTAATAATTATTTATGACACTGGACCAAATACTTCTACATGATCCGTTTAATAATTTCTTTGATTATTTGGACTTACTTAATCTCATTTTACATATTTGCTCTTCTTTTCTTTTTGATTTTATTAGCCGGAAGTGTATGTATTTCATTGTTTGTTTTTCAGAGAAACAGCACTTGAATTTATTAGTTGGTCCTGTAGTCCTCTGTTTTAAAATCATTATATTCTAATTTTCTCATTATTCATTTTTTCCTTCACTTATCCTATCCTTCAGTTAATTTTATTACTTTTCCTAATTTCCCTATTATATTGTTTCATTTGCTTTTGTTTTTGTGTTTATTAGTGAAAGTGCGTCAGGCTATTTTCAGCAAGCACTGCTTTGACTCTGCCAGATCTTCTTCCTCATCGCCTTTTGTTATTTGTATTAATGGTGGTTTTTTTTTTTTTTTTTTTTTTGACTCAACAGCTATTTACAATAGTGTTGAATTTTTCCAGATAGGAAGGGCTTTTTGTTTCCTGTGTTTTCACATTATTTTCTATGTTGTTATTAAAGCATGTCTTTTGTTCTAGTTTTATTTTTGGAAAATTTAAGATTTGTTCTGTGGTCACTTGAAAAAAAGATTCTCTCTCTTCTTTATTGTGCAACTTAGTTCTCCTTTAGGCCTGCTTAGTTTTTCCCGCTGGCCTTGTGAAGCCTTGGTGATTTTCTCTGGTCCCTGTTACCGTGTGGTTCCACGAGGGTGCAACCAGGTGATTATTTTAATCATCCTCCTTAGGCTTTGGAGTGCTTCTTTAACGGAGGGCTCCTGTCTTTCTTATTGAAGAGATGGGGAGATCTCAGCTATTCATTCTTTGACAGTTGTTCCATTCTTTTTTTTTTTTTTTGGAACCAGGGATTGAACTTAGGGGCACTCGGCCACTGAGCCGCATCCCCAGCTCTATTTTGTATTTTATTTAGAGACAGGGTCTCACTGAGTTGCTTAGGGCCTCGCTAAGTTGCTGAAGCTGGCTTTGAACTCGCGATCCTCCTGACTCAGCCTCCCAAGTCGCTTGAATTACAGGTGTGCGCCAGCACGCCCGGCTTGTTCCATTCTTTTATTAAAAAATTCTTTTTACAAAAAATTTTGGTTGTGTCTTTCAATGCTTGTATCTCTTAGCTTCTCGCTCATATTTTCTACCTCTTTATAATTTTGTAGAGGTTGGGTCATTTCCTTGATCCTTCCAATTCATGAATCCTGCCTTCGTCTATGGCATAGGACACTCCATGTATCAGCTGCATTTTCCTGTGGAAAATGTAAATGTTTCCTTTTGCAAACTTGTATGTGGTTCTTTGACAATACCTCTATTCTAATTTTTCTTAGTTTCCTCCTTTATGTATTTAAGTGTGTTAAGAAAATTTTTGTTAATGTTTAAAGGACATTAGAGGCTAATATCCTATTACCTTTGTTTCTCAATATGAAATTTCTTCCCCACCGCTTGCATCTGTGAATTTCCCCTCGTGGAATCTGTTGCCCCGCGCAGCTTGTCATCTCCGTATGTATTTAGTGTGGCTCCTGTTTTCGTTCTAAGCCCCTGTTCCCTGGGTTTGGGAATCACCCTGTAGAATAGATGTGCATTTTCTTCTACCATGGTCCTGTGGACTTCTGGAGTCCAGAACTACCTTCTGCACTGATTCTGTGGCTTGGGGCCACGGTGTCAGGTAGGTAGTGTGACTCCACACTCCCCAACAGTGCTGGCCTGGGTTCTGATTGTCAGGATTTTTCTTTCTCTTCCCCAAAGTCTGATGGACGGCAAGCAGTCAGGTGGGTAGAATCTTCCTGATCTTTTCTCCTTATTGCAAGTAGGGAGCTAGACAGATCCCAGCGCTCTGTGTCAGCTCAGCTCTCGATCTGCATGGGCTGGAGTCTGGCTGTTGCATGCTTCCGCATGGACATTAAAATGCAGTTTCCAGACTGCATTGAAGGCTGGATTTCCATAAGTCCCTGACCTGGAACTCTCACCATCACTGTGACTTTCTTGTCATAGGGCCTGACTATGAATAAATGTTTTCCTTGTTAAATTTTATCCTGGATTTTGATTACTTTCAAATACATGTGAGGGGCTTACCAGTATAATGACCATGCAATTATAAATAAGATTATTATTACACTTGTCTTTTCTTCTCTCTTTTCATGGTGGTACTGGGTATTGAATCAAGGGTGCGTTACCACTGAGTGTATCTCCAACTGGCTTTACTTTTTTATTTTGAAGCAAGGTCTCACTAAGTTGCTGATAGTGAGTTCAAGTGATAAGTTCGAGTGGCCTTGAACTTGTGATCCTCCTGCCTCAGCCTCCCAAGCAGCTCGGATTACAGGCCTGCACCACCGTGCCCAGCTAATAAATATTTGAAGAGAATTTTTTTTAAACAATAAATCACATATAACTCTTATGGAGTAAAATTCAAACTTTGCTTGAATTTTGAAGATTGTCTGGACACTAAAGAAATTTTGCTTGAGGCAGAGATTTGAGCCAATTTCCTTCATCCCCTGAGGTTATATGTTTGTTCTGTTTTGTCATTGGGGGTACTTCTGTGGAAAAGTTTGAGAGGCCCTGCCCTGAGGTGACCTTGATTGCTAAGATGGAAATCTCTCATGGGCAAGTCCCATGTAAATTCCCCACCCGAAGCTCAAGCACTTGCCTGGCTCAATGGGCTGTGACTGATGTTTTGCTAGGCCTGGCTTAAATGTCAGGAAGTAAGTAGGGCTTTAAAAATTATTGTTGCTCATGGCACAAAGTTAAAACACTACAGAAAACTGAAAAGTGGAAAGAAAAAGAATCCCAACCAGTCATCTCTCTCCCTTTTCTGTTCCCATGAATCCCCAGGGCCATAGCTTCCAGAAATGTTCTATGCATAGATATAGATTTTTTTAAAAACCTTTTAAAAGCAGACAGGATCATAGTTCAGTTGTCTCTCCTTATCTGCTGTTCCCACACCCTCAGGTTCAGCCAACCGTGGATATATGTAAAACTGTCTGCTCTGAACATGTGCAGACTTTTTTTCCTTCTCGCTGTTCCCCAACAATACAGTGTAACAACGATTTCCATGGTGTTGACGTTGTGTTGGGTATTAGATGTAGTCTAGAGATGATTTAAGCACAGAGGAGGAAGAATGTAGGTTATATGCAAATGCTCCATGGACCTGAGCACCCATGGATTTTGGGCTTCACTTGGGGTCCTGAAATCAATCCCCTGCGGATACCAAGGGATGACTCTATGCATGTTCTGCAGATTTTTATTTTTTTATTTATCAATGCATGTTGAATATCTTTTTGTATCATTTAGTTTTACCTCATGTTTTCAGCACCTATTGTAGATTTCCCATATGCTAATGATCCTCTATTAATAGACTTTGTGTTTATTTCCCCTATTTTTTTTTTAACTATTTCCAATCCAACAAGGCTTTAGGGAAGACACTTGTGCAGATTTTTTTTCTTCTTCTTTTTGTGAGCATGTGAACAGATCTGTAGGAAAACTGTTGGACAAAAAGCTTGTGCATAATAACTTTGATGAACAAGATTGCTCTCCCACAATGATGCTGCCATCTTTATCTTCACCATCAGTGGGAGAACCACCTGCTGCCAGGCAGCAGGACTTTTGGTGGCCTGTAGGTACATCCCTTCTGCCCACCTGGCTTCCCCAGAGACAGTCTTCCTCCTGAAGCTGCACTGGTATCAAGAAGTGAAGTTTGATACTGATGTCAAGTCCTGAAGCTTCTGGGTTTAAGGCATGTGCTCAAGGAGTGTATTAGTCAACTTTTGTCACTATAACAACATACCTAGATGATCAGTTTCGTAGGGGAAAAGGTTTATTTTTGGTTCACCGCTTCTGAGTTTTCAGTCTGTGGTTTTTTGCTTCTGTTGCCTTGGGCTGTGATGGTGCAGTGTATCACGACAGGAGGAAGTGGGAGAGGAGAACTGTTGGGTTAATGGAGGTGGGGAAGCAAAACCCAAAAAAAAGGGCTGGGCTCCCACATCCCCTTCAAGGGCACGCCCCAGGGACCTAACTTACTCCCACCAGGCCACTTCCTAATGGTTCCACACCCTCTCAGTATCACCAGGCCTTTGGGGGACATTTGCAATTCATACTGTAGAAGTAGCTTTTGGGATTCCAGATGGAAGCCAGGCATGGTCCAGAGGCTGGGGAGGCAGGCAGTGAAGACACTGGATAAACCAAACCCCTCCACACTGACTATTATTTCTTAGTTTAATGTATTGCATTTTGATAAGTAAAGGCAACCCTCCATATCCACCAGTTCCTCATCTGTGGATTCAACTAACAAGTGACGGAAAGTGTTTTTAAAAACATGTTTCACTGAACAGGTACATGCTTTTTTTCCTTGTCATTATTCCCTAAACAATAGTTTAAGAACTATTAGCAGAGCATTCACATTGTATTATAATGTATAATGCATAATTTAATTGTATTCAAATGCACAGAACATCCTAATGCAATGCATGTATTATGAGTAATCTAGGTTGATTTCAAGTTCACGGGAGGATGTGCATAGGTTATATGTAAATGTTGCACCATTTTGCACAAGGGACTTGAGCATCCAGTGATTTTGTTATCTGTAGGGGGATCCTGGAACCAATTCCCTGGGGACGCTGAGGCATGGCTGTAATGCATTTTCTGCATAAACAAAAAATATGGAAACATACAAAATAGTTAAGCTATTAACCTGTGGGCAATTAAATAATGATCAAAAAATAAAACTACTTCATGTGGGGAACCATCGAACACCAAATAGTAAAAATGCTTCCAGCACTGAGAAGACGCTATATTTGGGACTATCCTTTGTGCTTGTTTTTTTTTTGGAGGGGGGGAATACCTATCTGCACACACTATCCGTGGGAATGACATTCAGAGTATTTTATGATAAGTTTGGCATGGATGCTGTTTTAGACAGGGTTCTCTAGAGGAACAGAATCAACAGGAAGTATGATTATAAAAGGGGTTTATTAGATTGGCTTACATGACCAGAAGCAGAATAGTCCACAATGACCGTCTGCAGCTGGAGAGCTGGAGGAACCAGCAGCTGCACAGTCCAAGAGGCAGAAGTCTCAGAATAAGAAAGATCAACAGTGCTACCCTAGTCCAAGACCAAGGCTTCTGGAAACTCCCTGAAGAATCACTGGCGGAGTTTTCTTTGGAAGTGTGAGTAGTGAGTCTGATTCCTCAGATGATCGAAGCAGCGATCAAGAACCCATTTGAGAAGAGCCAAGCTTGCATCTATATCTGCTTCCTTGTTCTTCCAGCTTTTATTCCATCCAAGCTACCATCCTATTGGGCAGTGCTGCCCACACTTAGGGAGGGTCTCCACTTCAGTTCGCTATCCCACATGCCAATCATTCCTAGACACACCCTCACTGACACACCTAGAAATCTCTTAATCATTGGCATCTCTGAATCCAATCAAGTTGACAATTCAAATTAACCATTGCAGATGCTGACCAAAAAATATGGACAGAGTCTAGGGGATGCTGACTTCTGCTGACCTGGTGTTGACCCTTTAATTTCTGAGTGGTGGGAAGGTCTGGGAAGTCCTGGGGACGGAATGGGTAACAGTCCAGGAGAAAGGATAGGCGGTGGCTCAGGGAAATTACTCTTTGGCAGTAAATATAAAAATGTTTGAAATGTCGCCTATGGCCACCTGGCACAACCTGGCTGAAAACCCCTCTGAGTAGTGAGTATGTGTGCCAGTATTTGTATTTTTAAATAAATAAAATTTAAAACATACATTGCACCAATAATTTGCTGCGATTACCAAAATTTGTGTTGGACTTAATGATTTGTAACTCTTTCACTTTAATATTATCTGTGTGATGAGATATTCTTTGGCATTAATTTCCATGACTATTATAGGATGGTTGTACCATTGTCTATTTAGCTAATCCAAACATCATGAGATATTTGGGTAAATTTCCAACATTTAAGTATCCAAATCAACACCACGTTGGATATTTTTGGGTGTACAGCATCACCTTGGGTGTTTCTCAATTCTTTCTCATCCAGTTCTTGGATGTGAAACCACAGGTTCAGAGTTCACATACCTTTTCTTTTTTTTGGAACCAGGGATTGAACTCAGGGACACAGCCACTGAGCCACATCTCCAGCCCTATTGTATTTTTATTTAGAGACAGGGTCTCACTGAGTTTCTTAGGGCCTCACTAAGTTGCTGAGGCTGGTTTTGAATTCGTGATCCTCCTGCCTCAGCCTCCCGAGTCGCTGGGATTACAGGTGTGCGCCACCGCCCCTGGCTCAGAGTTCACATACCTTTTATGCTGGGCATGGTGGTGCATCCCTGTAATTGACTCCAGAGGCTCATCCTCCTGGATGGTAAGTTTGAATCCAGCTTGGGCAACGTCATGAGACCCTGTCTCAAAATAAAAACTAAGAGGGTTGGGGATGAATCTCAGTGGCAAAGTGCCCTCGGGTTCAATCCCCAGTTCCACTAAATAATTAAATAAATGCATAAATACAACTGACATGCATTTCAGTCTTTTTGTTTTGTTTTGCCAAACTGACCTGTGGTTAGGCTGCTTGCATTAATATTGCCATTAGCAGTACATGAGGGACACAGTGCCACACCCCTTGCCATAGGCCATATTTCCCTGCCACATTATAGAGACGTAAACAAACAAAATGAAAAGAGGAAGAAGAAAAGTATGCACCCAGCTTCTCAGCTTTACTTTTGCCTTACTTTTTAAATGTGTTTTTAAATGCCATTGGTTTTATGAAAGTTTTATCTAAGTTTTGTGTGTGTAGCTTTTTCAAATTGTCTCTAAGAGTTTACGATAAAACAAAGATAGCCAACCTTGTCACATATGTGGCAAATGTTTTTCTCAGTTTTCCCTGAGAATTTCATAATTTTGGGGGAAAAGTTTTGACGCACAGTCAGGCTGACCTGTGGACTTGCTCCAGGTGAGCAGTTGCTGTTCTCTGAGGGAGGATGCCCGCTGGTCCTCATGCCCGTAGGCTAAGGGGTGCTGGTTGGGTCTCCTGGATAAAGACTCCCAGCACATAAGCAAGGGACAAGGTAACTCCACAGAATCTGATGGAGGCTGGGGCTCTGGGCAAGGCTGGATTTCCTGCTTCTCAGCTTCTTGCTACAGGATCTCCCTCACATGTGGCCACTTGCTTGGTGCTTTGGGTTGCAGACTGCGTTGAAACTCCCTGGTGTGGAACATATTCACATATTCATTCTTTCTTTCTTTTTCTTTCTTTCTTTCTTTCTTTCTTTCTTTCTTTTTTTTTTTTTTTGTTGTTTTTTCTTTCTTTCTTTCTTTCTTTCTTTTTTTTTTTTTAACTCAGGGACACTCGGCCACTGAGCCACATCCCCAGCCCTATTTTGTATTTTATGTAGAGACAGGGTCTCACTGAGTTGCTTAGGGCCTCGCTAAGTTGCTGAGGCTGGCTTTGACCTCGCAATCCTCCTGACTCAGCCTCCCAAGTGCTGGGATTACAGGCATGCGCCACCGTGCCGGCTCATATTCTTTCTTAAAGCCACAGGGGCCCCAAGGATACTGAGCCTCCTTCCTTGCAAGCAGACTGTCTCTTCATATGCTATAAAATGTTTCTCCATAAAACGTCACTTTGGGTGCTGGGACCTTGGATTTTGCTCCATCTAAAGCCCATTCATCTGTAGGCGGATGTTCTTGAGTGGCATAAGATGCAAAGCCAGCTGTTTTCTTGGTGGGGATCTTTATTGAAATGCTTAGAATTCCTGCAGCGGTCTTGACACCAGACAGAGAATGAAGCCCACACTGAACCCAGAGATGGAAAGAAGCAAGTCCTTGTTGACATCCTTGAACCACTTGTTCAGCCATCCCCAAAGTTCCCCACCAGGGAATTCATATTATGGAAGAGAACACACTCCCTTATTGATCATCCTGGTTCAAGTCAGGGTTTCTGTTGCCGGTGGCCCAGGCCTCCCAGCGGATAGAGTAGATATGTGATCAGAGCCCCCAAAGTCCACGGCTTCTTAGTACCCAAAGCCCAGGAGCAGTGTCTCAAAATATGCCACACCGTTGCTCTTTTGCAAATCTTCTCTGTTGAAATTTCCTCCTCACTCTCCTGGACTAAGCCAGGCTTTCTTCCTCTGCTGAGGTTGGCCTTTTGGTTCCCCTTGGCTCCCCTCCCACACTTCCAGGAAAAATCAGGAAAGCTTCCCCTGCCGGTGCCTCTTCTCCAGCCTCCTGTGTGTGGGGAAGGAGGTCTCCCTTCCGTGGGGAGAAGGACAGACTCATGGGAGGGGAGTTGGAGCACTGGCCAGCAAGGGAGCACTATGAGGGAGTACTACTGGGAAGGGTGGTTCCTAGTTGGGGGACAGCTCACCTGTAGAGGGGGTGGCTTACTAGTTGAGAAGGGCTCATCATCAAGGAGGCAAAGATTTTCTGTCAGAGAAGACTTTGGAGAAGCCTAGGCATTTTGAGTGTGTTTGGTTGGCAATATGTCTCTGTATAGAAACCTCCAGAAGCCTGGGATACTGCTTTTGGGAGTACTGAGAAGCTCAGAAATAATGGGCTTTGGGGCTGGTGAAGCAGCTGACCCAGAGGTGTAGTCTTTTTCTTTCTCTCTGCTCCTCCAGCCTTGGTGTTTCCTCATCTTGTCTGGCTTCAAGATGGCAGCATCTTGAAGTTGAGAAATAGTGTCCTGAAGAAGGAAGGAGACTTTTTCTATGGCCTCTCAGGAAAGCTGTCCCATTCTTCTGTCCTTCACCTGTGGGTACTTTTCATGTCTTCCTGGCTACACTGTGTCTCTGAGATGACTCATCCCGAGGAAATCACTGGCTACTGTGAATGAAGGACCTTTGGGTCCCTCCAGGTCTCTCTCCAAATCCCCGTCCTGGGGTGGGGTACATATCTGACCCAAGCAGAGATTCTTCTAAGAAGGAGGATGGGGATAATAGCCATGGCAGTGATCTAGGGCACCCCAAATAAATACCATTGGTGGCATATTACACATCACGGAACTTGGTCTGCAGTTTCTAACACCCCTCTTGGTCCCCATCCCCACCCCTGACAGCCAAATGAAATCATATTTTTATCTTGTTTCACAAAGGAGTAGACTGCTTAGAGGTTAAGATTTTTCGATATTGAAACTTTTTCTAAAGTGCTGTGGTGATAGAGTTTACAAGTGGGCAGGTCAGGGGTATAATTTCCCAGGTGGGTGGAGTTCAGCCAAGGCCAAGGTAATACCTCTCACCTCTCATGCAGCCAAGAGCTCCGCAGATACAGGCTCTCCCCGGATGCTCCTTGCCTTAGACCATAGAAAAATCCCAGTGAGCAAAGCCAGATCTGCTCATAATAAGGGAAAGCTTGCCAGACAGCAGGCGGAATTGTACCAGAGGACAAGGTCAGGCACAGACCTTCACAGCTTCCCATGTCCTCCCATCCCCACTCCTGCCCACTCAGGGCCACCCAACAAATGATGCCCTGGAGACTTGGCATGCAATTAAAAGGAAGAAATGCTTAATCAAATCATGCCACTTGAAGTGAGTTGGGATGGAATGAAAAAGTTGTTCAGCACTGCCCACAGTGGAAATTTACCAGGCCAAAGGGGACACCAAATATTCCCAGGTTGTTTTGAAATAGATGCTGTCATGTTTTGTAAAGTTCTGAGCTCCATTTTCAAATATTTAAAAATGTTTCCATTAGCTAGCACGACTTTATGAGAACACACTACACACACACACACACACACACACACACACCTTACACGTGCATGGGAGAAACAGAAACCCTAGCAGACACTCCAGGCACCCCAAATATCTAGTCGAGCTGGCAGAGACCCATGAATCCCCTCCATCATCCTTTGAGACAGCTCTTATTTTAAAAAGTTTATTTACATTTCCCTCCTCAAAAATGTCATGACTAACTTTCCATTCATTATCAAAATATTCTTTTGCCACTAATTTCCCTTCTTGGTTAAAATAAACAATGCAGAGTGGACACTGTTGGCATCGCATCCGGGATGCACTCTGCTGTGAACAAGAGAATTTTCTTAACGGGTCTTGAAGAACCCCCCTGTGAGAATTTCCTGTGTGCTCTCTCTCTCTCTCTGCTTATTAACTCCATTTGCACAAAGAGCAAACAGACACCAAGAAGTGCAGGGGCAAAGCAGGGTGATCTTGAACTTTCCTCCATTGAGCATCTCATCCTTGGCTTGGCTCCAATTTCCCAGGTCTGGAGCTCGGAGTCTCTCTGGCAAGCGGCTGAGTATGCAGAGTCCCATGACCCAGACTCTGGGGCTAGCTACTGTGTGACCTTGGGTGGCCACGGGATCTCTCTGGGTCTCAGTTTCCCTAGTCATCAAATAATCCCATTGGATCTAAGTTTCCTTCTGCACCCAAATTTTAGAATTCACATTCTGCTATGTCTAAATGGAAAAAAAAGTAGGGAAAACTCTTGAAAAATAATCTTAATTTGAGGATTCAGGATTAAGCTGTGAAGGATCTTTGTGTGAGTAAAGCATTTCATTTTCAAAAGGCAGAGCCCAAGAAAGTAGACCAGAAAACCAGCTCATCCAACACTTCCTTTCCTTCAACACCCTGTGAATGGAGAAGAGAGGGGACAGAGCCCGCCCCCACCCCCACCCCCGCCTCCAGCCAAGGGGAGCACCTAGCCCTTTAGTTCCCCTTCTGGTCCTGCATACTGCCTGGGGGACTCTGGGTGGAGAGCAGGCCAGCAGTTCTTGCAGGAGACCCCAGTCCTCCTAGAGAAATGAAGGGACAGGGGTGGATGTGGGAAGACTCTTCTGAGCCAAGAGAGAAGCAAGGTTGCCAGAGGGTTTGGGAGGCAAAGCAGAGTCCTGTCCTGACTGATGTGGCTGTTGATGGATGGGGGCCTCAGGGATGGTCTCTGGAAGACTTATTCTCCAAGGAAGGGAGGTGAGGTAGAAAGAGGGACTAGTTGGCAAAGGCGTGACTTTTCGAGGTTGACTGAAAGGAGATGTCATGGTCTCCATTAGGGAGACTGCCCTAACTGGAGCACCATTGGAGGAGGCAGCAGCTGTGTGGGAGATCTTTCTGGAAACACTGATGTAATGGAAGGACCTGAAAATAGGAAGGACATCTACAGCAGTGAACCCCAACTGGGTAGGACCTGGGTACCCTGGGCATTTGGAAATGGGAAGGGTCTGAGAGGAGAAGGCTTGGATTTCCTTGTCAGCGCTGGGAGGTAGCTGGATCCTGTCTTCCCCGCACATCAGAGTAGCTTCGGGAAGCAAAGGAGGTGCTGGTGCACCCTCACAGCCACCCCTCAATCATGGCTCCCAATTCAGGTCAGGAGATGCGTGCTTGGCTGATGTGCCAGCTTGAGAGGAAAGAAGAAAATTGATAATGAAATAGTGCTGTCTTCCATAAACTAGTTCATTTAATTTAAGGCTGTTCTCTATTTTGAAAGTTTGTCTTCTCCAATCTTGGCATTAAAGTTATCCTATCCTTTCTTTTATGAAATGATGGGAACAGTTATTAGGTTTGAATTTTTTTTTTTTTTTTTAAATTTGACAGTGAGCTGGGAATTCTTGCTGATCCTTGTGGCTGATTCTACCAGTTTTCTCTCAATATTGTTTGTATTAAGAGAGGCTTAGTGGGCATGTGGCCACCGAGAATGAGGCCTACAGGGTCCAGTCGCCCTAAGAACTCAGGGTGGCCATGGGTCCAAGTTCTGGCCTATGGGCAGTTGCAAAAGAGATGCACGCAAACTCTGGGTTATGTCCTTGAGGGGAAGGGGCCAGTCTGCTTCTCACCCCTTTCCCTCTTCACCGAGCTGGGAGGGGAATGGCGTGAGTTCCCTTGAGCTGTACAGATGGATGTAAGCCACTAGGGCTGGCTGACCAACAGCACAGGAGCCTGAGGTCCCCAATCCACAGCACGACTGTGTCAGCTCAAGAGGTTTGTGTGATGTGTGAGAGAAATCACCACAGATAGAGTCAGGTTTTACCCAATATTTACAACAACAGCAAGAGGTGAGACTCTCCAGAAATAGAGAATAGAGGAAGAAAAGAGGTCCCAGAACTTCAACACGAGAGTCCCAGAGGGAGGAAGAACCCCGAAAGAGACTGAGTGAGGCAGAGAGTCAGAGAAATAGGACAGGAAAGTGGTGGGAAGGAGGAGCCAAAGGGAGGGCGTATTTGAAGAAGGAAGGTGTGGTCAGCCAGCCCCAGCCATGCTGAGAGGCCTAGTAAAATGAGCTCCCAAATGTGGCCATGCTGTTTAAAAGGTAGGTGATTGGTGACCTTATCAAGAATTGTTTCACTGAAGTGGTGGAGTAAAAGCCAATGGGCATGGGGGGAGGCTTAGATGGCAGAAGTGGCCATAAAAGCCAGGCATGGTGGCCCACTCCTGTAATCCCACTGGCTTGGGAGGCTGAGGCAGGAGGATCACAAGTTCAAAGCCAGCCTCAGCAACTTAGTGAAGCCCTAAGCCCACTTAGGGAGACATTGTTTCAAAATTTAAAAAGTTGAAAAAGGGCTGGGGATATGACTCAGTGGTTAAGCACCTCTGGGTTAAATCTTTGGTACCAAAAAAAAAAATAAATAAATAAAATAAAGAAAAAGAAAAAAGAAGGGGAGTGGCCTTAAAAGAAAAAGTAAGGAGAAGGGTGGAGATGGGGAGATATTTTTATTTCCTTTCCCCTCCTTTTCTTTGGCTCCCCTCTCCTTTCCTCTCTTCTCCTCTCCTCTTTTTTCTTCCTTTTTAAAAGATTACAGAGTCTAGGGAATTTAAATACTGATGGAAGAGATGGAAGGATCAGACTGGACAGAGGGTCCTTGATAGCATCAGGTTCCTGAGAAGGTGGGTGGTATGAGATTTGGAGAGCATCCTTAAAGAAACTGACCTTTGGCAGGAAGGTGGAAGGTCAGGTGCAGACTCAGGGATGTGTGTTTATAGATTTGATGGGGGACAGGTGCTTCTCTTCTGTGTACAGTAGAAGGCAAGGCCACTCACCATGTGTGAAGGAAAGGAAAGAGGTTGCAGACACAATGAGGCTGAAGGTGTGAAGTATGATCTGTGCAAAGTAGGAGCCTGCACTGACCGAGGGGCCCTTGCTGGTTCTGATGGTGGGCAGCTGAGGTGGGAATGGTGGTGTGATGTTCCTCCAGCTGCCTGGTGGCCGTTGTGGAAGAGATGGATGTGGATGTTCATCCAGGGGTGGAATTTTGCTAGGTGGGTGAGGTGTAAGGACAGAGAGGAAGGGGAAAATATTCAGAAGACAGTAATTAAAAGACTAGATCACTGAATCTAAGCAGAATCAAATGGAAGGTAAAGAGGGTGAAAGGAATTATGAAGATTACCTGCAGGGATCAGTGGGTACTGAGATTCCAGGATTAAGACAGCAGGCGACAATCGAAGAGTGGGGCACTTGGTTTTGAAGGTGGAGAAGTCCTGGGGTTGGCCAAGTCCAGCTGTGAACATGAGCATAGGGTGCTGAGGGAGAGGAAGCAAGATGGTCACTGAAGATGAAGGGCAAGTAACTGAGAGGACAGGGTATTGGCTGGGCCATGTATAAAAAATCTGAAGCAGCATCAGGAGTAGAGGTAGAGAAAATCTTGACCCATTTGCTAAATGTGGATTAAATAAGGAATGGTACCAAGGAAAGTTCATTAATGTCCTAGGAAAAGACCAGAAAGACCTCAGCCCTGCTTGAACAGGTATTTTGCAAGATTTTAATTTCTAGACCACACAAAGAAATGATCTGGAATGACATGGAACCAGTAAGACAGCAGCCCAACTCTGGCCCCAGGGTCAAGGGCATGGGAATGAACAGTTTCCTCTTGAGAAGCTTGCAACAGAAGTGGTATCTGTTAGCCTGGGGCAGCTCAGTCACGTTTATATTTCCTGGTGAACTTTTAAAATTCAGATTCCAGGGCTAATTAAATCTGGATGTTTATAGAAAGTTGGGCACAGGGCTGGATACATGGCTAGTTGTTCAGGGTCCCTCAATTAGAAGGGCTCTGAGCTTGGTTTAGTGCTGCGCTGCTGCCATCTTGAAATTTGTAGTTCTTGTTGAATAATGAGTACTGAATAGTCTTTTCGCACTGAGCTTCACACATTAGGCAGTGAGGACTGTCTGGGCAGCAGTAACCTTTAAAAATGTCACTCAGGAGATTTCGATGTATAGCCAGGGTTGAAAAATCACAAAGTAAAGAGTTGGAGGAAATGCTCAAAGAAATGACTGAGGGAATGGCATGTTTGCCAATCATAGAGCAAGAGTTTAGAGAGCACTGTGGGAGGTAGGAGGGAAGAAAGAGTGGCAGACTGTGTCAGGGGGAAGATGGCAGAAGGGTATTAGAGAGGATGGTGGGCACAGAGATTTCCATTCCAGGTTTGCTGTTGGTTCTCAGCTTGGCCTGACAAAATTCTGCCTGAACGACAGACCCAGTAGTTGGGAGTGGAGTTGGAGATCTTTTACCTTGCAATCTTCTGGGAAATACATGGGTACAAATATAGGCTAGGACAAAAAATAGGACGGCATGGCCTATAGTTGGCCCCCTAGAGTTTACCCCCTAGAGTTGGGGTCAATTGTTAATGACTTGAGCACACTGCTCTGGGCTGGTGCACTGTCTAATGGTTATGGGTCTTGGAAGGGTCTCTGGGGCTCCTTGGAGCTGAGACACTCATGATATTTTGGCTGGAGGGTTAGAATTGGGAGTCACCATCATATAGATAGGACATGGAACAAAGGAAACCTCCAGTTTGGAGCACTTGGAATGCTAGGAAATCTTAATAGGGATGTGGCATGTCCATGAGAATATTGATTTCCCTGGGAGTTCACGAGGAAGTGATCAGTGCAAAGTAAAACAAGACAGGGCTCTGTAAAAAGCAGGCTCCCCAGAGAAATGAGCCACAACACAGGTGCCACCGGGTCACTTATCTATGAAATGTTGATTGTTTTTTTTAAACTATGACGATAAGAGGTGATGAAATCTTCCCTCCACTTTATCCTTTTAGTACAACATTTTCTTTCAAAATCAACCCAGACAGGGCTGGGCTTAGAGGAGAAGCCAGGTATACAATCTTGTTGCTCCACATCTGAAAGCTGCCTTGTTCATCCAGGTCCTGCCACAGAGGCACAAGGCTGGATTGTGTACCTCTTGAGGTTCCTGTGGCTCCTCCAGGAAGGACACTTCCCTAAGAGCAAAGAAGAAGTTGCCTGAGGGGTGCTTCATCTCCTGAGCTTCTAAGATGATCTAGGGAGCAGAGGACCCAATTGTCCCTACCCCCAACTCATACATGGCTGAGCAACAGGAGAGGCTAATGAAAGTCATCTATCTTGGACACTGAGCCAAATCTAAAATCTTGTTATTTTAAGAGAACCTGGGACATAAGGGCAGCAGCTCATCAGGGTACATTTTCACCCACCTTGGCCTTCCAAAAGTCTAGCTTGCTCCCACTTGCTGGTCTCTAGCCTTCTGAGACAGGATAATCTCTTCCAAGGGCATCTGTGGTTCTACTGCAATGTTAAACCCAAGTTGGCCTTGAGAGTCCCTAGAAGATGATCATCCCATATGGTAGAGGATCCATGCCTGGGTTTCCTTGTCCAATGGCAGGATCATGCTGGAGCAGTAGACGTGATTTCCTGCCACTCTGGATGTTCTACTCTCTACAGAAATACACTCACATTTTAGGTTCTCAGTGTAAAAACAGCCAATAGAAACATGAAAAGATGTTGAACAACACTAATCACCAAGGAAGTGCCCATCAAAACCGCAAGGAGATACCACCTTATGCCCATCAAGATGGTGGCCATCAAAAAAACAAAGTGTTGGTGAGGACATGGAGAATTTGGAACACTTGTACACTATTGATAGGAATGTTAAGTGGTACAACTGCTGTAGAAGAAGACATGTCAGTTCCTCAAAAAATTATATATAGAATTACTGTATGATCCAGCAATTCAACTTCTAGGTATCCACCCAAAAGTCTGTCAAACAGATGTTCGTATATCCACATTCACAGTGGCATTAATCACAATAACCAAAAGGTGGAAGCAACTTAAGGGTGACAGATGAATGGATAAGCACAATGTGGAACCTAACACGACAGCCTAAAAAGTAAGGAAATTTTCACATGTGCTACTGCAGCCTGGGTGTACTTCACGGACATCATGCTAAATGGAATAAAGCAGTCACAAAAAGATAAACACTGTGTGATTCCACCCAGATGAGGAATCTGGAGTAGCCTAAAATCATGGAGACAGAGGATGGAATGATGGCTGCTGGAGATTGAGGGGCGGGGGAAATGGAGAATTCGTGTTTAATGGATGCAGAATTTTTAGGCGTACAAGATGGAAACAATTCTGGAGATGGCTGGTGGTGAGGGGTGCAAGGCGTTAGTATTAAGCACACCACGGAACTGTAGGCTTTACAGTGGGTAAGATGATACATTTTGTTTACATATATTTTAACATAATACAAAAGTTAAACTTTTTTTTCTTTTTCTAACAATCACTGTACCTTGATTAATTTATTTAACATTTCAAGTATTTTAATGTACTTCATTCCAAAATTTTTTTTTTTAATTTTTAATTTTTATAGACTGCATTTTGATTCATTGTACACAAACGGCGTACCACTTTTCATTTCTATGGTTGTACACAATGTAGATCCATGCCATTTGTGTAATCGTATATGAACATGGGGTGATGATGTCTGTCTCATTCCACCTTTTTTAGGTTCTCTTGGAGCACCAGGGGTTGATTGCTTTGAAGAGTCCAGCTCCAATATTTTAATTTGACCAGGGACATAATCGTCAGGAAACCTTACTAGATGGTTGGTTGGGTAATTGGCTAGTGGGATAGCCTTTGGTTTTCCATCCTTATTACTGGAATTTCTTTAAACCACCATTGGAGAGGACAGGTTCTCCTTCCACTGAAGAAACCTGTACAAAACACCACAAGATGATCCCATCTGCTCTTGACCTTGGCCAGGTGCCTGAATGTACTCAGAAGCAGCCAACCATGCTTGTCACCAGCTAGTTCATCCCTGTGCACATGGGGGATGGGTTTTCTGCTCACAACCCCTGAGCAATAACATGGGGCATCCTTTGTATCCCCCTCTTCTCACACCTTCTCCCACTGCCTGCAAGTCCTATGAAGGTCTCCAGCCCTATGAAGTCCCTCACTTCCTTATTTTTTGCCTGAGAAACTTCCCCTGACCACCTTAATTTGGAACTCTTCAAGTTTCTTGTTTTGCTGGCTCTTCCCACCCTCTTCTATTTTTGGGTCAGGGAAGGGTGGAAGGGGCTTCATATTAGGAGGTGGGTGGGAAAAGGCCCGGATTCTGGAAGACAGTTCACTATCCCCATTGGCCCCATCACCCACACTCAACCTGTGCTTAAACTCTTGAACGTCAAGATTAATCTGCTAAGATCTGCAGAACCTACGAAGCTGTGCTTGCCCAAAGAATGTGCGCTTTCTTACTGATCTTCAAATGCATTAAAAAGTCACCTTCATTTGCTCCTTTCCAATATCTGAGCCCTTCCCCCTTCAGCACATCAGGTAGAAGGAAAGCATCCTTCCAAGTTCTCTGCCTGGTGGGAATCTTCCTGACCTTGCAAAGTTGAGAACCAGCTCCTTCCTTCTCCCCATTATCTGGGTCAACATCTTTGCGTGGGGACCTGTTCACTGGGGTGTTCGCCTCCAGCTCTGGGTCACTGAATCACCTGAATTGCCCTCCAGAGGCACCAATGTTGGTCACTCTGCCTCAGAAGTCCTTCCTCTGACCTCACGACCTGGCCATTTCAAATTGGTTCTGGTTCTTTGTCTAGAGCATCTGGTATCTCAACAGTATCTGCTTCTGGCTGAAGATCAGATAAAGGGGTGCCAGCACCTCCTGATTTGGGGTATCTCTTGTCCCATATCTGTCTACAGTCTTCATCTTCGACCAGTGGTCTCCTTGCCTTTCTGATTAGGTACCCCATTCAGGAAAGGTTGAGGGTGACATATTCCCTCTGGGTTGACTTACAAGCATACATTGTGTGAACTACAAAATTGAGGCTCAAAGAAGGAACAAGATAAAATAAACAGTGTTTTAGGTGCTGGTAATTATATAGTTTTGTATCGCCACTAAGTAGCACCTGAAGACATAGTATAAATTTAGACTTACGAGTCATTGTTAACAAGGAGGGTTATAAGTATGCATTTCAAGTAGTCTCATGAATTTTAACCAAATCTGACCAACTTCCCAGCATCATTATGGGGTAATGTGGCCGGGGAAGCTGGTCTGTGCTGGGCTTAGAGGCAAGTGAGCCCAGGCTTTTCCTTTTGCTCCCTGCATGGCAGGACAGTGTCATCACCAATCACTGTTCTGACTGATAATCCTAAAGCCATCATTCACCTTGTGAGAACTGATTAAATTAGGACGAGATGATCTAATCCACAGGTCACCTTATGCAGGTAGATTGCTCCTGGTCATTCTGCCCGGGTGGGAGTTAGTCATCACTCCAAGTTGTGCAACTCCCTCCAGAGGCTCCGTATCCTGCACGTGAAGGACTCAGCGAGGGAGCACGAGCACCTTTATGCTATCCAGTAGCAAGTTAGCCTCCCAGGGCTGCTCCAACACAGCACCACCGACTGGGTGGCGTGAGCTGCAGTCCTGGAGGCTGGGAGTCCAAGAGAGGGCGTCATCAGGGATGGTTCTTTCTGAGGGCTGTGGGGTGAACCTGCTCCGGATCTTCCTCCAGCTTCTGGGGGTTGTTGATGGTCACTGAAATCCGCCTTCACCTGGTGTTGTGTGTGTGCACGCAACATTCCCTTTCCAAGGACACCAATTATTGGGTTCCTAATAACCTAATTTTAACTGGATTCCTTCTGCAAATACCTCACCTCTAAAGAAGCTCGTATTTTGAGGTACTGGGGTTTGAAACTTCAACAAGTCATTTTGTGAGGGGAATACCATTCCACTCATAGCAATTAGTAAAGCGAGTCTTTTCTTACTTTTTAGATAAAAATAATAGACATAGAAGTTCTAGTGGTTCTTCCGGCATCCCACAGGATAACAATCTGTGTACCTGGGACAGGGTGGACTTTTCTTTGGAGATGACTGGCTCATCAGGTGTCCCTCTTCTTCCCCTGGGGAGGGTGTGCAGAAGGGCAGGCCTTCAAGCAATTCCGCCAAGTTCTGCACATCAGTGTAACTTGGACTCCTGGCCCTAGATGGCTGATGGAGCCACTGCACGCCTCCTTTGCCTTGCTCCAAACCTCAGAAATAATGGTAAAGACACACAGTCTAACTGAGGATGTAACTGTACTCAAAAGCAAGGAGGAGAAGAGCTTGGTTTGTCTTCTAAAAGTCAAACATAGATTTACCATATGACCCAGCTATTCTACCTGTAGGTATGTACCCCAAATAATTGAAAATGTACTCCAATAAAAGTTTCCATATGAATATTTCTAACAGCACTCTTCATAGTAGCCAGAAGGTGAGACAATCCCAATGTCCATAAATGGATGGATAAACAAGCGTGGTATGCCCGTGGTGGAATATCACTCAGCCATGACAGGTACCATGACACGGATGAACCTGTGACATCACACGGAATGAGGGAAGCCAGACACAAAGGTCAGGCACAAAGGTGTTGTGTGATTCCATTTTCCAAAATGTCCAGAAAGAGTAAGTCAGGTGCTGTTTGCCAGGAGCTGGGGTAGGAAGAGTGGGGAGGACTGTGTAATGGGCCAGGACTGTCCTTTGAGCTGATGAAGATATTTTGGAACTAGACAGAGGTGTTAGCTGCACAATGTTGTGAATGTACTAAATGCCACTAGATTGTATGCTTTAAAATGGGTAATTTTAACTTATATTTTTCCTCAATTTTAAAAATAAAGTGAGCAAAGGGAGAAGATTGGGGACCAGAGGGGGTGAGACCCAGAAAGCCTAGCAGCACCCCGCAGCAGAGTGAATACTGCCATGAGGAGGATTCAGACTTGGGGGTACCAGCTGGTGCGGGGTCCCTGAAGTCAGCCTGGGCGGCCTCCATCAAGTTGGCCATGAGAAAGTTCTAGCAACAGCGTGGATTTTTCTTTTTAAATCACGTGGCTTGGTGGCGTTCGGGGTTCAGAGCTCACGGGCAATGTCACGTGTTAGTAACCACAATTTACAAGACCCTGCGGTGTCTTTCCTGCCTCATTTCCAGATCTTCAAGTCTCTTATTTTCCGTTCCTCCTGCTTTCTCTGGAATGCAGTTAATTGACTTGGAATGACTGTAATCTCCGGTGGAGAATAACATGCTTACTGGGTAAATAGCTCCTTCTCAAAAGAGCTGCAAAAAGCAGATTATGTGCAAATTCAGAGAATGTTTTTCTGTGCCAAGCTCTGCTGGATCTGAAAGGTCCCGTCAAATTTCAGATTCGCAGCTTGACATTTATATGGTTATTTATGTCACTTATTAACTGTGGTGTGTTTGCGGCAATCTAATTATGACTGCCCTCCTAGTTTATCTCCCGAACAGTGAGCAGAGTGCTTTGTGACAGGAGCTCACCCTGGGAGGCCCCTCTGGAGCACATCTGGGGAGGACAGGGTCAGAGGGCCGATGGCCTTGTTCACTTCCCGCTGTGACACTCTTGCTGCTTTTGCCCCGTGCACACTGGTTGCTGGGCATTTCTGCCACTCTGAGTCCAGGAAGAGGCTGGAGGATCTCTTGGCCAAGTGCAGGGGCTTGAATAGCTTTTGTTTCTAGGAGATTCTGAGGCTCTCAGAGGAAGTGCTGGGGTTTTTTAAGGTGGTTTGGAGAGCAGGACTGAATGGTGAATTGTGAAGGGCCAATATCCTGCTTTGGGAGAAATTTGCTCTAATTTTTGACATTCTGTCTCTGCAAAGATCTTGAGTTGCGATTCCTAGCTCTGCGCCTGCGTTGCGAAGGGAGTGCTCTGTTCTGACGGGGACTGTCCTCTCGGAGGCAGACTGGAAGGAAGATGAGCTCACCTTCCAAGGCTTCTGTTGAGTGTCCCCTCCCTCTGTCTGTCCCAACCTGTGGAGCTTTAAGGGGAGAGGCCGGGCCAGGGAAGAAGAGGGAAGGGCTGTGGGCTCTTGGCTGAGAACCAAATCCATGGGGTTCCTCAGCTCCAGGTGAGCATGGTGGCCATCATGGTACTCCCCAGAGAACTGGAGAGAATACAGGAAGCCTCTCTGAAGATAAGCACTGCACCCAGCTCCTGGCACTCCGTGAAAGATGCTGGCCTTCCTGGTGGTTAGGATTGGCCTGTCTCACACCTCTGTGGCCAGACCATGGCGTGACCCTCCTCAGGCCTGGGAGCAGCAGGGGACTTCAGGCAAGTGGAATTTAACTCACATTTGTGATTACTCAGCCTTTGCCAGCTTCGTGGAAAGCCACCTCTCCTGCTGGTTTCTACTTTTATAAAATCAAATTCAGGGCCAGTGGCCATTCACCCTTCCCCAAGCCATCTTCAGGCCTTCTCTGAAGTGAGACTGGGGTCTGCTAGGGATCTGTTTGCAACTCGGTGAGACTTTTACCCAGGCTGCTGGAAGCAGCGACTATACATCCAGAGTCTGTGTGACTTCAGATGTGTCCCACCCTTGGTGTGCTGGGAGGCAGAAGTTTCTAAGGAGAGAAAGGCAAGATGAGGGTCAAGAGAATGTCCACACAATATGGACATTTTTTTTTTTTTTTTTTTTTTTTGGGGGGTGTTGAGCGGAGGGGCACCACTGAGCTTTGGTACATCCCCACCCATTTTTATGTTTTATTTTGAGACAAGGTCTTGCTGGTTGCTGAAACTGGCCTTAAACTTGCAATCCTCCTGCTTCAGCCTCAGTTGCTGGAATTATAGGTGTGCACCAGTGCACCTGGCTGTCCAACTGATTGTTTTTGACAGAGTTGCAGAATTGATTCAGGGGAAGAAGGAAGCAAGTCTTTATATCAGATGGTGCTGGAGCTATCGATACACGCCAGCCAAAAATGAAGCTCAACCTTCACACGTGTAAAAAATAACTCCATGTGTCATGGACTTAAACTTAGAGTGTAAAAAGTAAAATACTGAACCTTTGGAAGAAAAGTATGGGCACTCTCAAATTAATGGTATCCTGGACTTGATACCAAAAGCAGGATCCAGAAAAGAAAAAGGAAATCTATTTATTTATTTATTTGTGGTACTGGAGACTGAGCCCAGGTGCTCTATCTCTGATCTACATTCCCAGCTTTTTAAATTTTAAAAATTTAAGACAGGGTCTCACTAAGTTGCCCAGGCTGTCCTCTAACTTGCAATCCCTCTGCCTCAGCCTCCTGAGTCTATGGGATTATAGGTGTGTGCCCCTGCATCTGGTTTAACTTAGTAAATTTTATCTCTTTCGCATTATAACTTTTGCTCTGAGGAAGACCCTGCAGAATGAAAACACAAGGTACCACCTCGGAGAAAACATTTGCAAACCTATTTAATAAAGGACTTGTCTCTGGGATAAAGAGCTCAGAAAAGAAAAAAGAAAATCACCCAAACTAACAAACAAAACCAAAAAAACCAAACAATTCAATTAGAAAACTGGGTCAAGATGTGAGCAGACATTTGGACATTTGGCTGAAGGGAATATGCAGAAGGTGAATGGCCTCATGAAAAGGTGTCAAAATTATTAGTCATTAGGGAAGTGTAGAATAAAACCACAAGGTGCTGTCACTAGGCACCCATCAGAATGACTCCTGAGGTGGGCTTGGTGGCTGTAGATACAGTTACTCCGGAAGCTGAAGTGGGAGGATGACTTGAGCCTAGGAGTTTGAGGCCAGCCTGGGCAACAGGATGAGACCCAGTTTCCATAAAACCAAACCCGAACAAAACCACATTACAAACAAAACCAAACAAAAAACAGAGGCAAGCACTCTACCAACTGAGCTATATCCCCAGCCCTGATCACATGTTGTTGATGGAAATATAAAATGGGACAGTTGCTCTGGAAGAGTATGACAATTTCCCCAAACTGTCAACTTCAACTTAACATGGTAAGTTTTACATGTGCTCACCATGTGACCCAGAGACATTGGATATTTATCCCAGAGAAATGCAAACTTACGTACACACACACACATACACACACACACACACACACCTCTCTACAAAACTGTTCCTAGCAGTTCTATTAATAAAAGCTCCAAGCTGGGGATAATGTAAATGAGTGAATTGTTAAAGAGACCGAGGTCCATGCACATTGAGGTCATTTTCCTGGTTGCGAGGAGCACGGTACTTACGCAAGAGGATGCAGTTGTCAGGGGAAATGGAGGACTGAGTCTTCCTAGATTAATTTTTACAATTGCATATGAACCTATAATTATTAAGTTAAAATATTAAATAAAACTATATATATATTTTATATATAAATTATATATATAATTTTTATTATATTTATTTATTATATATAATTTTATTATATTTATTTATTATATATATAATTTTTATTATATATAATTTTTATATATACAAATTTATTTTATATATATAAATATATGTATATTTATATATATATATGTGTTTTAAAAAGGTGAGAAGTGGGGGCAGTGGCACTGGCCCCAGACTCAGGGAGCAGAGGAGGAGGAGCCTTTGGATGGTAAGCCCTGCCTCTTACCCTAGGATCCAGCAATTATGCCCCTTGGTACTTGGCCAAATGGGCTTAAAACAGGTCCACACAAAACCCTGAACACAGATGTTTATAGCAGCATTATTTGTAACTGCCCAAATTTGGAAGTGACCAATATGTCCTTCAGAGTTGAGTGGCTAAGCTGTGGTACAACCAGATGATGGAATATTATTCAGCATTAAGAATAAATGAACTGTGGAGCCGCAGAAAGACACGGTGAAACCTTAATGCATATTGCTAAGTGAGGGGAACCAATCCAAAAGGTGCATGCTTTGCAATCCCAGCTACATGATGCTCTGGAAACTTGAGAAATGGTGGAAGGATCAGTGGTTGCCAGGGGTTGGGGAAGTGTGTAGAGACGAGTAGGTGGAACACACAGGATTCTGGGGACAGCGACACCACTGTGGCACTTCAATGGTGGACCCATGTTATGCCTTTGTGCAAACATGTAGCCTGTACCACACCAAGAGTGAGCCCCAGTGTGAACCGTGGGCCTCCGGTGATAACGATGGATAAAGGTAAGTTCTTCAGGTGTAACAGAAGCGCCGCTCAGAACAGGATGCTGACCATGTGGGAGGCTGTGTGTGTGTAGGAATGAGGCTGTGAGAACACTCTGTACCTGCCACTCAGTTTTGCTGTGAACCTAAAACTGCTCTAAAAAAGAAAGTGCATTTAAAAAATAACATTAGCAACCTTTATGAATAATGTCTTCCCACCATGCAAGGTGCTTTCAAGAACATTTTCTCTTTGAAGCCTCATCACCATCCTCTGGCTGGGTGGAAGGTGGAGGGTGTAAACTGGCAGGTGCTATGCACAGAGCCCTGGTGGGCTGGGAGTGTGCTCTGCAGGATCTCACTCCCCGCAGCCTGGGGAGACTCCCTTGTGATCCAGGACGCTTCTCCTCTGAGGGTAGGATGGTGGAAGGAGAAGCCTCCCTGGGGCTCACCTGTAGGGGGGATGCTTCAGTCCGAGTGAGATGAGTGGAGACAGGGAGGAAGGGTGTGAGGTCCAAGAAGGAGGATCAGGGCAGAGAAGGGGAATCTGGGATCATCTTCCTGCATTGGATGTCCCCGCTTAGGACATTAGTGGGACAGTCAGGACAAAGAAAGAAGAAGGGGGAAGCAGACAAGGAACATGGATGGGGCCCCAAAGGGGGCATTTCGAATCTCAAAATGGAAGGGGCATGAGTCTGAAATATGGAATGGATCCAGTAAACAACGCAGAGGGTTGATTTACTTTGGGGACTAATATGTAGCCAGGAAACTGGAGAGGACAGAGTGGGAGGGATTGTTTCTTCATCACGACCTCATGTACTATGCATTCTTAGGTTCTCCATCTCTTTTTCAGGCACTTGTTTTGGGCACACAGTGGAGCTGGGTGCACACCAGGCCTTCCTGCTGCTGACCTTGCTGGAGAAAGTTGTCTCCCCCTTGTGGTCTCCTGGGGGAACTGCTTTCCCTCCTTGGCCGAGGAGAGAGCTGGGGCCTTTGGAGACCTGGGACCTCCTTGGTGCTTCCAGGCATAAGGCTGTCTCAGGGGAAGAAGGACTGGGAAGTGGAGCCCTGGCTCGGCTCTTTCCTCCCAACGAACCCAGAGGTTACCTGAAATTGAAGGAAGTGAAAGAGCAGGAAACAAAACAACTCTAGATAAAGCAGAGGATTCCAGAACCTCAAGGGGTACCTCGGTTGCCATCTTGATGAAAGGAGGAACCAAATGTTTGAAAGAGCCAGGCAAAGAGTGCACTGCAGAGTCCTGCTCCTGGAGAGCTGCACCCCTCCCCTCCGAGAAGGCCAGAGACTTCTGTCTCCCTGCAGCGTGGATGCAGATCCCACTCTTGCGGACTGCAGGGGTGTTTCTGTTGGGGACTATCATGACATGAGAGAAGGTGCTGGGACTACAAAACCCACAGCTGGAAGTCTGCCGTCTCTGACATCACTGAGTTCTGGTGTGGTCTCGGAGGCGTTGGTTTGGGACATGTCCCACAGGTAGCCGAGGGCCCAGCATTTCTGCCTCCTGGGGGAGTGCTGCCCATAGCTGGCCTCACCCATACTGATGACCAGGTCCAGAAGTTAAGGAAGGAAGGAAAATGCTGGTGCTTGGCAGGGAGAGAAGCAGGAGAGACAGCAACCCTCTTCGCACCTAGAAGGAGTTGGGTTAGATTTCCCTGAGAAGCAGGCCCAGCCTCCAGGGCTGTGTTTGGGTAGCTCTGAATGGCTGTGGGCAGTGGCCCATGCCTGCCTTTCTCCCCTCTGGAGTGGACTCCTGGAGGGCAGACCAGGCCTCCTCCACTGGGTTCTCTCCAGTTATACACAACCGGCTCAGCTCTTTGGCCCTTGTTTTGATGTGCTGAAACCCAGGAGGGTTGGTGAACTTAATTAGACCCAGAGGTTCTCTCCTGTCCTTGCACCCGCTGCCTTTAATCCCAGACTAAGATGTTTCAAAAACCCTAGTCCATTTATTTTTAGAATTTATGATTTCACTTTATTGTTACCTTTGTGTTTTGAAAGTTTGCAGAACAGTTGTGGCAATACTGCAATGGCCATCTGTCTGCCCTTGACCTTCATTTACCAACGATTAACATTGCCACGTGTTTCAGCTCTCTCCTCCTGGGTATTTATTGTTATATACAGAAACATTTGACGATAAGCCGCTGACACCATGATCCTTCATCCTTTAAATACTAAGAATAAGGACATGCATTTTCACAATCGATATCTAATTATTAAATTCACATTTAATACTAATACAATCTTAATATGTTCTATATAGCCCAGATTAAAAATTTACCAATGTCCCCCAAATGTCCTTTATGGTCATTTTCTTTTCTGATCCCAAGTTAAATGCTTTTATCCTAGTGTCAACAGTTGTTGGAAAGGTGGGTCCAGACACACACACACACACACACACACACACACACACACACGAGACTTGGCTCCATTGCTAAGTGTGCTCCTTGTAAGTCGATGTTAGTTATTTACTCCTTTGGTGACAAGCTGCTTCCCCCTCAATTTCCAGGTACTGGGATTGGAGCTTGGAGGGTCTCTCCCATCTTGCGGGTGGGAAGGGAAGATGGATTGGATTCCATCAGGATTGGAGCATGGGCCTGCTCTGGGATTATCAGTGGGCAGAGGTCATATTTGCTCTGTGTTTACCCCCATGCACAGAGCCAAAGGCGACCACGGAGGTCCTCGGCTGCTCTACCTTCCGCCTTTGACAGAGAAGAAACCCGGAGCTTGGGGAGGTGAAGTGGCTTTGCTATGCTCCCTGAGCCAGCACAGGGGACAAGGCGCATGCTGATATTGTATCAGCTGACCAACTGTTTTACAGACTCCCAAGTTTGGGGAGCAGGGGACACAGGGACAAAGATAGGAGCATTCCCTGGATTGAGTGAGAAGGCAGCTGGGGCAGTCACTGGGCCAGCCGCGTGGAGCCCTGTGAGGTATAGCACAGGGGGCGGGTGTCAGGCTTGCCAGTGGGGAGGAGGCAAGGGGCGTTGAGGTAGTCCCAGGCCCTCGGGGATTTTGAGGGGCATCAAGGCGGGCCCAGGTCCCGGAAGCTGTCCCAGTTCCTCACGGCCCTGTCTGCATGTTCCACTTTGCTTGGCTTTCTTTCTAGGACTGGAGTCCGCTGGGAGGAATTTGCCAAAATCTGCTCTTCTTGCTTTCAAACTCGCCAAGGGACACAGGCAGGAGACGTACCTCCGCATGGACAGCACAGCACACTGAGATCCCGCTCCCTTCACACCACGTGGCCTTCACAGGACTAAATCATCAGACAGAAAGTCCTGTGCCAACAAATAGGAGCTTTCTGCCAAGAACCCCCGTGCTGCAGGTTTTGGGGTTCAATCCGTGGCCTGATTGATGGGGATCCTACCCACTGAGAGCACAGCACTATGTGCCAGAGTGCTGGGGCTCTTGCCTCCTGAATTCAGAAGGCCTGGGGGAGAGGCTGTCCAAGCCACATCTGTTTTGGAGATTAGGAGAGGCACACAAGGCCAACTCTTGTATTCCTGCCACTTCTGTGACTCCCGATGGTCCAGGCAAAGCTGGGACTGCTGAGCATTAACATGTGGTGGAAGGGACTCGGCCTTCTTTGGAAAAATCCTTGTCTTGAAAAATGCTTGAACACCAGTGTCAGAGAGCCATGGCCACTGAGAGGTAAGTGTGGGCAGACGATCGGCCCCAACCCCTTTGTAAGGATAGATTTCCTCCTGCCCCACCAGCATGGGATGGTTTATTTATCATGGAGAAGAATGAGTAGCAGATTATTAACATTTACTGAGTGTTTACTATATGCCAGCCACTGTGCTAAGTGCTGCACATATCAGTTTCTTTAATCCTCACCCCAAACCTATAAGATAAGTTCCAATCTACAGATGAGGAAACTGAGGCTGAGGGAGGCTAGTTACCAGGCTAAAGTCACACAATAACTACGTGGCAAAATCATGATCCAAATATAGAGAGTTTGGTGCCCAAGTGCATGCTATTCATAATTTTTTTTTTTTAATTCACTGTTTCCTTCTAAGCCCGTGTGTGTTGGAGCTGGGGGTAGGCCTGTCAGGGGTCCTAGGCAATTTTCTTGTATGTGGATCTGATACGATTTTACCAACTCCCTAAGCCATTGTGGAGCATCCAGGAGCAGAAATGCGAGTGCTGTTGAGCCCCAGTAGGTGACTTGACCTTGGGGTGGGGTGTCAGCATATCTGGGGGTAGAAGAGAGTGGTAGGCAGTCTCCAAGACGCCCCCAGTGATTCCTGCATCTTGGTGTTTAGGCTGTTGTGTAATTCTCTAATTTTCTCTTCTCTCATTTTTTTTTTTTTAACCTTGCAGTACTGGGTGTGAAACCCAGGACGTCATGGGTGCCAGGTCAGTGCTCTGCCACTGAGCAGCATCCCCTTCCCTTTTTATTTTATTTTGAAACAGGGTCTTGCTAAGTTTTCCAGGCTGCCCTCAAACTTGTGATTCTCCTGCCTGAAAAGCTGAGGTTACAGTCACACTAATTCTCTCTTCTTGTGAGTGAGCTAGTCTTACTGACTCACTTCTAACTAATAGAACAAGGCAGAGTGATGGGATATCATTCTGAGACAGGGTTACAACAGGACTGTGACTTCCATCCTGGGTGCTCTTTCTCTTGTGTGGCTCATCCTTGAGGAATGCAGCTGCCATGTTTGATGTACCTATGTGGAGAGATCCTCGTGATGAGAAAGGTTAGTCTACAAATGAATGAGTAAGCTAGAAACCAACCCCAGACAAGCCTTCAGATGAACTTTCAGCCCTGACCAATCTGATTGCAACTTCATGAGCAGTCTTGAACTAGAGTTAAGTTTGGAGATTATTTGTTATACTGCATTAGATAACTAGTAGGAGCCACACCTGGGAACATCTCCTTCAGGTGTAGCTGGCATGCTCCAGTGGTCCAAGCTTTGGCTAATCCATGGGACTCCACTGGTAGATCCTGGGTGTATTCTGAATGTGCAGGTGTTGATGTCCAAGGGATAGCAAATCTAGCTAGGCTAGGTTAAGATTTAACATCATCTCAAACATCTTAGTGATTAATTTATTTCTCGCTTATGTAAGATTTCCATTGAGGATCAACCTATTGCATTTCTCATGTCCCGAATCTAGGAGCCAGCGGGTGGAACAGCCACCATCCGAAATGCTGGTGGGCACCAAGGCAGTGGATGAGAAAGAGTAGCAAGTCACATGTGGGTTAGTAAATGCTCAGGCTGGAAGTTACACATGTCATTCTTCCACTGTTTCATCGGTCAATGCAAGTCACACGGTCACATCACTCTCTTTGCTGTTTCGTTGGCCTACACAAGTCACGGGTCACCCTGTACTTTTCACACAAGAGGCCTATAATTCTATCAGGGGCCCAAGAGAAGGGGCCCAGGAAAATCTGTAAGGCAGAAGGAATGACTGTCACACCATGGTATGCTATAAACGTATACAAATATAACATACATAAGTGGATTATTAATTCTCTGATTATCTTTTGGTAGGCAGTTATTCTGAGAGAGAGAATGTCCTCATTTGACACTCTTCTTTGGGAATGCCAGGCCTCCCATCACCGCCCCCAGAACTCCGCATGGCCTTCCCTCGCCTCCTATCAACTCATAATCCGCATTAACTGGGAGAATTGTTTCCTTACTTCATCTTCCCTTTTTCTCTTTTGCTAAGTCAGGATGACAACCTTGAAAAGTCTCCAGCCATCCTTTCCTGGTTCTCAATACTGGTCCATTGTCCTCTCTGTCTTTGCCTGTAGCATCTCCGTGGACTGGTGTGAAGTCTGGGGAGTTACTCTGAGCGAAGGTGTCAATGAGTCCAAGCTGGTGATTTCACCACATGAATTCCTTGGCCCCTCTCAGAAACCAGCCATTAGGCTTCATTTCTGGTTAACTGTTGCATCCTTTGATGTCACCTGTGTACAAGAGAGTGACATTAAAAACAATTAAATTATCTTGCTCCATTAAAAAGCCCATTTGATGCATTTTTCATTACCTGAGACTATATGTTTGTTTTAGATAAATACAGATCTAATTTTCCTTTCACTGTAAATCTGATAATTCTAATGAGATGACTCCTTTCTTTCTCATTTGATCTAGCACTTCATGTAAAAATCAGTTAGAAAAGAAATAATCTGAATTTGGAAAAGATGTGTTTTTCATCTGGGAGGGAACCTTCGGGGAAACTAAGTTTTTCAATGGAGACAGCTAGCATTGGTCGGAATTCCACATTTGGGGAGAAGGATCTCATATACAGAAGGAAGGACCAGTCATTCGTGCGCAGGGAAGTAGATGTGTGTGTGCGCACGTGCATGTGTGTGCCCAGGTCTGGGAGACACACAGACACTTGTGGCAAGAGAAGCTGGGAAGGTCGACTTATCCTGCTCTGGAAGGGAAGGTCCCCAGAGTACAGCTTTTGCAGCTGAATGCTGGGAAATGCCTGCCTGGGCCAGTGGGCTTGAGGGGGAACATGGATCCCTAATGCTGCATCCCTCGGGGGGGGGGGGGGGTGTTTTATAAAAAAAAAAAAAAAGAGAGAGAGCAGAGCCCACAACCCTCCCTGTGTGCCAAGCCCACGGGTTCTCAGGTCTGGCTACCTGATAGAATCACCAGAGGAACTTGAAAGATTCTGACATCCGGGCCCTGTTCCTTAGAGGTTCTCCTTCAGTAAGTCTGGGGTGGGGCAGAGGGGACATCTCTATGGAGACAGAGGCCGAGACAGGGCCTGCAGCCTCCAAAAGCTGGGACAGGCAGGGAGGCCTCCTCCTCTAGAGCCTCTGGAGCGTTTCTGAATCCAGAAAACCAATGTGTTGTTTTAAGTCATTGAGTCCGTGCTAATTTGTTACAGCAGCTGCGGGAAACAAAGCCTCTGATGAGACCCCTTTCTTTCTTCATCCTCAGCTCTTTTCCAGGTGTCCTGACTATTGTTCTGGGATAAAGCTTTTACTTTTTCCTGATTTCCAGAACCCTCTCTTGACTGACACATGGAGGCACAACTTGCTCTGCCTCAGCGGCAGCCAACAAAAACCCACACTGTGACCCTGTTGAAGACCACGTCTGAACCCTTGGCTGGTTTCTGGATCATCTTTGTCATTCTTGGAGTGGCGACTCCACCTTGCCACCTTCCTGCGTGTATACCTCCACCCATATTCCTGGATAATATACCCTTCCTGTGCTTTCTTTGGAGTCTTTGTTGTACTCAGTTGATGCTTTGAGGGCATGGAGAGAGGTGGAGGCAATGGAGATAGGGAATAAGAAGAGGGAAGGCTCTAGAAGAGGCTAGACCCAGGACCGAACTCATGACTCAAAGCCATTTGCAAGAAGAGAGCTTGTGCATTGCCTTAGAGGAAGGGAGGGGTATGTTGGGACTTCAGAGTCTGAGAATGTTCTGGGTCTTCCGGGAACATACTTCAGGTGTTCTTGGAAAGTCCCTCTCAGTGTCTCATGTAGAAAAATAGGTCCTTCTACTAAAAGAGGCAGAAGCAGAGAGAAGCACAGGCGGCAGGGTTATGATACACTATTTATAGCAATGCTCCTTTATCTGTTGGGGGGAGATGCAGTCCAAGACCCCCAGTGGATGTCTGAAACTTGTCAGTAACTTTGTATTTGCTATGCATACATAAATATGATAAAGATTAATTTATAAATTAGGCACAGCAAGAGATTGACAATAATAATAACAAAATAGAACAGTTACAACAATATGCCTTGAGAGTTACTTAAAATTTAGGAATCAGTAATTTCTGGAGTTTTGCACTAACGCTCTGGGATCACAACTGCCTGCATGAAGCTGAAACTGTGGAGAGTGAAACTGCTGATAGCGGGGACCACTTTGCAATGTTTGATGGCAGGAAGCGAGGGCAGGGTGCACATCTACCTAGAGGTCACCATGAACGGGCCTGTATTCAATGCGTTGTTTTATTGTTGAGTAGATATTCAACCACTCTCTTTCTGTGCTCCTCTGGTCCTGCGGAGAAGGCAGACAGGGAAGGATATGGAGCCTGCGTTCTGGGGACATCAGCTCCCACCCTTGGCGTTGCTTGATGTGTGTTTTATTTTGCCTGCATATAGTCTTCGTTTCCCAGTGCTAACCGAAATTCAAATAAGTATCTTTAATAGTCTTATGACAGTTTCATTTGGCAATAACTTTGTGTCTGTCAAGAATTTTATGTGTGTTCTTTAACTCTATTAATCTTAGTTGAATTTCAAAGCATCATAATTAAATTGTATCCGATTGTTTACTTTGAAAACCTTTTAAAAATGTCACTGGACTGGAATTAAATTCTATTAATTGGTACAGAGTGTCTGCAAAGGCAGCCTGAGTTACAATATGCAAGCATTGCTAACACGATAAGGCCAGAGTTGACATTAATGAAAGAACTGGAATAAGTTACCATCTGTTTAATCAGCTGACGCTTCTTTGCATATCATCAAAGACGGGAAAGAAGCAGACTATTATCAGGTCATAAAAGGTAATAATGCTGTTTCCAAGCAGAGGATCTCAGTGGTTGGGTTTGTATCACTTTCTTTCTTTTAAGGATTTTGGACTCTCTCTCTCTCTCTCTCTCTCTCTCTCTCTCTCTCACACACACACACACACACACACACACACACACACACACACCACACAATCTCCACATTCCCCAACTGGTGGAATATTTTAACTACTTTCATTTAACAAGTCAATATGATTAACTAAAAATGCAAGTTTAATAGCATTGTCCCACTCACAAAGAAAACGAAAGGATTTATAAAAAGCATAATTTCATGGAGATTATGGGCTGTAGGAAGCAATATTAGGATATAAGTGTAAAGTTAGCTGAATGACTATGATCTTCTCTCAATTCTATTGATGCATTACTGTGACTGGATATATAGGCTCACGTGGACATCATTTCAAAAGTTCCAATTTAAGACCCTTCAGGAATGGGAGGCCCTGCCTCTGACTTCTGGCTTCCTGGCCTTTGTATGATAGATCAGCTATGATGAGGAGCCATTATAAAGCTCAGTCTTGTTATGATTCAGTTAGAAAAATCTTCCGTTACTGTCATGGTTTGGATGTAAGGTGTCCCCTAAAAGCTCACATGAGAGACAATGCAGAAAGGTTCAGAGGAGAAATGATTGGGTTCTAAGAGTCTTAACCAGATCAGTGAATTTATCCCTGCTGGGATTAATTGAACTGGTAGGGTGTGGCTGGAGGAGGTGGGAATTGGGGCATGGCTATGGGGATATATGTTGTATCTGGTGAGTGGAGTTGCTCTCTGCTGCCTGAAATCATGTGAGCTGCTTCCCTCTGCCACTCTCTTCCACCATGTTCAGCCTCACCTGGAGCCCCAAGGAATGGAGCCGACCTTCTATGGACTAAGACCTCTGAAACTGTAAGCCCTCAAATAAATTCTTCCTCCTTTAAAATTGTTCTGGTCAGATCCTTTCAGTCACAGCAACAGAAATAGCTAAGACATTCACTCCTTAGGCTTCTAAACCTTTGGTCGTCCATAATTTGCTATCACCTCCCCTTTCCCCTCATCTCTCATTCATTATTTCCCTTGTCCTACTATTTCCTCTGTTTGGAAAACCCCCTCCTAATTCTGTCTAGCAGCTCTGGAGGCAATGATTCTGTTTCACTCAGGGGACAGTTAGCTCATGGTGGCCATAATCTCCTCAGAGATATTTGCCAACGAATGAATTCCTATTTACTTCAATTTCTACCCATTTTCAACAAGACCCAGATTAAATGATAGCACTTTGAAGACTTCTCTGGTTCCTTTATGTGAACTCATCTCAATCTCCAGACGCTGTTTCCTGTCCATTGCTTTGTTATAGCATTTTCTACGCACATTCTCTGCAGATGATCTCTGCTCATCCATCTATAAGAACAGAACTCCCTTCACTTCCCATAAAAAAAATCATTAGCAACCTGATTCTATGCCACATTTTTGCTTCTTCTCCTTTTACAAATAACAATAGGGCCTTTTTTCCTACCAAACTTTGTTCTCTCCACTTGTGGTCTGGAACCCCCCACTCTCCTTTTCATAAGGCCTGTGTTTCCTCTCTCCTTTGAAGTCAGCCTATCCATCTCCTTCTCTTTATAGGCTCATTATCTTAAGAATTCAAACATATTCTGATATCTCCCTTCTTTGACAATAATCTTTATTGATGCTGCATCCTTTGTGAATTACTGTCCTAGTCTCTCTTTTCCATTTTACAGCAAAACTTCTTGAATTGTCCATGGTACCTGTCTCTATTTCATTTTTTATTGTCTCCTCATTCCATTTAGATTGAATTTATAATCCCATCACTCCCCTGAGGTTGTTCCTGTTAAGGTCCCCAGATTAACCTCCACATTGTCAAATCCTATGCTCACTTTTATGTTTTTATTTATGATTTCACTCCTATTGAAACATTCTCTTATGTGGGCTTCTAAAATACCACATTCGCCTTTATTTCTACCTCTTTAATTTCTTACCAGTAATGGAGTTAAAATGAATCATAAAAATTTTCAATTAATCTAAATAAAGAAGTAAAAGATGGGAAAGGGAATAAAGATTAGAAAGCACAACTAGAAGACAAAAAGGAAGATGCAAACTGAAATTCTGCACATGGACAATTAAATTAAATATAAATAATCTAAACATCCCAGTTAAAAGGAACGGATCATCAGCTGGTTAAAAATGCAAGAACTCATTATATGTTGCCTACAAGAAACTCTCTGTATACATAGAAGCACAAATAGTTTAAAAGTAAAAGAGTGGAAACTATATACTCTGCTCACAGTAATCCATAGAAAGTTGAATTGACTATATTAATATGGGACAAAGTGACTTTTGAGCAAGGAATAAGGAGGAGGATAAAGAGGAAGAGTTTATAATGATAAAGATTTCAACCTAGAAAAAGGGTAAAACAATTTTAAATGTATATCCCTCAATAGCGGTGCTTCAAAACCTATGAAGCAAAAATAATCAAAAAGAGAATGACAGATCTGCAATTATAGTTGATGATATCAGTACAACTTTCTGATAATTGATAGGAGAAAATCAATAAACATATAGAAGACTTGAGCAACATACCAGCAGGTGACACAATTGACATTTATAGAAATTTCCTCACAACAAGAGAACACTCTTTATTTGAACATGGAATGTTTGTTAAGATAGATCTATGCTGGGGCATAAAATGAGTCTGTAGAACCTAAAAGAAATGTCATCATGTGGAAGGGGTTCTCTGATGGTAATGGAATTAAACTAGAAATCTATGACAAGGTCACCCAAGGGAGCATGCTGAGGGAGTGCAGATGTGCTCCTGGGCTGACACTATGGGAAATACCAGTGCAGTTGTAGCAGAAGAGCTCTTCAAAGAAGTCAGTGAGAAAAGATCAAAGAATAATAAGGAGAACAACCAAATAGAAGTCAGGAAGGCCAAAGAAACAGAGAATTCCAAGAATAAGCAACGTTAAATGTGAAAGTGTCCAAGGAGATGAGAACTGAAACCAATCTTTGGGTTTGTTTGGGTTTGGAGACAAGGAAATTATTGGCAACCACAGGCAGAGAGCAGTTGATGGGAAATGAGGAAGTAGAGACAGTGATTATCTATTCCTCTTCCAGGCAAATCTCCTTCCTTCTTGGGAAAGCCAAGAACATGAAAGCGAAGCATTGGCTCGGGGGAGAAACCAGGGTCAGAACGGGGGATATTTTTCCTTTCTTGTTAATTAATTTGTTATTGCTTTAGAAGATAAGGGAGATTTGGATACATTTGTAGACTGAAGGTTAAAAACTGAGGGCAAAGGACAGTTGAAGATACAGGAAAGGGGTTACTTATAGGAATAAGATTCCTAAGGAGATGGGAATGGGGGTATGACTATAAGTGTGGAATCCGTCCTGATACAGAGATGAGAGGTGGCGACAATGGAAGAATGAATGAAAACATAGAGAAGCTCTAGGTGGGATGAAAACTGTTTACACCATGGAGTCGACTTTTACTTTAATGCCAAAGACACAGTGTCCATCCCTGCCTGAGTTCTTGAACTCCAGACTCAACTTCTCAGTGTCTCCTGGTTACGTCCGCTCAGGGGTACTACTACTTTGAAAACAAACTTGTATTCTCCCCAACAAGTTCCCCTCCTGTCTCCCTTGTCTTGTCTTTGCTCCCTCTTGGTTCAGGGACCCTGACTCAGCCCGGTGTGCTGCGGGTTCCAGTTTTGGGTCAAACGACAAGTTGGGCGTCACTTGCCCAAGGCTGCAGAGCAAAGAGAGCACTGGCAGAGTGTGTGGGGTGAGGGTGGGGAGTGGGTCATGGAAATGGGTATTGAGATGGTGGAGAAATCAAAGTCAGGCTATCCCAGAGGGTCACCAATTCACAGAAGAGAGAAAGTAGATGATTCTAGGTAGTAAAAGAGCAAAATGAGGTTCTTAGGGTTTGGAGGGTAGAAAGCAGGACTTCGAGAAAAGTCTTGAGCTAGTAAAATGCTGGATACAAACCTTTCTCTGGTGTTTTGAATTTGAACATGAGCTTGGAGGAAGTTATTAAAAGCAGTAACTGATGCAGCCTCCCCATATGCATCGGAGCTTCCAACAATCTTCTGTATTTCAGCCACAAAATGTGGACTTTCCCTTAACGGTTCCTTTCCTTCCCTTACCTGCAACCCTCTGTGATTCATTTTTGAGTGCTAGATCTTCTTCCTCTGCAATCTCTCCACGATAGCCCCCAACTCACACATCCTCCTTTCTCTTTCCCTCTATCTATATTCTTTGTACCTTCTGTTTCTAGTCAGTTTAGAAATCTTAAAAAATTAGATTTTCTCATAGCTTTCCTACTCTTGACAGAGCAGACCTGGCTGGAGGCCAGTAGTAGCAATGTGCATAAAATGAAAAAAAAAAACCATATTATATATATATTACCTATAATTTATTAATGTATTATATACAATATATATATAATCATATATGTCATATATATGTATGTATGTACATATAAAATCATGAAGAGAAGCAAAGATCCAACTTTGGAAAATAACTTTCCTAAAAGTTTAGGTTTATAATAGGGGCCAAGATGTCGATTGCTGTTTATTTTCTCTGAGCCAGACATGGTGGCTACAAACTGCTTGGCTGTCCAGAGGTTTTCGCAAGGCTCACAGCCGTGCCCCAGACCCCCTTCAGAGCTGATTTAATTAGGATAAATGATACTAATGTTTTGGCCTGGAGACCACTCGCTATGGTCCATTTGCTAACTCTGAGGCTGAGAATCACCCGTGCTGGGCCATGGTTCCACTCTTTTGCCCTTGCCAATTAACTTTGAATTTCATAAATGCTTCATTGTGCAAGCCCGCAGGAAAGTGTCCTCTTTCTTCGTGAATCTTGCCACCTGGGATCACCTGTGGTTTTGAGACCAGAGTATGTATTCCACTGTAAGCGCAGCTCACAAGCTAGCCATCGCGGGTCTGTCTAACATCCTCATGTCAACAACATTAAGCTTCCATTTTGCGGTAGAGATGCCCACTTTGACATAGAAGAGTCTGGAAACAGGATCCCGTCAGAATTCAGTTCAGATGTCAGCCATGTTCACTCCAGCACTGGTCTGGGTGCTGGAGTTTCTGTTCCAAACAGTGAGGCTCTCGGGCATGTTGGCCACTAGCCCTGGTTGCTCTGTTTGGAGAGGCAAGCTGTACATTTCCCTCACATTTTCACACTCAAGAGACATAAAAGCCCCTCGCAGCATTTGCTGATAATGACTCTTCTGGCTGTTTTCTAGGTGTCCCCACCATCATGGAAGGGAGAGGAGGAGCTTTGACATGGGGGAGTGGCAAGTGCTGTCACTGAGGCCCATGGGAAGTGGGCAAGGTGACAACACAGCTGACCACCCTTAGGCCACTTGGGAGTGGTGGTTGACCCCAGAACAGAGTGGCATGGAGAGACGTGCAGGGGAAAACTCTGGGCATCACTAAGAGATCGAGATGCACCATGGGGGGACCTGGCGGGGCAGAGGCTGCCAATGGTTTCTGGGTTGTATGGTTAGTGAGCGAGCAGTCATTCCTTGATCTCTGTTACTTTGACTTGGGTGTTTCAGAGACAGAAAAAAAGGCACTGTCCTGGGTCCCTAAACCCTTCTTCACTGAAATTTTTCCTGGCAGAGTTTTTACCAGGTGTCACCCCTCTAGAGGAACGTTTGGGAATATAAAAAGGCTTTTCAGTTAGTCATCATTCTGTGGGCACTGGTGGGAGGAAGACACTCAGCCAGTCCCAAGACAGTGGCACCCACTGAGGAATTACCCTACTCGGGTGTCTCCCTTTGAGAAACACAAAGAACACAAGGCGTCCCAGGGAGGATTCCACCCAGAGCTGGACACATTCTGAGGCAGGGCTTCTGTAGGAATTTAAACATGGCGCCCAGCCCCAGTCCTTGCCTGGTAAGGGCATTGCTCTTCGGAGCTCTCTGCTACTGAAGAGAAGTGTTAGCCATTTGGCCTTTCAGGGGCTGACACTGTTTCAGCATTATCTATGAATACAAAGTGCCCATGAAGTTTGAAAAGACTGTGGGTGCAGGAAGGACAAATCCCCACAGGTGACAAGGTGACCCACCCTTTATTTTATCACCACAAAGAATATTTGCAGTGAAGTTGTCTTTCCAGCAAAGTTCTCCAACAGGATTCAAAATGAGATTGGATTTTAAGGGATGACTGGAAAAGAGTTTTGGTGTTTACTGTATATCCAGACCTGTAGCTCTCAGAGACCAAAGGCATCCCCAGAAATATAAGTTCACTCAGCTTCTGGAAGGTTCTAGGTGGTTTCAAAGCCATGTCCTTCTTTATCATGCACCAACCCTCTATTCCTGTCCAGTTTAGGTCTATCAGTCTCTTCCCTTGAAGTAGGGGAATCATATTTTGCTAATTCTTAGAGCCAAGTTTAGGAATGAAGGTAGACAGGGTACTGGCTTCACCTCCTGAATTTCCTTTTCTTTCCCTCTCTCAAGGTATGAGCAGAGCCTGCCAATGGTTTGCTAATTGTCTCCAAGTGAAAAGACTGATTTAGAAGAGGTTTTAGACTCCCAGGGGCATAACACCCGTCATTTCACAATGGAGAATTATTTTTGTGGTATTTATTTTATGATTCTTGACCCTTGTTCTAAATCTTGCTGGTGTGTTTTCATTTAAAATGTATTAACTGAAACTTGGCACGGGGACTTGGCTCCATTAGGCTCTACAACAGCTTAATCCAGATTTTATTATACTGGGACTTGAGTATACGAACTTTAATATGAGAGGAAGCTTGGGGATAAATAGGGTGATGTTGATACTTACTATGCATTTAACTCTTTTGGTTCCCTCTGACAATTGCCTGGAGTGTTTGTGGTTGGATATTAATGTTTCAAACTATTGTGACACTGAATGTAGCTTTCTGAGGGTGAGGACTTGTCCGGGCCTCTGGGCAAATGGTAGACCCAGTCCAGAGCTCGGTCCTGTGATTATCTGAGGTCAATAGCCATGTGTTAGGCCCACCTCCTGGGTGTGGGGCCCAGCTGGGCATCATGGAGAAAGCAGCCCAGGTTGTCCTTTGAACCCCACGGAACTCCACCTCCTTGCCTGCTCCACCCAGAGCCCTCACAGTGCCTCAGCCTTAGCATTTCCAAAGTGGGCCTCCCAAGCTCCCCTCAAACCTGCTCCTCCAGTGCACCCCCTTCTGGAAATGAAGCCACCGTCCACCCCATCACTCCTGCAATGCTCCCTCCTTGAGCACAGCCAGAGTCTGTTGGTTCCACCTTCTCAGGGTGCTGCCATCTGCTCACTCCACCTTGACTGACCCCCCAGGGCCAGGACCAATAACTCTCTCACCCATTAACTTTTGCCTATCTCCCCCACCTCTCTGTGACTGTCCTTCTGAAACCTCCTCTCCAATAGCCACAGGGACCTCCTCTATGTAGAATCAAATCAGCTCACAAACCTGCCCAAACCCTTCAGTGGCTTCCCATTCCACTTATCTTAGAATTGAGGACCCCGTGTGACCCAGCCCTGTTTACCTCCCAGCCTTCTCTTATCCCCTACCCCATGGCTCTTTCCCCAAAGTAGATCCTACCTGGCCAGTGCCCCTCATCTTCCAGACTACTTCCTCAATGGGGCCTTTCTTGACCCCCTCCTGATCCACCGAAGCCCCTGTTACACTCTTTCATAGTACTCTATGTTTCTTTCCCAACCTCTGTGGCCTAACCTCCAGGCATAACCCTCTACTCCTGCCCAGCTGATGTCCTGTCAGTCTCTTGTATGATGCTTACCACAGTTGGTACTTCTGTATTTATTGTTGTGACTGAATTTAACATCTGTCCCTCCCACCAGACTCTAAGGTACATGAGGGTTGGACCATGTCTGCTTGGCTCAGAGGTAGAAACCCAGCAACCTGTGCCTGACACATGTGCAATAAATAGTGGTTGCATCCATAAGTTAAAGAGCAGCATGGTTCCTTCCTTCAAGGAATTTTATTTTTACCTGAAAACCCTTCCTGAGCCACTATGGTATCCACTCTAATAGGGAGAAAAATAAATCCCTGAAAAAATAAGACCTGCATAAAACTTTGTAAAATAAGGTTGAAAATCCAATTTTTGGAAACATCCGAAGAATTTTTTGGAACAGAAACTGGTGGGTCATGATTATGGTTTGGATATGAGGTGTTCCCCAAAAGCTCAGGTGCTAATGAAGGAGGTAAAATGATGAGATTACGAGAGCTGTAACCTAGTCAGTCCATCCCAGTTTGTATGACTAACTGGGTGGTGACTGTAGGCAGGGGGATGTAGATGGAGGAGGCAGGCCCTGGGGGTGTGCCTCAGAAGGGTTCATCTTTCCTGCAGCCCCTTCCCTGTTCTCTCTCTGCTTCCCAGTCACCATGAGGTAAGCAATTGTCCTTCATCCTGCCCTTCTGTCATGATGTTCTGCCTCACCTCAGGCTCAGAGCTATGGAATCAGCTGACCATGGACTGAACCTCTGAAACTGTGAGCCAAAATTAACTTTTTCTCCTCTAAATTGTTCTTGTTGGGATTTTTGGTCACAGTGATGCAAAGTTGGCTAAAACAGATGTGGTTTTAGGGAGTTTGTACATGAAGGAAGTCCTTGGTAATAAGTTTGACAATAATAATTATAGAAAATTACTAAAGGAGAAAAAAGGATAAAGACTGGAAGGTTCTTTGTTCCAATGCTGCTGGTTTGACCTGGTCAAACAGGTCACATTGTTGGTCCAAAATTCTCTGCTTTTAACAAGAACAAATATGATGCCATTAATTTAAATTGGTGAGTTTGCATCTTAGACTGAATATTTGTCCCCACTGCCTGCCAGTTTATATGTTGAAGGCCTAACCCCTAGTGTGGAGGTACTTGGAGATGGAGGTGTTGGGGAGGTGATTGGTTCATGAGGGTGTATCCCTCCTGAATTGAATTAGTTCCCTTCTAAAAGAGACTTTGGACAGTTCCCTGTCCCTTCCTCTCTGTCAGAATACAATGAGGAGTTGGTTGGTTTTCACCTGGAAGAGGCTCCTCACTAGAACTAGACCTGGCTGGCATGGTGATCTCAGACTTCCACCCTGTGGAGCTGTGAGAAATAAATGTCTTGTTCGTAAGCCACCCAGTCTGCAGTGCTCTGTTATGGTAACTCAAAAGGACTAAGTCTGTAAACCACCAAGGAGAGATAGCAGGTTTTCCAAGATGCACAAAGTCTTCTTCATTAACCTTTCTAGAAATGAGCTATTCAAGCAAAGACTTGACAAGTCACACAGAATCTAGATAGGCCTCTGGAGACCGAGTCCTGAGCTAAAATCCTCCAGGGGGATTATGCTAGGAAACAGAGGGAACTTTTCCTGGGCTGGATCTCAGCAGGATTCTCCACCCACTTCCTAAGCATCTCTTCATGACTTTATGCGGCTGGAAATGGAAAAGGAATTTTCTCAAGAGCTCTCCTAGTGTGACCCTCTGACTTCAAAATGGAGCTCAGATAATAAACACCTGCACAGTTGTATCCCAAGGGGTTGAGGATGCACAGCTAGTAAATAGCAGTCCATCCTAAGGCCAGACATCCTAGGGCCAGACCCACACTCTTCACTGGAACATCAGATCCTGCTGCCAGTCCACCCTCTGCACACCTATTTACCAGGGTCTGTGTCATGGCACTCAGGGTTTCATGGTGAAATCCCCAATTGTTTCTCTTCTAGCTACTCCCCACCTTCTACATCCCCCTTACAGTCCAATATGAAAAGAAACTGGAGTAGCTTCCCTTTTGGAGAATGTTTGGCCTCTTGGTCCTCTGCCCTGCCTCCCTTGCCCATCACAGCCATAATGAGCCTGTCTGGGCTGTACGTGTGCATGAGTTGGGTGGTCCTAACACCAAAGCTGACGAACTAAAGCATTTAGAACTCCGTGACTACTCACCACACAGAAAAGATTCCCTTTCTTTTGTCCTGTGAAAATGTGCCTGCAATGGGGAACACTGTCGTCCCTATTCCCTGAGATGCTACCCTGGGCTTTCGTTAGCACCATTATTTTCTTTGGAGCACAAAGTCCTCGTACAGAAGGATTTGATTATGTTTTAGCAAATCTCAATGAGAAAGATCTAGTACCAAAAGTTGATCCCATTTTAAGCAAAGGCCATATGCAAATGTTTCATCCCATTTTTAACTCGTATAATCTTGTTATATTTTAAGCAATTTTATAAATTGCCTCAAATCCGTTCAGCAACTCGGAAGTATGTATAAATAGCAAAATACATATGCACATACACACAGAAATCTGAATTCATTGAGAGCAAACATGGGAAAGACAAAGTATGGGAATTAAAGCCACAAAATTAGGTCCTGAAATAATATTTCCTCCTGTGCTTCTTGTACTAGTGATAAAAGAATATGTACTATTTTTCCACAAATTAAAAAATAATGTTAATTAAGGAGCCACAAATAACACAAATATGATTGTCCCCGTGATTTGCTGGAGCAGTAGCTAGTTCAAGATGGAAGGGTGTGAATGTCCAGAGCCTGGCCCCCTTCGTCTGCTGTGTGGGAAGAAGGCATTCGATTCCTTGTATTTTCCCCTTTGGTGTTGCTCTATGCATTTGCCTAAAAGGAGGCCACCTGCTTATAGTCTTCTCTAACTGCAGGGTTCAAACAGCTACCTCCCTTTCTTGAGCGTTCGAATGGGTAGATTTATGAATGGCACAGATGGAGAAATAAATTAACTTTAGTACAGATGCTGGCATTGATATTCTTGGGACTGAACTGCTTCCAAGTCAGAAATAATCCTCGAGCTTGCAAAATTGGGAAGTCTGAAGCAATTTTACCGTTCCTGTCAGATGGCTGGATGTGGTACAAAGCTCACTGGAAAAATTAATGGAAAAGTGTGCGCTGCCCAGGTGGCTTGATGTGAATCGCTCCCAAATGAGGTGCACAATTGTGTGGCCAGGAGTTTCTACTAAGCTGCCAGAAGATTTCTTTGGAATTTGAAACATTGATAATGAATTGGATTCTGGGCCCCCCAAAATTGCCTACAAAGGCTTGGCATTTATTTATTCAATAAATACTGACTGAGATAAGCGAGGTGATGGAGAAGAGAGACAAGATCCCTGCACTCACATGGTAGGCTGATGGGCGGGGGTGAATGTGGGGACAGAAGCCTAATGCTGGATAGTGTGCACTGTATGCTGTGATTGTCCCCCTGCAGAGGGGAGGGAGGTTCCCTGGCTGTTGAGGGCTGAAGTGTGTTTCCCTCAAAGTCACCTGTTGAAGTCCTAATCCCTAAAACCTCAGAATGTAGCTGTATTTAAAGGTAGAACCTTTAAAGAGGTGATTAAGTTACCATGAGGCTCTTCCTGTTACCAGTACACCCACGGTTCCTTTTGCTCAATTCAGGATAGAAGTCTTGAGGAGTTAGCAATGCCATGTGAATAAGGCTGTACCCGGACGGGTGCCCGAGCACAAGGTACAGGGCATGGTGCCGAGAGCAGGCTGTGCCCTGCTCTGAGTTGTCCCCTGAAGTGCAGAACGGTGGTTCTCAGGCTGTGCCTGACCCTGAGTTACTCCATTGTGTAAAGCCGTGGTTTGCCACCCGTTACTCCATCTTGAGAGCAAGGGTTGGGTAGGAGGACGCTGCCCCTTGTTTGTACAAGTGAATAACCACCATCTGCCCAGCCCACCGTAAGGCACAGACTGGTCATTTATTGTCTAATAGAGATGACCACCTGTGAATTATCAAGTTAAATCAGAAGCACATGGATGCATGGATGTATCAAACCCATATCAGAAAGACCAGCCAGGCCCCTGAATGAAACAACCCCCTCACCTGAGACCCACGAAGGGAGGAGCACCCCGAGACTGGAGATAGCTGCGCACCGACCCCATCACATGGCACACACCAAGAGTCGTGTCCAGGAAAATCTCCTATGGCAAACCTGATTCTGTCCCTAGGCTTCAGCTTTGCACGGTCTCTCCTGCCCGGGAGGACGGTGCCTGGCCCACTCCAAGCTGACACTCTGTAACTGTCCCTGTCTGGACCCTCCGCCTTGACAACTCTGTGGAACTGAGTCTTCAAAACTCTTGTCTGACTGCTATTCTGGTTTGACCTGAGGCCTCCCCCTAAAGCTCATGTGTGGGATAATGCAAGGAAGGTCAGAGGTGAAATGATGGGGTGATGAGAATCTTAACCTAGTCAGCACATTCATCCCCTGACACGGGTAACTGGGTGGTCGCTATGGGTAGGTAGGGAGTGGCTAGAGGAGGTGGGTCATGGTGGTGGTGGGGGGGGTGCTTGGGACTTACTTCTGTCCCTGGTGAGTGACAGCTCTCTCCTTCTTGGTTTGCATGTCCTGAACTGCTTTCGTCTGCCACACACATGATGTTCTGCAATAAGTCAGATCCAGAGCCGTGTCGTCAGCAGTCTGTGGACTGAGACCTCTGAAACCGTGAGCCACAAATACATTTTTCCTCCTCTAAAATTGTTCTTGTCAAGTCTTTTGGTCACAGAGGCAAAAAGGCTGACTACAGCAACCACCCAAGGTGACTTGCACTGGTGTCTGCTCTCTGTCTTTGATCTCAGTTCAGCCTCCTGAGCTCCTGTGGCTGCCTTAACCCTTTCTTGATCTTTCAGTGGTATCTATATCTATACATTTGTATCTGTATCTATATCTATAGCTGCAGTGTATCTGTATCTGGCTTGTCAAAGATGGCGGAGGTACTCGTGACTGCCACCCCAGGAAGGCCACACAGGGTTCAAGTGCAAGAACTTGCTCATGTAAAAGTCATGGGGAAGCTTAGGGGAGGAGTCAGCTGCTCCCAGATCATCGTCCTTGGTGGAAACAATTTTTTTGAAAGTAGCATTATTTGGAACCTGCTGGGGGAATCAAGACCCTCTCTGCTCTGTATCATTAGGGTGGATCCTAATCCCCTAGGACTGACCCGTTATTATGGTATTAGAAGAGGAAACTTAGATAAACAAAGAGACCAGGAAAAAGACCACAGGAGGACACAGTGAAGGACTGCCACATGCAAGAGAGGGCCTCCGAAGGAACCAAGCCTGGCAGCACCTTGATCTCAGACTTCCACTTCCAGAACTGTGAGAAAGTACATTTCTATTGTTTGAGTCACCCAGTCTGTGGCATTTTGTTATAGTAGCCCTGCCAAACTACCATACTGACTCTCTCCACCTGATTTCTGCTGCTTTATTTTGTTTTTGTTTGTCTCGGAACATACTATTTGAAATAATTTATGTGTTTGTGTTCCATTTATTATTGCTAGAATACCAACCCCATAAGGGCAGGGATTAACTTTAGCAGTTATCCCTGTCTTTGAATTAGTGCCTAGTGCATAGTAGATGCTCAACCAAAAGAGCCATAGGAGCAAAAGGCTGTGGGAGTGCTGGCAGGGGAGAGGCTTCCTGGGGCAGAGGGTGGCTGAGCGCGGGAGGGAGGAAAGCTGCCCTATGAGGAGGCATCTGAATTGTCTCACCAGATAGGGGAAGTGAAGCAACGCATCCCCAGAAGAAGGGACAACAAGAACGAAGCCTCAGGCATGTGACAACTTCAAGTAGAAAAGCAGAGCAGCCAGGCAGGGTCTCGGGCAGCGTGGGTGACAGCAGGAGAGGAAACTTGAGCGGGAAAGTCGGGGCAGATTGTAAAAGGGTGTATCTACTTCATGTAGAAACTGAAAAGTGGTGCAAATTCACCAAGGTATTGGAAGATAATTAAATCCTTCCTGTAACCATATGGGATGTAAATAAATTGTGTGTGTGTGTGTGTGTGTGTGTGTATGTGTGTGAACACACATCTATGTGTTACTGAGCACTTCACACATGATAAATAACTAGCAAAATGAGTTTCCTTGTACAGTGACTAAGAAATTTACCTTACCTTTACTGAATTACCCAAGAGGCACCTAACAAGAGGAGGATATGATTTTGAAAAGCTCAAGAGAAAACACAGAAGGACCAGCAAGGACCTTCCTGGCAGTCAAGTCAGAGACCGTGGAAGCCGTGGGTGCTCTTGACCAAATTGAGGCATGGTGGGGGTGGAGAGGGAGGAAGACTTCCACTGTCATTTGGATATAGTTTGAGTGTGTCCCCAAGGGTCCCTTTTTTGGATGCTTGGTCCATTAGTATGGTGGTGTTGAGAGGTGGGCCTTTAAGCAGTGGGGTCTACGTCACTTAGGTCATTGGGGCAGCTGACCTCAGAATTAATTAAGGCATCCTTCATGTGACTCCTACCCTGCTCTCATGAGAGTGAGTTTGTATAAGAATCAACTCTTCACCTGAGTCACCTTTTGGCTTCCTGTTTTCAGACACAACCTCTTCCTCCCACAGACACCTCCACCATTAGGCCCTCATCAAAGGCCAAATCAATATGTCAAACAACGATGAGCTGGGCGTGGTGGCGCATGCCTGTAATCCCAGCACTTGGGAGACTGAGGCAGGAGGATCGCAAGTTCAAAGCCAGCCTCAGCAACTTAGTGAGGCCCTAAGCAACTCAGTGAGACCCTGTCTCTAAATAAAATACAAAATAGAGCTGGGGATGTGGTTCAGTGGCCCAGTGCCCCTGAGTTCAATCCCCAGTAACCCCCCCCTCAAAAAAAAAACCCAACAAAAAACAATGATGAAACCTTTTGATGATCATTTTGTGGTCCAAATTTTCATGGAGAGATGGGTTGGTATGCCAGAGTGAGGGACTGCACTGGCTTACAAGATCTGATTGCTAACTTTTCAGGAATTTCGTTATTATAATTTAAAATTTAAATTTCATAAACTTACACTTAAATATATATTTTTAAAAACAAAGATAATAATCAAAACTTCACTTGCTAATTTTTTATTATGCTATACTCTTATCTACTCTTTATTGTACCTCCATTGTATAAACGCTCCATAATGGTGAGCTGTCCTGCATCTCTTTTCTCCTTGCTTATTCAGTAAAGAATTCCGGCCACAGCAAGAGTATTTACACCAGGGCAGTTGGCAAAGGCAATACATCAGGGCTCTTCTCCCCAGAGAGCTGCTCGTTCAGTACTAACTGGCAAAACATCATTTCAAGGAAAAAGGAAAGATCCAGTGTTATGTGTCATTAAGCCCTATTTTTGATAAACACACAAAGCTCACATTCTTTAAACATAATATTCAAGCTTCCCTAACCCTAATCCTAATCCAATCACACACACACACACACACACACACACACACACACACACACACCCATGTGTGCGCGCGCGCGCACGCATGCACAGCATCATTTTAAAACTATGCGTGCCTTCCCTCTCCTCCAGCCCTGGTCTTCCTCTCCCTTCTTAGACAAGTGTGCTGCCTACGCAGAGAGTGGTAGGATTTAGTAACTGAACCGTAGCTGTCAAACAGGCAGGCACCTGTCTGAAAGGCCAGGTGAAATGCAGGAGCCGACCCGTTACATCTGCAGTCCTTTCTAACGCACACCTCCCTCTGGACGCAAGCTGTTTTTACCTTCGCCTCTGTGCAGTGGTCTGTTCTCTACCCTTCCCACTTGGAATGGTTTTGTATGGTTTCATGAACATCTCTATCGTGTTCAGTCCTACAGTGATCTCTTCTTATTCCATGACATTGATAGAGCACCGTTTGCCAAACTCATTTCCTCCCAGTTGGGTGCTTGGGCTGTTTCCAATTATTCCTTTTAATATGTGGCAGGGCTCAAAACATCTTTTTACAAATATGTTTGTTTCCTTGGAATTAGTCCTTGGGACATTTTCCCCCAAGAGACCTTACTGGGTTAAAGAGTAGGATCATTTTTATGAGTTGTCACATATTGCGAAACTGCTTTTAAAAGTATTCTTTTCCCCCAGTTCATAGTGCCACCAATAAAATTTAGGGTGTCTGTTTCCCCAAAGCCCTTCCAACAAACAGTTTTGTCATTTTTAGCCATTTCTCTTTGTTTCCTGATTGCAGAACCATCCATGTGGCTAAGGAGATGAAATCAGAAAAAAAAAAAACAACTTCCCCTAATTAAAACTTGGTGCAGTAATATGTGGGCGGTTTTAATACATATCATAAAGAGCTAAGAAACATTTTATCATTTAAGTAAGAAAATGGAAAAAGAAGGGACATGTATTGTTCTTTTAAAGAGTTGGAGACAAAAGAAAGAATAAATACATAAACCCATACCAGGAGAAAATGATGAGATGCATTGGAAAATAAAATAAGAACATAAATATTCCTGCTATTATTTTCAGCACTTTATGAAGCAAAAGAATTGCTGGAATTACTAAAATTTGGAAATAAACCTGTAGAGTAAGCTTTGTTTTTATTTCTGTTAAGTATGTTAAACTAAACACAATATGTGAGGTATTATCTTTCTCCTTGGCTTGGGAACTGTTTTCTCTCTCAATAGACATTATCCAAAATAAGAGCAATGAAAACGCGATTGAATTGGCTTTTGCATTTTTAGGGGTGCTCACTATTCATTCAGTGGTCTCCAAAGACTGTGCGTGGGCGTCTCTGGTGCTGGTGACAGACCTTGGACGTATATAGCACATTCCTTGAAGAAGACGGCTGTATTTGTACTGTATTATTTTTGGACATTTTAAAGAGATCTTCTCTAAAGAGACAGACTCGTGTTTTTAGGGTCTTCTGAGAAGAAACAACTGGAATCAACTTGGCCACCAGGTTATTTCACCGGGCGCCATTGCTGACCCTGGGTAGAACACTGTCTCCGAGGCTGCCTGGGTTATGTGCCATCTCTGGCTTCTCATATCTCAGTTCTCATTTAGCACAGGAAGATCTCCTAACCCACGTTTGCAGTGACTGAGCCGGGGCCTCTCTCTGGGTCTATGGAAGTAAAGTGAGATGCCATATTGACCAACATTGAGGCCCATTCCATCCAGGCTTCCTAGGCCAGGAGAACAACTTCAGCCTGAGAGAGGGATTTATTTCTCTTCATGGGAAAGAATTAAATCCATTACTATTCCTCTTTCTTTCCAAGAAATAACTATTTTTTTTTCCTATTTCAGGTTATTCATTATCTCTACTTCTTTTCTTTTGGAAACAGACCCATATTGGTGTCTGTGACCTTGGTGTCTATGAAAAACTGCTTTTAAAAGTATCCTCTGATTCTCCTCATTCTGCTTGAGGCTTCTCATCTGGAATCTTCTGTGGCTATTCTTCCTCCTCCCACCTTCTAGTGATGGTGTATGCGAAGGCTTGAGCCTTCTGTCCTGTATATATTTCTCCAGGGGGCTCATTCATCTTAAGATTTTTTTCTCCAGCTCTGGACTGAAACTCTTGAATTGGCATTTTCTATCCCATTCTATCCCATTCCTCTCTCCCAAGTAGTCCACTGGACATTTCCACTGCCACCTCTTCCTGGCTGTTGGCTCTTCTCCTGCAGGCTCAAGAGACCATTTTCCTTCCCTGTGTGTTTAGGTCCACTCATTCTCTAGCTTCAACTCTTCTCTCAGTCACCCAGATGGACCTCATGCATCTTTGGCCCTTCTCCTGGTACTCGAATTAGAGCACCAAGTTGTGCTGGATTTATTTCAAAATACCTCCCAGTCTTCTACTTCAAGCTCCCCTACCTCCCAGTCCTGGAGTGAACATAACACAATGGTCTCCCTACATCACTCCATCTAGTAACCCTCCTCAGACTTCCTTCCCATCATGGCAGCCTGCTCAAGTTCTCCGCACTTCTTGTGTCCACTGCACTCTGTCTGGACCATGTTCCTTGACTTTACTGGTGTTTATAATCTGGTTCCATGAAGTGAATTTATTTCCCTCTACCCTCCATCATGAACCGTCCCCATGGGCTCGGTCTCCCTATTTTAGGTAAATGCAATGATAGCGTGCTGAAACTCTCTTCTATATGCTGACAAGAGTCCATGCTAAATCTTCCAGAAGTTTGTGAGCCACTATTAAATACAGTCATTATTTAAAAATAAATTATACCAATTTACAATTAGATAAGTTATACTGAAAAAGTTAACAAGTACTTAAAATTCGTAGCTGCCTGGTTATTATGCTATAATCTTTGTTTCTGAGATCATTTGTCTGTTGTGTCTCTATGGTGGGAATAGACCAGGATGGTATTTAATGCCCATCTCTTCCCAACACCCCATTCAGTGATGTCCTTCTGGTGACTTGAAACCCATTACATTAGGACTATTCATATTGTGGGAATTGGCAAATGCTACATATGGGGGTTTCCCTGTCCCCAAGGAGAGAGCTGCCTAACATTTACCAGCATACACTGTACCACACATGCTCCTCAACTTTGAAAAAGTTTCCAAACACCCATCATAAGTTGAAAATATCTCAAGTTGAAATGTGTTGTACATTTAACCTACCAAACATCTCAACTTAGTCTCACCTACTTTAAATGTGCCCAGAACACTTATTAACCTATGGTGGGGGAAAATCATCGAACACAAAACCTAAATAATAAAGTATCAAATATCTCATGTAATTTATTGAATACTGTATTGAAAGTGAGAAAGAGCCGGGCGTGGTGGCACAAGCCTGTAATCCAAGCGACTTGGGAGGCTGAGGCAGGAGGATCGCGAGTTCAAAGCCAGCCTCAGCAACTTAGCGAGGCCCTAAGCAACTCAGTGAGACCCTGTCTCTAAATAAAATACAAAATAAGGCTGGGGATGTGGCTCAGTGGCCGAGTGTCCCTGGAGCCCGAAACTAAAGCCCACAACCCAAAAAAAAAAAAGAAAAAAAAAAAAAAGTGAAAAAGAGCACCATGTTAAAGTCGAAACTCAAAAACTGAGTCAAACCATCCTAAGTTGGGGACTCTCCGTCTGTCCCTCTCTCTGGGTCTATGTTCTTTTTTTCCTACTACCAGTGTGTCTTCATCTTTTTCCTAAATGTGAAATCTTTGCTGATCTATTAACAGCCAGTCAAGCTCTCCTTCTCCATGATATTTCCCCTAACAATATTCACTTTTAATGATTTGTTTTCTACTCCTATGTTCTTTATATTCTGAACCATAATAGAAAGTTTCCATTAGTTTTCAACAGTTAATTCAGTCTCTCATTATTTTAGTGTCTAGTGGATGGCATGCCCTCTGCTAGTTTCATATCTGGCCCAGATTATCCGTATTTGTCATATATATTTGTCTGGTTTCTGCTAATAGTCTCATGGACCATGGCAGCCATCTATCACTTTACCTTGACATCTCTTTCGGGCCCTAGCACAATGCTGAGTCCCTAACAGGAGGCTACCATATATTTGTAAATTGATACAAAGCCCCTAAGAACTGAGTGCTCAAGGAATGGAGACGGCCACTCTTGCTGAATTTCAGAAAAATGCTTTTGTTCAAGTTGCAGGAAATGTTTGGTTCATGTGCTGGAAGACTCAACACCCAATCTGGTACCAGGGAGAGGAAGAGAGACTAGGAAATGCACAGGAGATTTGAGTCCAATCCCACGTGGCCAGGGCACACCATTCACCGGTTTCTTTCTGTAGTCTCCATATGTGTGTGATGCGATTTGTCCTGCCCCACACCTTGGTTGTCATGGAGATCAGGAGAGAAAAGGACATCAAGTGCTTGACAAAGTACCCCTCTAACAAACAAGAACCCCAAAGCACCACCCTCCACCACACTGATGCCACCTTCCTTCCTTCCTCCAGTCATCTGTAAGCAAGAATGAAAGGACCCATTTAGATCTTTCTGATTGTACACAATCCCTACCCCCTCTCTTTCCTGAGATAAAGAAGCAGAGATGCCCAAATTGAGATCTAAAATGAGACTAGAAAAATCAGGAACCTGGACACATTGCACTTATCAGATTGGGTAGTTACAGGGCTACCTCTGGAGGCTGTTAGTGTCCAAAAATCCTTCCACAAATATAGCACACATAGATGCGTATATTTGATGCCTTCAACTATCCAGTAACTTCATTAGGAGAGATATGATTACTATTCCAATTTTGTGGACAAGGAAACTAAGGTTGAGAGCAATTTAATGACACCCCAACTCATCCAGCCACTCAGAGGCAGAGCCAGGACAAGAACCCAGGCTCTTGGTCTCGCAGCCCAGCACACTTCAGTAGAGTCCTCTGCCCCTTCTAAACCATTCAGCAGAACCAGTCGGCTTTCCACCTTTGAGGAAGCTCATGCACAACTACCTATTTTGATGCAGCGAAGAGAACCTGCTTGGAGAGGCATCGGGATTTATTTGACGCAGATAACCTTGAGCATCTCAAACCACCGCTTGGTGCCCGGAGGCTGATGCGTCTGTCAAAGGAGATGACTGCACTTACTGCACCTACATCATGGGCCTTCGAGAGGATGAAAGGACAGAGCAGATGAGATGGTCCTTTGAAAATTAAGTTGCCACATGATTGCGGGACATCACTGAAAATAATAATGGTTCTGTCCTTGTGCAGTGGCTCCTAGAGGTCAGTGATAAAACCATCCCCATGCGGCAGCAGCATATCTCTCTGGTTTTCCCATACTTTCCCAACTGCATTTTCCACACAAAGGGCATTGAGCAAGACACACACTTGTCTTCCTTCCTGTGCAGTCCCTGAAGGAGTTGGTGGCAGTCAGTTGGGATGACTTTCCATCACATGGCAACAGACATCAGCTCTGAGTCAATGAAGTCAAGCCCATCTGTCCTTCTCTGACCTTGAAAAGATATCAACTTGTCCCCTGAGTGCCTGTCACAAACAGAAGTACCTGGCCCTCTTTGTTGTGGGAGCCTGTTGATAACAGTATGTGTGTTGCAGTGTATTACTAGAGAGTCAGAGGAGCAGAAAAGACAGGCATTAGTCAATACCCAGTGAGACATGAGGCAGAAAGGCTTTGGCCTCAAGTGGACCCATTCTTACCCACTTAAGTATTTATGTGACTCTTGGGAGAACATGAGCACATCAGGTGGAGGGTGAGCATTTGATTGAGTCTCAGTAATGGGTTTATGAATTGGGGATAGTTTTAAAGAATTTTTTTTCATTTCTTTCGGCAAGCTACTAACGTCCCTTTGCCTTGCCATTTTTGCGGGCATAACTTCCTCCCAGTTCCCCTTCTGCAGCTTGAGCCATCTGTTGCTCCTCAGGGGAAGGCTGGGAAAGAATCAGAATTGCTCTGTCAGGATGCAAAGGAAAAGGAAGTTTCTTGTAACCAAATTAGAATTTTGCAGCAAGAATAATAGAATAGCACAGAATAGAATAGAATTTTGCTCCAAGCCTTGAAATCCAGACTTGGAGGGGAAGGAGAGGACTTCAGAAATTCTTTAACATATTAAAATCCAAGGTTAGAGGATTACATTCTTAAATTTGTTCTTAATTATGGAACAGACCGACTTCAGCTATGACAAGTAGACTTGAGGCTGGTTACTCTAGGGCAGAGGCAAGATGTCAAAACTGGACCTGGAATTGCGAGTGCAGAGAAGGGAAGTACCTTGGTGGGATCAGGGATCTTGATCAGACACCACTGTCTTATAATGCCAACAGAAACATTCAAGTCTGTAGGGGAAACTCAAAACATCAAGGCTAGGGTCATACTTCCCTGGGCATATTAAAGGAGGGCCTTAGACCTCCAGAAGAAACCATGCTCTTGGATACTTCCAAAATGGTGTCAGCCCATTGGCAATGGGTTGACAGGAGTAGGGGAGGCAGGAGACCAAACCTCAGTACTAATGTCTCTTCTCATGATTCCAATCCCAAAGTTGATGGTGGTGGTGGTGGTGGTGGGGAATTGTTGGGAAAACTGAGGAAACCCAGTTGAGGACTCAGAGAGGAGATTGTTTCACCAGGCTGTCCCAGCACCAGCTTGGGTAAGGCATAGAAACTCAGTGGGTCAGCCCCTTCTCAGCTGTCTTCAACACCAGTTCAGCAGAAATGCCATTAGATGCCCATGAAGAGGCAGAAAGTGTGGCTAGGGAAAAGTATGGCGAGGGGAGCTTCCAGGAGGGAACTCAGAGGTGCTTTTCCTCTTCCTTCCTTCCTTCCTTCCTTCCTTCCTTCCTTCCTTCCTTCCTTCCTTCCTTCCTTTCTCTCTTTTTTCTTTTTTTTCCACAATACTGGAAATTGAACCCAGGACCTCAAGCATGCTAGGCAAGTGCTCTAACACTGAGCTACACCCCTAATCTACTGACTCTTTTAAATTGTGAGTTTCCTCTCTTTCCTTCAGATACTTAGCTGCCATATTGGAAAGCAGCAAGGTAACGAAGCATGGACATTTGGGCGATCCTGAAGAGGCTGTTAGGACCTGAGCTATCCTGAAGGGAATTGAGCTTTGAATAAACTGACTGAATGTTTAAATTGAAAGGAGACATTTAAATTGGCAAAGTCTGAACAATTGTCAATTGACCAATCTTAACTGCTGCTATTGCTCAGCAGCCTGGGGGTCTCATGGGAATATCAGATGAAGTTATAGAGAAAATAAAGAATAGTTTCTTAGCATCTTTGAATAGTAATGTGAATAAGTTTGAGACCTCAAATATTTGCATTTCTGTTCCTTCTCCTTCAGCAAACATTTCAGATAGGGATTCTACCCCCCTGCAAACTTCTCTGAAAAGTGAAAAGTGACCCATACTGTTTTCATGGTTGATTTTGTACCAGGATGAAGTGAGGCTGTTGGTTGGTTACTGGGCTCTATCTAAGGTTTCCATTTTCCTTTAGCTGTCAAAGGTTGGCCAGGGCAACTGAAATTCCTATAAGAGTCACATATTCCCTGTGGGGTGGAAGGGAGGGTGATCTCAATACCCCTTCATTGTGATCCCCCCCTAGTCCATTAAGGAGAAGACTGCCGTGAGCATGCCCTTCTGCCCATCCCTTTTATCAGCTGATTTCTTTGGTTAGGACTCAGGAGATTTGAGAGTCAACCTTTTACCTACTAAGGACATTCCTTTGCCTGGGGGAGCCCTGGTTCTATAAGGTCTGTGGTTTCTGTACTTCCTGTTTCCCCTTGGCACTTCCTCTGGGAAGGTCTGCCATTCTCTTATGTCCCATTCCTAGAGCTGGGTAGGTGTTTGGACCAGGGGCCCCTCTTGGCAATGGAAAACCCTTTCCAGGTGTTGGCAATGGAAGTAACCTTGGCTGAATGCTCCAGCTTTCAGGAGCACATCAGGAGTTTGAGGATCTCTGGGTTTAGGTCAGGGTTAGGTGTGACCCTGAAATGATATGAGGGAAGTCAGTTATTCTCCATGAAGAACCTGCTGTTTTCCCTCATTGCTCTCTTCATGAGATGTAATTTTATGATTTGCTTACTTGTTTACTTGTTTCCTATGTAGACTCTGTGTGCGAGGGACTTTGTGTATTCTATTTCTTACTATGTCCCTAGTGCCTTGCACAGCAGTCATATCACAGCAGGTGCTCACTGTGGATTGTTGAACTAATTCGTTGAGGAACAAAGAGGCTGACAGAGGGTACTGGAAAGTGGGATGGAAGAGGGTGTTGATGGGAAAGGACACGCAGAGGAGGGGAAAAATGGGAGGCAACCCCTGCTCTGTAACTCCTCTTCGCCAACTCTAGCCAAGTTCTCTGATCTAGGGCAAGGCACCTCTCCAGTCCCCAGGAAAAAGAGAACACTCCTTTCCAGGATATAACATAGCAAATACACACAAATATGTAAAGTAAACGTGGGGGACAGCCTATGGAACAGTTTCTGTTCGCCTGTCGGGGTCACAGGCTAAGGGCACTCATCCTCTCACAGAGTTCCTCCTGCTTCTGCATCCCAGCTGCTGTGTCTCCACTCCCATGAACCTCCCAATAAGCTAGAGGAAAAGGAGACATCAGGTGTGGTTTTTATTGCACTATTGGTGTCACCGATTTGGGGCGGTTTACTTTGCTAAGGGATTTCTGGCAAGAGGGCTGGAGGGGTGTGGCAGGGGCCATGTGAAGATGGGATTACCCAGAGCCTCCGAATCCAACACCGGCCTGAGTTTTGAGTCCTTGTCTGGTACCACTGGGAGACTTCCTCAAAAGCTGCTGTGGCATCCATGGAACCCCAGGTTAGAAGGCTGTGTGACTCTGCCCTGCTTCCCACACTGGCACTTCAGTGACAGCTGGGAGGCAGGCCATGGGGACAGGTGAGAGATGTAACCTGTCTTGGCCCCCGATGCCAGGAGGTGTCTGGGGGTGGGGAGAAACAAACAGGTCTCCTGCTTGTCTGCTTTTTGCGTCAAGTTTTCATGGAAGATTCTGTTTGTAGATGGTTCCTAGAATAAAAAAAAAAATGGACTTTTTAAAACCACAGATTCATATCTCCTCTAACATTGCTCTCTGTCTTTGACAAGGTATGACCCCACAGTCCCCCACACCTCCGTGCATCAGCCCTCGGGGACAGAACGGGCTTTCTGAAAACCATTCCAGCACCTCCAGGTTAGAAGGTAGGTCTTGTGGCAGGGCTGCTGCCCTCCGAGCTCCTGAGAGTTCTCTTACTGATGGCTTTTCTCTTTCCCCAAAGCGGCATGCCTGCTGGGGCGGGGAGGAGGTTATAATCCCAGGGCTGGCTAACAGAGCAAAGGCAAAGCAATCTGTCTACCCTCTCTCTTGCCTGGGCCCTGACTAGCTTCTAGAAAGATCTAGAGTAATTTCTTGGCATGGTTGCTCACCATGAGCTCCAGCAGCAGCCGGCAGTGCTGTGTGAGGTACGGGTGAGGGACAACCGAGTCCTAAACTAGCTGACAGCTCCAGGTCGCAGGAACGCCCAGAGCGGAACAGTGTGGATTTGGTCCTTAGGCCTGGGAATAAAGGGACAGCCTGATGTCACCACAGTGTTGATGCTGGAGTGATATTACCATGGGGTCCCACAAGCAGAGCATCCAGAGTGACCTGGGTTTTAGTGTTGGATTTTGAATTTTTTTTTTTTCAGGTAAAATGGAAGTGTCTTTCAGATTTTATGTGTTAATACATACAAAACTTTTAGAACATATTGTTCCCATAACTTAGTAAATATTAGTAATGTATCTTTAAGCCTTAAGAAGCTTTTGCCTGGGTGGATGAGGTACGGTAGGGGATTGGGAAGCATCACTATTTACTTGAAAGGCCAAGTTAAAATGATCTGCACGTCCAGGCGTCCACAGACATGAGGCACTTCCTTTGTGATCAACCTATATTCCCTTTGGTCTAATAAATGGGAATTTGAGTAAATATTTACCATATTGATTAATTTATATGGGGCAGGAGTCATTGAGCTGAGGAATAGCTTTAGAATATGGCCCTCAAGCAAATATTTTAGAAAGGGCCCCTTGCCCTTAATTCATGTCAAAATATACTCAGAAATGATCCTACCCTGTGTCTTGCCAAAATTCAGGGGCTGCCGGGGAAATATTTACGTCCCTTGGGAGCGTCTGCCGACGCGTGCAGTCGGCTTTGCTGGGCAGTGGGAATACCACAGCCCCTCCGTGTCGCCAGTTCTGGTTGAGACAGACGGGCCTGTCTTCTGCCTCTGAGACTCCTGGGTCTCAGCCAGAACCTGGGGTGAGCTGGGAGTGAGGGCGGGGTGGGGCTGGAAGATGAATGGTTTCATCAGTTTGACAGAGGAGGAGGGAGATGGGCCTTGGGGCTTGCAAAACATCACATCTTGGCAAAAATACTTTGAAAAACAGGAGATTCCTGGAAAGCAATAATGCTGACAGTGGAGAGTGAGTTTGGGGACTGCCAAGATGCGGAGCAGGGCCTTGGTTCAGATGCAGAAGAGGTGCTGAGTCTGAGAACAGGCTGGCCTCTCCCGCTGTCTGTCTGTGGGGCTATTTTGGCCACAGGAACTAACTGCCTTTAGCATCCCCACATCTGTGCTTGGAACACTTGCCTTTGCTTGGGTCAGCGCAGGACATGGGCCTCACTCCCTCAGCCCTGAGCACACCTGGCTCATTCCTAAATCTAGTCCTTGGATGGGCTGTGCCCTCCACTCCTGGGATCCCTCTACCTGCTCTCAGTCTGATTTTCTTCACCTACCAGGCTCAGCTCAACCACCCCTTCCCAAGTCTCTGTCTTCCAGGCCTCTGGCCCCCCATTCTCTGTTGATCCATGAGACAGACACCTTTAGGGGCAAATTCTTACATTATTGCACCTTCAAAGTGTCCTTTCTTTTGTTTCAGCTAAAACTCTTTGGAGAAACTTATGAAAATCAACCATTATCTCCAAGATCATGAAGCTGCTTTTAAGTTTTCCTTTTAGGTTCCTAGAGAAAACTTGGCTTATTTGATCATCGAACTGAGCATGCTCAGAAACATTCATGTCTGTCTTCTCTGTTTCCTTGAACTGAGCATGCCCAGAATGGGCAGGCCTGCCATCTTTTTTTTTGTATTCTTTTTTTTTTTTTGGTACTGGGGATTGAATCCAGGGGCACTCGACCACTGAGCCACATCCCCAGCCCTATTTTGTATTTTATTTAGAGACAGGGTCTCACTGAGTTGCTTAGAGCCTTGCTAAGTTGCTGAGGCTGGCTTTGAACTCGCGATCCTCCTGCCTCAGCCTCCCAAGTGCTGGGATTACAGGCGTGTGCCACCGCGCCCGGCAGGCCTACCATCTTTAAGTGTTCCTGTCTGCTATTTTAACCTTTTACTATGTGCTCTATGACCTTCAGCTCTGCGTACCCAGGAACGTATCTGACATCTTTTGTTCTTGAACTACAATCCTGAACTGAGTATGCTCAGAAATATGCATTCTAAACAGCATTCTCAGAAGAGTTCCAGGCTTTAAAGTGAATATGTTTAGGCTCCCAGAATAAAACACCCATGCTGGTTTTGTTCGGGGAGAGCATCGCCTTGCAGGTAACTGCAGTGGTCTTCTTATTCACTGCAGGTAATAAATCTCCATTTTTTTTTTTTATCTTCTGGCTGTGCTCATTGGCTTTGCATTCTCCTGCTAGGAAGTGAACCCTTCAGTTCTGTTGCGTAATCGGTACCACACATGGCTTCGATGTGCAGTGCTTACTCACAAACTGCAGTGCTTCTGTTCCAGGTAGGCGTAGGTGCCTTCTTTTTAGAGTAGATTTTGTGAAATTTTGTTGCTTATCCATTGTAAGGATTGAGATCATTCTCTTCAAGTAGCTGCATGAAGACTCTAGCAGGTGCTAGTTGGTGCCTTGGCCCGTGTCCACATGGGGCCCTCCAGGTGGCCTCCTCTATCAGATGATATCACAAGTGCTCAGAGCCAACCTGGAAGGAGTGCTGGGTGGCCCTACAGTAACTGGACACCACAGGCATGAAATGACATCTGTTGCCTGGGGTATATGTGAAACCTTGTGAAAGATCCTCCTCTAAAGTCTGGGGCCATGGCTGCAAGCCAGCGGAGCCAGGGTGCACTTGGAGTAAACGGTACGTTGTGAACCCTGTGAACAAGGGAGATGGAACTCCAAATAGTTGAGGCCACCAGTTAGTCACTTCCAACACCTCCTTCCAAGGAGCTTTCTGCCCAAACCATGAACCAGAAGCCACTGCCTTTATTAGATTTTCTCTTGTCTCCCACCCACTCCAGCTCAGGGAAATGCAATAAGGGACAGTCTGATTAGCAGGCAAGGAGCAGGAGGGGTTGGACTTAGGTTGTGTACATGTTGTACGACTGTAAGGGACTGCATTGTGTCTCCTCCAAATTCATATGTCAAAGTATTAACCCGGTGTGCCTCAGAATGTGACGGCATTCAGAGGTAGGGTCTTTAAAGAGATGATGGGGGCGAAATCAGGCAGTTAGGGTGTGCTCAAATCCAGTCTGTCTGATGTCCTTCTAAGAAGAGATTAGGATTTAAACATACACAAGGATGCTCATATACAGTTACCAAAAGATGCCATCCACCAGCCATGGAGAGAGGTCTCAGGATGAAGCCAACCTTGACCAAGACCAAGTCCTTGATCTTGGACTTCTAGCCTGTAGAATTGTGGAAGAATCCTCTTTTGTTGTTTAAGCCGCCCAGTGTGTGGTAGGTAGTTATGGTGGCCCGAGGGGCAGATACGTGTGTCAGTATGAGTCATCCTGAGTTGCCTTAAGCAATCACATCCCCAAACTCTGCAAATGATACCAGTGCCTCTCACTAAACTGGACTTTTTCTCACTCTCTCCAGGGGTACGGAGCTAGAAGAATTCTCAAAGGAAGCACACTGTCTGTGATTTAGGATCCAGGATGGGGAAACAGGTCAACACACCTCCTTCTGTGAGCCTCAGAGACCCTTTGCGGCAACAGAGGCTAGGGTAGGCTTGGCCTGGGTGGTGCTGTCCTCCAGAGAAGTTGAACTTGGTGGATGTGGGAGAAGGGTGTGTGAAGACTTCAGTATCTGAACTGGCTCCACTGAGGCAGAGGGAAGGCCTCCGGCAGGCCTGGGCACTGGTCCTGGTGTTGCTTTCCTGCGGCTTCTGCTGAGTTTCCTGGGGTTTAGGAGGACCAGGCTTGTGGCTCCATTCACAAGGTCAAAGGGGGCAGCTGTGAGCCTTGAAGGCATTTTTCTCCCCATCTGTTCTCTCTGAGGATTCCAGCCTGGAGCTCACTCAAGAATGAACAGTCTGTGGCCCTAGTATGACACTGGCAGTTCTTGTATAATTTGCAAAGATTGAGGCAATTTATTTAATTGAAAACCTCTAGATGCATTTCCGGCAGTGATGTTCCCCAGATGACCCCCCCCCCCCAGGCAGACTAGAAGCTAAACAAGAAAATGTGTGTTTTAGAAAACCTGATGATTCGCGTTTCAGACAGGTCCCCTCAGCCTCCTGCCCCTCCCCTGTCCTGCATCTGCTAATGCGCAGATGAAAGGCTCTGCGAGACTTGGATCTGCAGAAACTGTCAATGCTAAAAAGGCTGCCTTTTGGTCTTAAAAGGTGTCCTTGAAATTACTCCCAGGTTTTGGCCCCAACTGACTTTGCAGGCAAATCTAATTGGCTGGGTTTAGAATGCAGCTGTGAGAATTTTGAAGCTGCTTTGAAAGTTAACTGTTGGTGGGGGATCCCAGCAAGGACCTGAATGGAGACACCCAAGAGTAATAATAAGGGGTGCCTTCTGGAAAATTCTATGTTGGGGTAGCCCTGGTGGAACAGGACCCTGAAATGGATTCTTGAGCAGTGAGGCTGGATCCATTAGTACCCTCCCCAGAGCGTCCTTCTTTTGTGTGACTAATGGCCTAATCTGCAGTTGGTTGTTGGGTGATGGGTGTCATTTCTGGCCAGGAGCAGAGAAAGCTAATAGACTCCCTGAGGACCTGACCCCTGGCCTGAGCCTCATTAGTGTCTTGAGGTTTTCAAATAAGGAAGTCAGTCTTAGATGTGCAAAACCACCTGGAGATTGGTAATGACATATCATTCCGCATGCTCACTAGGCTGTCCTGCCATATCTCAGCTTCAAAGTGGCCAAATCCAAGCACATTCTCTTCCTGAACATTGCTCCCACTCCAGCCTCCTCGTTTCCTTCAGGGGTGCCGTCTGTCATTGCCCCTGCCATCTCTGTGACTCCCTTCACCTGAAACCACTCTCCCCATTCTAGTCCTAGCCTCTCCCGCTCTTTCAGCCTCCAGGTTTCCTTTCCTCCATGCTAGCTCGTTCCATCTCCGTTCAGGGAAGATCTCTGCAATCCCCTAACCAGTTTCCATAATTTTAGTTTCTCTTCCTTCTAATCCACTGGTTCTTGAATTTTGGCAATAAAGACAACTCTGAGATTCCTAAATTTAGTTGCAAGTGTTGGAAGGATGGAAGGAGGAAGAAATAGGGAAGTTGATAAGTTAACAGCTTCCGAATAAAACAAAACGAAGCAAAATATTGTTTCACGTTCCAAAATATATATTGACACTGATTCTTTTATTTGTTCAAATTAGTTATACATGACAGCAGAAAGCATTTTGGCACATCATACATAAATGGAGTGTAAGTTCTCATTCTTCTGGTTGTGCATGATGTAGAATCACACTGGTTGTGCACATAAGGTAATAATGTCAGATTAATTCTGCTATTCTTCCTACCCCCAGGCCCCTCTCCTCCCTTTACTCCCCTCTGTCTAATCCATAGTACCTCTATTCTTCCCCAGCACCTCCCCTTATTGTGAATTAGCATTCGCATATCAGAGAAAACATTTGGCCTTTGGTTCTTTGGGATTGGCTTATTTTGCTTAGCATAATATTCTCCATTTCCATTCATTTATCAGCAAATGCCATAATGTCATTCTTCTTTAAGGCTGAGTAATATTCCATTGTGTATATATACTACATTTTCTTTATCCATTGATTTTTATTCCATCATGACAAACCACTGGGGACATTGTACAAGATTCCATTTAAACTTTGCAGACTGCTGCCCTCTACCAATTCAGAAGCATTAATTAACTTCTCCTTAGGGTCTTCCCACCAGTCCCAAAACTTCCCCTTCTTGGGGTTATCCTGCCCCTCTTATCTATAGCTAATGTAGCGTTGATGTAAACAACTCATGTTTTCCTTCCCCCAAGTTTATAAGAATGTCCTTAGCTCTAGGTCTGGCAGATATTTCCCCGACTTCTACCTAGCCTCGATGTTCATAGTCTATAGAAACTTGTCCCAAGACCTGGTCCTTTTTCTGTCCAGCACCTGTAATAGCTCAATGAACCCTTTACTTTAGAGATACTTTAGTTTCAAGAGCTTTGGCCTCATATCATATACATTTAATCTGGGAGGTTGTTAACTGTAGATTCCCCACCCCCAGAGTTCCTGACTGTGGAGCTGGGGAGTGGCCTGGGAACCTGTATTTCAACCTGCTCCTGGGGTGTCTGACACAGTTGCCAGGAGACCACATTTGGAAGGGTTTTGCTGCTCTCTTTTCTGGCCCCTGTGGCCGAGAAGCCTTCCCATGGCATAGAAGTAGTTGGGTCTCTCTTCCGTTTGAAAGTTCCTCTTGGGGCTCACAGAATGGTAAATGTGGCATGTTTTGGCATGCCAAGCATCTGGCCTTAACAAAAGCTTAGATTGCTTTTGTCCACTTAAGTATAAAGAGAGACTCTCTGGAGTTCCCGTACCTACACTAAGAGCAGATTGCGGAAGGGACCACCATGTCCTCCACTCCCACCCTGACATCCACACATGGGAGAAAGCACCCCCATTCTCTATCTTGAGAAGACAGGAAGGCAACCACCCCAGGACACACTTCCAAGACAATGTCTGCCGTTTGTCTCATTCAAATTCCAAAGAGACTGTCTCTGCAACCGTGGCCATTTATTCTCCTAAGGGTCATTTGCAAGCCCTCTGATATGTCCACACTCCCCATTCTCCCCTATGAGGGACCTGTGAGTATCCGATATTGTTAGGAAGGTGGGTAGTCTCACTCCTGTAACCCCCTATCCTGCTCCCAGTGCTGACATTTTCCCCTTTTGCATGTTAATAAACTTGCATGCTTTTTGTCCTATTTAATCCAGAGAGTTTATTCCTCTGGACCTTTAGAGACTGGAGGGGGAGTCTCCTTGTGCCCCTGAACTGCTGAGGGCTTCCTGGTTCCCGGAGTGCACCTTCTGGGCCAGGGTCTGGTGCCTTGTGTGTGTCAAGGCCAAGAAGCATTTCTAGCTTCATTTCTGGCATTTCCCACTAATTATGTAGTCTATTTCTAAGTGCTTTTCAAACTTAGGAGATCGGGTCAGTTGAAATAACTGTATTATTCATACAGTGTCCTATACTAAATTCTAGTTTGGATAAGTGGTCCCAGAGGCTAAAGCTTTTTGTTTTTTAATTATACAGGGCACATATGTAAAATGAAGAAAGATCACTTCATTACTGTGGTTTTAGGAAAAGAGTAGTACATTTTTTAATATTATGTGAATAAACTTTGGTCCAGTTCTTGAGGTCCTGGGATTCAGGAGATGTCTCATTTGGGGAACATGGTCTAATTGACCACGGCTACATGGTTGTGATGGTCAATGTAACATGGCCACAGGGTGCCCAGAGTGAACAATATTTCTGAGAGTGTCCACGAGGGTGTTTGGGGTGAGATTAGTATTTGACTCTGTGAACTCAGACTTCGCTCCGCAGCTCTCTGAGGCAGAACAAATGGCAGAAGGACGGGGACCGGCTATGTACCTTTCAGTGTTGCCTATGCACTTGAGCCGGGACAACTCTTCTCACCTCCTCTGACCCTTGGCCTGAGATTTAGGCCATCGGCTTCCCTGATCCTCAGGGTCACTGTTCATGAGTAAAGAGAGGGAGGCTAGTGATGGGTAAGGGAGGAGTGACAGTCCCCAGAGGCACCAGGTATCTCTCTGGACTGGAGAATGTGATCAGCTGCCAGTCTCTGGTCCATGACCAACTGGCAATGTGGAATAGGTTTTAAAGGGACAGGCCACAGCAAGAGAGACCAGTTAGGAGACACACGGAGCCACCCTTGAGGCACCCTAGGTCAACCAAGATGGTGGCAATGAGCAGGTAGGAGAGAAGGACTTTAGAGCGATGTTATAAACCATTCCTTGTCCTGTGAATGCTCAGATTATGGAAGATCCTTTAGTAGGTCATAGCTGTTAATGCAGAGGAAGTTCATGTCTCCTAACTGTCCTTTCAACTTCTCTCCCCCAGGTGGAATCTGTTCTTCACTAAACCTAAATGATCGTTTTGGAGCACAGATCTTATTGACGGGCTTTCCTGCGACCACCTCCATTTGACTCCCCACTGCCCACAGGATCCAGTCCTGTCGCTTTAGCCTGATCTGTCTGAAGCTCTTTATGACCCGGCTCTCCTCCCTGGCCATTCCCCTCACAGATGTCCTTCTCCTAAGTGCTACAGACACACAGATCTATTTGTTCCCATCCTTTGATGCCTTCACGACTCTGCACAGGTTTCCCCTGTGGAATGTCCTTCCTCCTTCTCTTTTGCAAACTTCCTTTTATCCTTTAGGATTCAACAGAAATGCCACCTTCTCTTAGATGGCTTTGGCATTCCCTTCAGAGAAATTAAAATATTTTCTTTTGGCTCCCATGGTATTTCCTGGGTGCTTTTGCTTAAGCACATCACAGAGTTTTGTAAATATCTACATGTGCATTGCTTCTCCCGTGGGTTAATGACTCTTCAGTATTCAGGACTCAGCACAAGCATCATTTCTTCAAGTCTCTAAGCGTCAGTTCTATGTCTTGCTCTGCTCTTTCATAGAACTAAATCTTTTCTTCAGAGCTCTCATCTCAGTTAATATTGTATGTTAATGCCATGTGTGGTGATATACACCTGTAATCCCAGCAGCTCAGGAGGCTGAAGCAGGAGAATCACAAGTTCAAAGCCAGCCTCAAAAATTTTGCAAGTCCCTAAGCAACTTTGCACGATAAATAAAAAGAACTGAGGATGTGGATCAATGGTTGAGCCCTTTTGGGATCAATCCCAGGTACCAAAACAAAACAAACTTGCATGTTAATGAGTGAGATGACCTCACTAATGCCCCTGTCTGCACTAGGCTGTAAGCATGAAGGGTAATGCCTAGATTCATCATCGAATCCTCAGTATCCAGCACAGGGTATGTGGCACATAGTAGGAGTTCAATAAATATTCTTTGAATGAATGAATGGTTGAAAAACCCCTCTTTTAGGACATAAGAAATCCCTTCTTTTAGAGATACTGTCTTCATTAAATGGAATTCTTTTGATTGCATTAAAAATCAAGTTTAAGAAAAAGGGAATTTAATCAAATATGACTTAGCAAATCATGTACTTCAGAGAAGAGTTGAACAACTCAACTCAGAGATAAATAACTGGGCTGCTTTAGTGATGCCCAACCTCAGGAGTTAATAAACATTTCCTGTGGAACTTTGCTATTAATGTGGCTAGTTCTCATTTGTGGTCTGTGTTGCTCTCATTCAAATTCCAACTTTCCAGAGGAGAGAAGCTATTTAGGTCAAGGATTTGCCCCGACTCCTATCAGCCCTGGAGAGGCAGCTTCATGCAGGGTGAGCATGGCTGCCAGGAGCTCCTTCCTGCTGTTCACAGAGAAAGGGAATCAGCACCAGCAAAAGATGCAGAGTGAGGTGCGTAGCTCCATCTCTTGCCTCCTATTTAAAAGCTTTCTTCTTCCCTTCTCCCTGACTCCTTTATAGAATATAAGAACGGTGAGTCCCCAGGTGACCAGCAGGGAGAGGTGAGTGTTGGTGTGAAGCAAGGAATGAACACCACTGGAGATTGGGAGCATTCTGAAAATATGCCGTTAGCATCACCTTCTGCACTAGTTAAGCTGCTGCAAAACCAAAACCAAGAATGAATTAGGGCTCAGACACAATCCATGTTTGTTTCTCTTCGTCTGCTGATGCCTCTCCTCCAAGAAGTGATTCAGGGATCCAGCCTCCTTCCAGGCTGTGGTTTTTGTGTATTCAATAACAGAAGCTGCCAAGGCCACTGTATCATATGCATCATCTGCACAAAGTCTGTGAACAGGGATGAACAAAGGAATCAAACCTGGAAGTGATATTCAAAACTTCTGCTCACATGTCACATCGGATTCCAAAGGAGGCAATGAAATGGAGTTCATCTGTGAGTCCAGGAAGGAAAGGAGTCCAGGAGGATCAACTGCTAGCCTGTCTGTGAACTGTCAGCTGGACACACCATTAGCCATTTCTCTTGGTCAATGGGTGAATCCACTTGTGCCTGTTCTCTGTTTTGTGTGGTTCAGGGGCAGACCTGGGTGCATGGAAGGTTAGAGTGTGCAGGGCAGGACAAGAGTGGGTCTTCTGGGGACTTGTTCAGCTATGTGATGGTTTCTCTTCTCTAGAGACTACCCACTAATCCATAAGATCAAGGCCCCACATGTCTTACTTATATTATATGAGCTGCCCTGACCATGCTGGGTTGGCAGAGGGTTAGACACCTGACTGACCCATCAGATTCTCTCATCTTGCAGTTTGAAATTTGATGGGAAATCAGATCTGGAGGTTGGCTCTGGAGTCCTCTTCTCAGCAGCCTCATGGACGAAGACCCCCCCATTCCCTGAAGGGGAGAGACTCAGAGGAGCTGCGGCTTTGGTCTTCCCCAGGCCAGTGGTGCATGGCTGCCTTCTTGGGGAATCTGTACTACCTAATTATTTTATTTTGTATTGGTGGCTATTTCTTGCAACCAAAATAAATTTTAGTTAATAAATAACAAGTTAATTTTTTGACCTTGGGTAAATCACTCTAACAGCCACGGATTTCTGATTTATAAAATGAGGCTCATTTTCTCTGCCCAGTCTACCTCTTGGGATGGTTGTAAGAGTTAAATACCATAAAGCACATGAAGTGCTTCAAAAACAGCAAAAAATCCATACAAAGTAGAGCAATTTATCTATAGCAAGGTGAGTTCTAAGAGCTTTCTCCAAGTCTGAAATAGGTTTTCTTTCTTTCCTTTTTACTTTAATTGCTTGTGGTCAATCCCTCTTAAGTTCAGGAAGCCTCCAGAGTTAGAGGTTTACTTTACTTTTCTTTTTCTTTTTTTCTTTCTGCTAGATATTTAATACTTTGATTATTTCTGACACCGAAATCATGCATTACAGTATTGCCTTCGCCAAACCAAGCCTAATTTTTGCATTATGCTGTCGGGACCATTTTCAGCAGCTCTCTTGGAGGGTCTGAATTGAGCAGTTGTTCTCAATCACATCGAATCCGAAGTCCACTTTTTGAAACGAATTTCATACCCCCTTACTTTTCTGGAATAAGACCATATGAGTTTGCTAGGGCTGCCATAACAAAGTACCCACAGACTGGGTGTACTAAACCACAGAGAAGTATTGTCCACAGTCCTGGAGGCCAGATGGCCAAAGTCAAGGTGCCGGCAGGGTTGGTTTCTTCTGAGTGCTATGGGGAGAATCTGCTCCAGGCCCCTGTCCTCCGCTTGCCAAAGGCCATCTTCTCTCGTGTCTCTCACTAGCATTTGCCTTTGGTGTGTGTCTTTGTGCCTCTTTTTTCTTTTGAATAAGGGCAGCAGCCATCCTGCATTTGGGGCTAGCCTGATGACCTCATTTTAACTTGGTTACCTCTGTAAAAGACCTTTTGTTCAAATAAATATGTTCTGAGGTGGGGGAGGGTAGAAACTTCACCGTTTCCTTTTTTGTGTACATATTCAGCCCTTAACAAAAAATAATCATGTAGTCTCCCTACATACCTTATGATTTTAAAGGTTGACATAATGCTCTTACTTAAAAATAAAAGGGAATTAATTTATAATTAAATAATATGTGTCTCCATAAATAAATGCCGAGGTAGGAGTGTGGCAGAAAATACCATGTCCAAGTGGGATATTCAGGCCACTAAGCAGCCTCTGGGAAAGCAACCCATACAATCGTAGTTGTGTTGGTGACTCAGACTCTCTGGGGCACTGCTGGTGATGATTGGTGTCCTGAATGTTGATCAGCTCTGGGTAAACAGAATAGTTTTCCCTCAGTTTAATGGAAATCTCTTTCCTGGAAATTTCAGCATTAAAAAAAAATAACTTCCAAGAAATACTTTGTGTTTATATGTAACACAGAACCAAGTTTTTACCTATGTGAAGCTTGGTGGAACATACAGACAGGGTGTGGGATGACAGGTCTTTGCAGGGGTCTGGCCAGGCATTGTGGGATGCTGGGCACTCGTCACCCCCACCAAATCAATATCATCAGGACACCCCAGTCACTGCGACCGATATGCCATACTAATTTCTAATATGATTCTGACCCATTGAGAACTGTGGGAGAAGAGAGGGCTTCAAATAACTCAAAGGAGCAGCCACAAAGATAAGACCACAGTGAGAAGCAGTAGGGTCCACTATGCTGAAGCGACCATGTCCACCCTCCAGCCACACACTTGGCACCTCCTGGGGTCAAGAGGAGCAGAACAGGACACAGCAACCAGAACTCTCCTGTCGATCACATTGTGTGCTTGAGTAGGAGCTGGAAGCCCAACTCTCCTCTCTCTAGGACACAGAGTAGGCATCCAACAAATGCTCACTGGGTGCTGTTGAATGGCAGCCTCATGAGAGGTTGGAGGTGTGCAGGTGAGGAGGCGCTTTGATTTCTTTATACATATACTCATCTGGTTCATGAAGTTATGGAACTTTGAGTTGAAGATTGGGCTAAACTCTTGAAAAACCCAGCAGCAGGAGACAATCCTTGATTTCAAAGAGTGGACAGATTAGTGATGGAGAGAGAAACACAAGCAGGAGGATCACAATACTGTGTGGTAAGGGGTGGGTACTGGGGGAGGAGGAAGAGGAGCACTCCACTGGGCTGAGATGTGGGTGTAAAAAGGGAAGGGTCAAATGTGGAGGGGTGACAGGGGGTCCAGGGATTGATGTTCTATGGCCCTTCTTAAGGGGGACCGAAGATAATGAGAAAATGGAAGAATGAAAGGGGAACCCTAGTTCCACAGTTCGACGGCAGGGTGATATAGGGAGCTGGGAGTGCCCACTGGTACTCCATTCTTGATACCACTTGAACTTCAGCCAGAGCCCAGATGTGTCCAAGTCTCCTTGCCCAAGTTATATTCCCAGTCATGTTCTTCTGGTGTCACCCTCTGAACTCTGTCTTCTGGGTACAAACTGCACCTTAAGCAGTGGAGAGCAAATACTCAAGGGTCACAGATCTAGGGACTTAAGCCTTGGAGAAGGTATTCACTCTTGGGAGTCAGAAGGGACTGCTGACTCCTAGACCTTCCCCTGAATCCCTCTCCCTGGTCCCTCACCTCTTAAGATGCTGGTCTCATGTGCTCTGTCCCTGGCATCTCCCTTGAGGAGAGGAAAGGAGCTGGCTACCCTGCTCCATCTGTCCTTTCCTTCCAGCTAGGTTCCACCATGAACCTGTTCATCTGTGTCCAACCTCCTAACAAGGAGCTCTGGATTCTGGCCAGAATATGGGGATGGAGACATGTTCTATGTACCTCCATTGTCAACAAGAAGAATGAAATGAAACCAAAAAGCTTCTGAGTGAGGTCCAGATCTCAGTAAAACATCTTTGTTCTGAGGCCTGGAAGAAGACTTTGATGAAAGGAACAAATGGGGAAAATGTGGTCCTTGGTCACCCTCTGTGAGTCTGAAGGCAACTTAAACACTTCCAGGCATTATTTGAACCAAGGAAAGAGGCTCAGCAGTTGTCTGGAGCCAAAGACTGCCAGGAGTAATAAGAAAACCCTTTAAGTATGCTTTTTCCATCTGTTTAATTTCTTATGCTGAAAAAGGAGAAAAAATATAAATAAATGATTCAGAGAAATGTCACATGCAATTACCTCCACTAGGGAAAAATAAACAAGGCTTCACTTCATTAGGAAGATTCTCATGTGGCTGGTGCCTTCTGGTGAGGGACCCGTCCTGGCTGGAGGTCCTCAGCCTCTGAGCTTCCAAGTTGAGTTGCTCATGCTCAACTTAGGCTGAAACTTTGTTCTAGCACCAGGCAGGGCCATCTCTATGAGTAGCCCTCCCACAGGTCTGTCTTTGTCACCTCAACCACATTGTACAAAGATGAAATTAGATTAAAGAAAGCATCTGCCTCCACCTCCACCTCAACCAGATGCCCACACCACCATCTTTCCAGAAAAAGTCAAGCCATGGATACAACCTCAATTTCTTTGATGCATTATAGTTTTTATTTTCTAGATCTTTCCTTCTGTTTTCCTTCACATTCTCCTTTATCTCAGAAGAAGGGGAGAGGGGAGTGTCTTATCTTTACAGATAAGACCCCAACTTATGTACTTGGGTCTTGGTGTCATCTGCGCCTTTCTTGCTTGGATTTTTTTTTTTTTTTGCCATGATTTATCCCACTTCTTAAAATTCCTCCCCTCTCCCCCTCTCTCCTGTCTCCCTCAGCTTTGTCTGCAAATGTCTCTGGCTTTCCCTTCATACCTCAAGCTTGGGTTATCTAAAAATGCTAATGTGTTTTGCTTCACAAAACCATAATCCATCTTCCCAGGGAAAGAGCGTTTGAAACAACTGAGACCAAACTTGGGAGTTGTTTTTAATTTATCTGTCTCATCGCCTATCTCCTGCATTCAGCCCTCTTTTCCTTATCATGGCCACAAACCCAGCACAGGTCCTTATTGCCTTACGCTAGGAAATACGAATGACAGTAATGATTGTGAACATGGTAGGGGTTACTCACCAGGCACCCTGCTGCATGCCTTACACGGTTATCTCACTGTTCACATCAATCATGCGAAGTACCTTCTATTGTTATCCACCTTCTGCCCAAGGGGAAACTGAGGCTTAGTTAAGAAACTCATCCAAGATGAGTACTGTTGACAAATAGAAGAGCTGGGTTTCTCAGGCAGATCAGTCAACTCCACAGCCTCAGCTTTGACCTTTGACATGAGATGGAACACTGTGGCTGCACCCACATCAATCTGGGCAACTTAATGAGACCCTATCTCAAAATAAAAAAATAAAGAGAAGTAGGATGTAGCTCCCCAGTAAAGCACCCCTGGGTTCAATCCCTAGTACTACAAAAAAAAAAAAAAAAAAAAAAAAAAAAAAAAGGAAGTAAATGGGAAAAAAGCTACATATTATGGAGGAAAACTTTCTTGTTCATATTATAGTGACAATAGCTGGAAAATAATGCATGGAACACAAATTGGTAACTTTCCTTTGTCAGCAAATACTGTCAGACAATGCCTTGAAAACATCACTGAAGAGTCAAAGAAATAAGTACCAGGAGAAATCACACAGCGGGAGGTTTCCTATCCAGTTGGATTGAAGTGCAGATGTTTCTAACATATTTCAACTTATGGAATCTGCTAATTCTGCTTATTTGTGGAATACATCCAGGACTACTTTCCTTGTAAATCTCTGAAAGAAAGATCCTGGAGAAGCTATTTCTAATGCTAAGTGGCTTCTGTAACAAGAACAACGTTTCATGGAAAAGTGATTCTAGTGTAATCCTTGCTGTGTAGCCACTTTGGCCTGAATATAATTGGAATCTCAGGATTATCCTACAGAGATAGATACAAAGGTGAATTGCAGGCCCTACTCCCTTCACAGGCAAGCCATTGTTAGGAAGAAGTTGCTACCAGAGGGTACAAACTTTTAGAGGATGATTATAATGAGGCTAATTTTCAGGACAAAATGAAACAATAAAACAAACACAAAAAACTTGTGCAGGAATCTTTCTAGTATTTTGAACAGAAGGGGAAGTTGTTGTGAAGGTATTTTGTACTCCATAGAGGTTTGCTGATTATCTGTTGCAAAATACTGAAAAGGGTTGCCCAAAGTAGACACCAGGTGTCCAGTTTCTTCGACAATGACAAGACTAGTGTTGCAAATTCATAGACACTAACTGTGGTGTGAAGCTGTCAGGAGTTTACCAGCTCATCTTTATTTTTGATATAATAAACATCATACTCTCATAATTTATAAAGGTAAAGGTGAGATTTGGACTTTGAGTAAGAAAGTTATTTATTTTCAAGAGTAAATCATGCTGTGGAGAAAGCATGTTGAAAGCAAATGGTTGGGAGTATTTCTACTGCTGTGTAGTATTGTTGGTGAAAATTATGTGTCACCTTTAAAAATTCATCATCTGCATATCACAAAATTTGGAAATTGGAATTAGAAGCAGTTTTTAACCTGTTCAAAAAACTTCCGGAGGAAGTATTACAGAGAGTTTTAAATCTTCATGCTAAAAAATTCTAAAAGTCAATAACTTCTGAATAGATTTTTGAGAAAATTTTATTGAAACAAGGAAAGAGAAACTCACTATCCAACTTCAAGAAAAATTCATTGTGGATAATGGATTGAACAATGAGCATTCTGACTCAGTTAAGGACACATGGATGCACACCTTCCCTTTGGGTCTCTTGTTTTTGCCACAATTTTTTAGCCATAGCAGCCAGTAAAACCACATCTCTCAAGCTTGATTTTTGTTGTTTCGCAGAGAATAAGATTAAGATTTGCAAAAATAATGACATATATTCAATGACTTCTCTCTGATTAAAAACTTTAAAAAGTATTCTTGGATTACCAGTGCATGTTCTATGAGAAATGATTGAGGATGCTTAGTCAGTTTATAAAACCCTTCCAAGCACATGACCATACATCTTCCTGGCATCTGTTTGCAGTGGACATGGTGTTGGGGAAGGGAGTGTATTAGTCCCTGAGTGCTGCTGTAAGAAATCATCAGAGACTTTGTGCTGAAGACAACATGAAAGTATTAACTCATGGTTCTGGGGATCAGAAAACTGTGATCAGTTTCATCTGGATAGAAGTAAGGTGTTGGTAGGCTCTAAGGGAGTATGTGCTTCTTTGTCTTTTCTGATTTCTGGAGGGTTCCTGCATTCCTTGGTTTTTGGCCTCTTTCTCTCCTTTAAAGAGCCTCACTCCAATTTCTGCTGCCATTCTTCCATCTTGTCTCTCATTCAATCCCTCTGCCTCCTTCTTATGAAAACCCTGGGGATTACAATGGACTCACTCACATTATCCTGGAAAATCTCCCCAGTTCAAGATCCTTGATATGATCATATCTGCAAAGTCCCATTTACCTGTAACATGTTCATAGTTCCTCAGGATTAGGATGTGGACATCTTTGGCCATTATTCTGCTGTCCTTATAAATGGGGAAGGAGGTTCAGGGATCTGAATCCTAGGTCCCCAGGCATATGTCAGATGCTTCCCATTTCCCATGTTTTTTCCAAACAGCTCAGTCTCCATGGGAAACATGCACCTTCAACAGAGGAGAGACGTCTTGGATGGGGGTGGGACCAGCACTGTCTGTTCCTCACAAACATGGGAAGATGAAAACTCACATCTCTGAATGGGTTGTGGCATTTCTTCCTCTTGTTCCTGTCATTTTGTGCCTCCCTACTGGAGAAGGAAGCTTTGTATATAGCAAATGATGAGTCATTCTTAAAGAAGTAAAAGACTTTTAAGAAATTAGTGTTTGAAAGCAATGTAGGGGAAAAGTAATATCTAACCCCAAGGGATATCATTTTTAAAGAGGTAGTATGGATAGTAATTCAAAGACTGTCAACACTTCATTCATCAGATGGCCTTTCCATAAAACAAGAAGGGAGAGAGAGGCACACAGTTCAGAAATGGCTGCTGGTTTTACCTCCTTGGTTTCCTGAACTTAGCCTAGGGGGGCCTTGGAATCACCTAGAAATTGATGACAAAGTACCAGTGCCAGGGACCCTCTGCAGAGCAATCAGGTCAGAAACTCTGAGCATGGGGGCCAGAGCAGCGCAATTATTTTTTAAGCTCCCCTGAATTATGCTAATGCTTAGCCAGGCTGAGACACTGAAGCTGGTCAGTGTGTGTTCCATCTACCAGGGATGAACTCTACAGCTGACTTCCCAGTCGCAGGTGGCCACATCTCTAGGATGTCCATTGCCTGGCCTAATCCACAGGAAGACCCCCAGTCCACTCCTATCTTCTTCCCCATAACTTCTTCATCAATCACCCTGAGGATGTAGCAGACCTTGAGAGAAAGTCTGAGGGAACTCAGGTTTATGAACATGATGGTCTGGGTCAGCCCCAGAGAATAGAATCCTGGAGCAGCTGCCAAGGGCAGAACTTAGTAGTTTCCCAGGGACAGGTCCCCTGACAGCTGGCCTCCCTGGCATCATGCAGGACCAGTACGCAGCTGCTTCCTGGTCAGGCCTGGTAGAGGGCAGCTGCTTACCCACCTTCGGCTCTCTTCTCATCCTACTCCCCACACTGGCCATTTTCCCCACCCAGCCCAGTGAGTAGTCACTGCATAAAACTTTCACCCCCTACACCTGTCCCAAACTCTGCCTGAGACCAAACACTTGTCTCAGATAAACTTTCTGGACTCAGGTTCCTGGCCTTCTGGTCTGGAGTTCCTAAGTGGAGACCCATGACTTCCCTGACCCTGGATTCTGCCTACCTTCTGGTTCCAGTTTCTTCCAGCCTTCTCATTCCTCCTGCTGCCCAAGATTTGCTTGTGACAATCATTTCTCTCAATTGCCTCACTCAAGGTTTCCATGGGGAACCAAATCTGGTCTGCATAAATGTGTGGTGAGCTTTAAACAAATACTATTCACAGTGGTATTACAATAATGTCCACCAGATATATCCCCAAGGGAATGGGTGAGAACTCAGAGGAGATGAGAATGTGGTTTCTAGCATAAGTCTTTTAAGTGCATAAGTATCTTGGTGAGTGGTAAAAGAACCTCAACTGTTTATTTTACTTCTCTCTCAACTCAAGTTGAAGACTCCTTGCCTATAAACTGTGAAGATGCAAATTGCTGTGGCCATTTTGTGGGCTTTCCTATTATAAAAACCACTTGTTTTCATGGTGGTTCAACATTATGGTATTTTGAAATTTTAGGTGAAGAACTTGATGAACTCCCAGCGTTCCTTTCTATGTCCGTGGAATTTTTCCAAGCTTGGGAATGGCAATCAATCCATACACTTGAGGAAACTGTAGAGAATCACCTGTGAGTGTATTCTCTTGTCCACGATGACATGTTTTTGTTGCCAGTTGCTAGAGATGTAGGATGTGTATTGAGAAGACCCTCTGTTGGGTCCTGAATCTTGGACCATGCTTTACATTCTTGCTAGCCAAAGTGTGATTGGAGGACCAGCATCATCAACTTCACTTGGGAACTTGATGGAACTGAAAAATCTCAGGCTTCACCCTGGTCAACTGAACAAGCATCAGCAAATTAAAAGAACCCCAGATGACTCATGAGCTAGTGTGCAATTTGAGAAAGACCAGACACATTGGCATCACTCAGGAACTTGGTATAAATGCAACTTTGTTCTTCTGAAAGGTTCTAATGCATGCTGATGTTTGAGAACTACTGCTCTTAACTATGACTTTTTCTTGGTCCCTTCTTCTTTTCTCCTTGGATTTTGCTATTCTTTGTCAGAGAAGTGCTTGGTCTAAAACATTTTCACCTAAAAGCCAAGAAGATAATGATGACTTGGTGTCATCTGGTTCTCAGGTTGTAGCCTTCCCTGCCAAGAGGGTTACTCCTGCTTGGATGCTTGTAGAAAAGGGTGGGCGGGAGTTGGGGAGAACTCCACCAGACATCATGAAGAGGCATGTCCTTTAGCAGAGGTCATTGTCACTAGGGACAAATGAGAGTAGGATGCCTGACTTCCTTCTCTAGTCCTCCACATCTGTAGGAACTTTAGTGTGAACACTCTCTCCCACTTGCCTCTCTCTTATGCACCTACACTGGCTGAAGACTTTGGGCTGAGGTTTCTTAACCTAACAAATCTCAACTCCTTGTCAGTTCCAACATCCCTTGTTGGTGTAGTTAGGCATTACCAAAACCCTTAATTAGCTCAGGATTGTTTATAAAGAAATTGATTGTTCACAAAGCTCATTTCTTTACCCATTCAAATGGCTCAATATTTGGTTATTTCACCAATAATACTTTAATCTTTCAGGAAGGATATGAAAGGAAGTATGCTAGTCAGTTTTTCATGGCTGTGACTAAAATACCTGAGCAGAACAGTTTAGAGAAGGGAAAGTTTATTTTGGGCTCATAGTTTCAGAGATTCCGTCCATGGTTGCCCAACTCCATTGCTCTGGGTCTGAGGTAAAATGGAACATCATTGTGGAAGGAGTAAAGCTTCTCAGCTCATGGCAGCCAAGAAGCAGAGAGGGATGTAGGGAGAGAGAGCGCATGAAGAGCCAGGGACGAGATATAGCCCTGAAGGGCATGCACCCAGTAACCTGCTTCCTCCAGCCATGCCCCACCTACCTATAGTTTTCACCCAGTCAATCCATTCAATTATCCATTAGTCCATCTGATGGATTAATCTACCGATGAGGTCAGAGCCCTCATATTCCAATCTTTTCACCTCTGAACATTGCTGATTGCCTAACACATGAGCTTTTTCTTATTTTATTTTATTTTATTTTATTTTATTTTATTTTATTTTATTTTTTGGAACCAGGGATTGAACTCAGGGACACTCAGCCACTGAGCCACATCCCCAGCCCTATTTTGTACTTTATTTAGAGACAGGGTCTCACTGAGTAGCTTAGGGCCTTGTTAAGTTGCTGAGGCTGGCTTTGAACTCGTGATCCTCCTGACTCAGCCTCCCAAGTTGCTTGGATTACAGGTGTGCGCCACCACGCCCGGCCACATGAGCTTTTTTTCTGGGGGGAGGCGTGTTCCAGATTCACCATACCAGAAAGCGTCAGACTTAACTTTGGCTTATCAGGTGTTTCAAATAAGTTGGCAAAATCGGCAAAACAGTTCTGGCCTCTTGTTCTTATTTATTCTTCATAATCAACAATACCGTACACAGCCTGGACCAAGTTTTGGGAATTTGTCAGATTGTCTTCATGTCCATTTCACTAGTGATAAAACAAGGGAGGCAGCAGTGCATAATGTGGTGGGTCTCACCTGAGTGAAGACTGAACTCAGGTGGGGAGCTTTGTAAAAATGTCAATGCTCAGACCCCACTCTGCACCTACCAACTGGGAATCTTTTAGAGTGAGACCAGGCAGTGCTGTTTATTTTTTTTTTAAAGCTCCTCAGGGGATTGTCATGGGGAACTGTTTAAACCAACAGATGGTTGGGAACCTCTGGTTATAAATTAGTTAAGAGCAGAGGTGTTTTATTTTTCCAATACCTCAAACGTTAGCATGCACCAGAACCTTCAGAAGGCAGGTAGCACTTGAGAATTGCCTTTTAAACAAGAGCCTGAGTGATGCCAAAGCTTGTGATCCTAATTCTGCACCCAACCCTGAAAACTGTTGGTCATGAAATCCGAGATAAAATTCTAGTGGTGTGAATCACCATAAATTTAAATTCACTTTGATGTTCTATAATGGGTAGGCACACATTTTTTATATCTGTCCATATGATAAATATTTTCAACTTAGAGAGTCACAGGTCTCTGTTTCAACTTCCTAACTCTGCTGCATAGCACAAAAGCAGCCAGGGACCACCCATAAGCAAATGGTCCTCATAAAACCTCATTTAGGGGACAGGCAGGATCGGGCTCCTTGGCCATAATGTGCTGATCCCTGTTCTATTATTTCAGATGTATCTAAAGTCATCTTTTGATTATGCAATTTGATGTTCTTTGGGTTTTCTGAGTCTGAGATTGGATAGCCTTCATAGTTCTGAAACTCTTGTTTATTAGCTCTATAAATATTGGCTTTTCCACACTACTTCTATTATCTATTCATGAAACTCTGGTCTGGTAATATGTTCAACCAGCTCACTTGTTAAGCCAGTGTCTTGCAAGCCTCTTAACCACTTCTATAGTTCCTACCTCTTTCTGGGCTGCGTTCACGTCTGTTTTTCATTTCCAGAAGAGCTTTGGGGCTCCTTATTAAATCTGCTTGATGTACTTTCTATTATGTCTTCACCCTCTATTCAATCACCTCATTTACTCTAAGTATTTTGGGTATTCTGTGTTGATTTTTCCAATATCTGTGATCTCTGTGGGTCTGATTCTACAGATTATGATTTCTCTTGATTTGCACTTCTGGGGCCTATTTATTCCTGAGTTTGATGAATGTTGATTCGGAGAGCTTTATCTGTGATATTTTTGAAGTCTAAGTTCAAATAAGGTGTTGCCTTTGGAGGTACTTAGATGAATGTAGTGGGAAGTAGTGGAAATTTTGGCTTGCTATTAGAACTTCTTAAAGGATGCTTTTCTTGCTCTGCCCAGAGTAAAGGTAGAGACTCACAAGTTTCCTGGGTCTCTCTAGGGGCAGGTCCTCTTTCTCTGGACCACCTCCAGGGTGTTGTCCTTCAGTGGTCTTGGTTTTATATGGGGGACTCCAGGTCATTTCATCACTCTGTCTCTCTCTGGTACTTGTGTAACTCAATAAAACCAAGGCCAGGCCACCAAGACATGGCCATGCCCCTTAGCAATCCCTTCCTCCCACATGAGCTCTACTGTCTGAATCAAGGCTTTCTCAGAGTTTCTGATCTCCTAGCAACCCATTGTTCTGATGCCAGTTCAGCTGTGCTTTTAAAAATTAGTTTTCATTAAATATCATCCATAGCATTTTAAAAGAGTCTATTGGGGAGCAATGCCACCAGATTGCCAGGAACACCAGTAAACAACCACTTCTTTCAGCTTCTTTGTCTCTAAAGGGAAAACCCCACAGAACAAGGGTTCCATGCATTATTTTAAATGAATGGATCTGTGATTGTTCTACCATTCTCAGCATCCTGATTGTGATACTGTCATTACAGTACTGTGGAATTTGGGGGACAGGCTAATAAGCTGAATCTATTTCATAGCTCTTTTTAAAAAGGTTCTCTGTAGAATTCATGGACCTGGAGTTCTGACTTTCCCTGTGTGGTTGAGGAGGCCCTCATTTTGCTGAAGCATTGATATGAACAAATAGATCCTGAAACTGGTACTGGGAACACATCACTTGGCTTCATCAGAGTGCCTGACCTGCAGCCCAGCATCCTCACCTCAGAGCTAGACGTTGGTCTCCTCTCCTTGACCGCTACAAAGCAAGTCTTTAGAGATTACAAAGCAGGTAATTTTTATGCATGTGAAAAATGGCTTTCAACTAAAAGCAACAAGTTTTGTGAAAGTGGAAGGGGCAGTTAGATTGTGGTGTGTGAGATACACAGGAAACATTTAACTCCCAGTGGAAATGGGATTCGGGAAGATGCCAGGAGCCTGAAAACATTTTCCACATTCTTGAGTTGGGGAATTCTGGAAGAATCAAGAATGTCATCCCATGAGGCTTTCAAGTGCCCACTGTGTATTACTGCACATTAATAAATAGCTTTGTGAAAAATAAAGTTAGGCAGAAATGTTAAACTTTAAAAAAAGTCTGTACAGCTTGACAGTTTCTTATAAAATGAAACATATTCTCACTATACAGCCCAGCAATTATGCTCCTTAGTACTAACTGAGAGGAGCTGAGAAGTTAAGTCCACATGAAGACCTGCACACGGATGTTTATAGCAGCTTTATTCACCATCTCCAAAGCTTGGAGGCAATAAGCTGTCCTTCAGCGGGTAGGTGGATCAATAAAGCATGGTTTGTCCTGACAAGGGAATATTATTCAGGGGTTAAAAAAATGAGATCTTAAGTCATGGAGGAATCACAAATGCCTATTCCTAAGCAAAAGAAGCCAATCTAAAAAGGCTACATCATATATGATTCTCACTATGTGACATTCTAGAAAAGGTAGAACAGGGAGACAGGGAGAAGGTCAGTGGATGGCAGAGGTCCGGAGGTGGGAGGAATGAATGGGAGCAGGAAGGAGGGAGGATCTGTGGGGACAGAGCAGTTTCTCTGTGTGGCATTGTCATGGTGGATACCTGTCATTATGCATTTGTCCCAACACAGGATGTCCAACAGCCAGAATCACCCCAATGTAAGCTGTGGATTGTGGGTGAGAAGATACTCTGTGTTCACTGATGATCACCCATAGACCACTCTAGAGGGCAGTGTGGGGGCATGTGCAGGGCAGAGGGCATACAGGAATTCTTAGTACCTGCCACTCAATTTTGCTGTGAAAATAAGTTGCTCTAAAAGGTAAAGTTAAAAAAAAAAAAAAAAAAGAGTTCCCAGAATGTAATGAGGTTGTACTTCAGCTGTTTCTTAGGCGTAGCTGTTCTCCACGGAGAAAAACAACTTCGTTTCCATTCACACACAGCACCTAGGCCAGGTGCCTGATCCTGCATGTCCCTGCCTGGCCAGGGACATGATTCTGGGTCCCAGGTGGAGATAGAAGCAATGTCCTTTTGGATTTTGGAGTGTGGGATAAGTGAGGACCTTCTCTCTCATGCCAGGATCATCCTCACTGCTGAGGAGTGAGACAGGGAGGAGAAAGGACTTCAAACCCTTGGGCATTTCCTGCCTTCACAAGCACTCACGGGGCCTGGTGGAAAGGCTGGTGTTGGGAAGAAACCTGGAACTATGGGAATCTCAAAGAAAGCTGGAAGAGGCGAAGGGCAGCTGGAGTACCCCACCTCTGGAACCTCTTCTTTGCCAATAGCAGGATCGACCCCTAGAAACACACTAGCATGTGCGTGAACAAACACATAGAGTAGGCAGTTGACAGGCATCCATGGGCACACGCATCCCCAACACACCCGTGCACAATTATGTGTGTGCAAATTTGTAACTCATTTCTGTTATAGATACACACGCAGATGAGCAAGGCATCTTGCTATTTTGGAAGCACAAGCAGTAGCCACTGATAAACATGCTCATAGCCTGGGGAGTTAATTGTTCTAACACAGGCCCCCTGGGAATGCATCAGCCTTCCAGAACAGTCATCCCTCCCTGCTCATCACTCAGCTGTGCTTGGGGGAGCTCTGTCTCTATCTACCCCAGTATGGTTTTTGGCAAACGTTCACACATGTTCTTCCCAGTGTGCCTGCAGGAGCCTTCCCTCCCGCCATCTTCGTTGCCCAAGGCAGGTTGTAATTCAGTGCTGTCAGTCGATGACACTCGCTTCCCTATGTGACTCAGGAGATCTTTGGTGGTGAGAACGTGCTGCCCACAGACTCCTGAAAGGGTCCCCCACAGAAGCAGGGAAGAGACTGAAGTGTGCTGGACCCTAGGAGCAGTGGTGTCCCCATGTCCCCAACAGTTTTGCCCTTCTGACTTGGAGCCTGTCTCAGGGTTGCGTAAGCTGCTGGGGAAATGGGGGTAGGAAGTTGTTTTCAGTAGTTTGGGACACTTCTGCCTTGAGGCTGCACAGAGGGGAGGCTGGAAACAGGCAGATGGAATCCAACTGAATGTGGAAAAAAGCTCAAGAGCAGGCTCAAACCAAACAGAAAATTAACCAGAACAACACCTTTTAAGTTTAACAAGGACTTAAAAACTATTTTGCAAAACTTCTGGTTCTAATAGACAGCTTTTAAAAAATTAATTTAAAAGCCCTTCTGTTGATTTTAAAAGCATGAAATCTTTCAATGCTTCCCCTCCTTTCAAATGCTCTGCTTTTGAACATAATAAAATTATTTTCTTTAAAAATTATTTCACTGAACCGTTTTGCAACTGTGGTAGACAGAATAATGACTATCCGAAGAAGTTCATGACCAAATGAATCCTTGGAACCTGTGAATATGTTACCCGACACAACGAAGGGCCTTTGAGCTGAGGTCGAGTTAAGGGACTTGGCACGGGAAGATGATGCCTGGTTTTCCAGGTGGTCTCACTGTCCTCACAAGAGTCCTTAAAAGATGCAAGAGGGAGGCAGCAGGTCCAGAGGGAGAAAGGTCAGAAGAATGCTCTAAGAAGACAGGAGGGGCCACAAGCCAAGGAATGGAGGTGTCTTCTAGAGCCTGGAAAAGACAAGAAACCAGATTCCCTTCTGGAGCCTCTAGAAGTAGAAGGAACGGCCCTGGCCACACCTTGATTTAGGATCTCTGACCTTCAGAACAACAAGCACATTTGTGTCGTTTCAAGCCACTAAGTTTGTGGTGATCTGTTACAGGGACCACTGGAAACACGTAGATATTGGTCAGATCCCACCTGATAACTTGGAAAAAGAAAAGTCTGACTTACTGACAAGTAAGTGCTCCCTGAGCCCCTTACTGTCTAGGTTCCTTTGGCTGCATCTTCTGTGGGCTCAACCTACAGAGTGAACCACTCACATACTGCTCACGTGCTGTGCTAAGAGAAAGTGCGTGCTGAGAGGTCAGAGCTAACCTGATCCCAGGCAATCTCATCCATCTTCGCTGGGGATTATCCCCCTGTATTAGCTCACTAGGGCCACCACAACACTGTCACAAGTGGCTGAAACGAAAGAAAGTTATTTTCTCAGTTCTGAGGCTGGAAGTCACAGCCAGGGTGTCAGTAGGTTCCTTTCTCTTGAGATTCTCCTTGACTGGCAGGTGGTCACCTTCTTGCTGAGCCTTACAGGGCCTTTTTTCTGTGTGCACATCTCTTCTCTCTCTCTCTCTCTCTCTCTCTCTCTCTCTCTCTCTCTCTCTCTCTCCTTCTCTGTCTCCCTTTTAGTGGGAACCGTAAGTGTAACTTAGCACCCATCAGCCACCCCCCATCCCCTGCCCCCACCCCCATGAGTATGTTTTAATGGATGCAGATCCCTCTAGAGAACATATATGTTTTTTAAGAAATGAAAGCACACATGTTTGTTTTAGTCCCTAGGGATAGCTGAGAGGAATTGGTAGGGGGTTGGTAGTTGAGAGAACTAGTTAATATCTCAGCTGGCCTCACTTGACTCTCCCTCCCCCCCCATCCCCCCGTCTCTCCTTTCCTTCCTCCCTCCCTCCCTTCCTTCCTTCCTTCCTTCCCTCCTTCCTTCCTCCTAAAAATTAACAAGAAGCAGATATAACAGAAAGTTAACACTTGTTAATTCCAAATTGTGGGAATATGGAAGTTTAAGTTATTCCTTGTATTTTACTGTAACTTTTAAATTTCAGAAAGCAGAAACCAAATCAAACATAAAAACCTAATAATCCATACAAATAAAATCGTAAACTCAAAAACTCTTCTAAAGGAGGCAAAGGAAGACATGAAGAAATGAAGGGAAGAGTGTTTGGTGAGTGCTGGGCTTGAGAGAGCCACTTCCCCAGGATCCACAGCCCCCTCCTCCGCCTCCTGAAGTACCCTGTTGGATCTCTTTAAGTTCCCGTGAGTGGCCCCACTGTCCTCAAGCAAGTGACTCCATTTTCTCAGCAGCTCAACTTGGAAAATACTCTCTCTGATTTCGAGAGGGGGTCTATTCTGTAACTCCACCCCTTGATTCCGGTTTTGTTTTTGTTTGTTTTGATGTTTCTCTGGAAGCACAGGGATTCAATCCAGGGCCCTTTAACAGGTAGGTCCCTCGGAAGGTGGAGTTGGCTACCCTGACTAGTAAGTTTTTCAATCTAAAGATACAGAGGGCTTTTTACACAAATGCTACCCTGAGGTTGCATGGGCATGTCACCAGAAAATACCCAAACAGCAGCAAATTTCAACTTGGATAGTTCTCTTGAAAATATAGGAGACGCTAACCTGAGAACACAGAGGGCCAGGCCGTGCGTTTTTCTCTGGGCTTGGAGGCGAAGGAGACTTCCCCGGGAGGGAGAACTGCATGATTGATGAGCAATGCTTATCAGGCTGGAACCACAGAGATCCAGAGGGGAACCGGATTCCTTCCTAAAATCTGATACCTGGACAGGCAGAAGAGGGAGCTACTCGATCCCCTTATCGATGATGCTGTATATTTCATAAGGGACTGACCAAGCCTGCCAAGACCAATGCCGCGGTGGCCAGCCAGGGGTCCCAATGCTTTAAGGAAGTTTGGCTTAGAGGAGGGGTGTGGGGACACATCCCTGTTGGGTTAATGTTTCTTGGTTGGGTTCCTTTTACCTATTGAGAGTGACTGATAGACAGGAAAGGCTGCTGACCCCGGGGCTCCAGAGAAGTTGTGGGTGATTAACTACTGTCTTCCCGGTTACCAGACGTGTTATGAATCATTGTGGGTGAAAGGAAAGGGGAAGGGAGGAGACTGAAGCTCAAGTTCCCACTGCTAGTGGTGGAACTGGGATTCAAACTCAGCTACCCAGCATGCCAATATCCCTTTTAAACTCCACAGTTCTCAAAGAGATTGTGAGGACGTCAATAGAAACACTAAAAGCATTGAATGTCTAGTGTCAACTGATCAGAATGGACTCTGGCAGCTTTATGGGTGTATCTTGGTGGGATACCTGTCCTGCTCACAGCCATCACCAACCAGGTTCTGAGACATGCTTTCGAAGGTGAAACAGAGGGAGTGTTGCCAAAGTAAAGCTAGTGGCATTGTCTGTCTTCTTTGATAAAATGACTTTGTTTCCCTTTGGATCTCTGTATTAGTCCGTTTTCCACTGCTATGATGAAATGCCTGAGGCTGGGTACTTTTGAAGAAAGGAGGTTCATTTGGCTCACAGTTTCAAAAGCTGAAAGTCCCAACAGGATAGCACCAGCTCTGGCCTTTCTGGATCTTCATCATGGTGGGAATACATGGGAGAGAGAGATCACATGAGAGGACAGAAGCCAGAGTGCATGAGAGGCTCTTTTATTGCCTCTTGAGAACTGACTCAGGGTCCCACAAGAACTACTTTAATCCCTTCTGAAGGCAGTGTCCCCAGTGACCTAAGCACCTCCCATTAGGCCCCACCCCTTAGAGGTTGCACACCGTTTCCCAACACAGCCAACCTGAGGATCACACTCCCCACACATGAACCTTTGGGGTACACCCTCAAACCATATCCCAAACAGCAATCTCACTCCAATTTTGATCTATACATTAGGTCACTGCTATTTATTTGTTTATTTTGGTACTGGGGATTGGACCCAGGGGGGCTTTACCACTGAGCTACATCTGCAGCCCATTTGTATTTTTTTATTTTTTGAGATGGGGTCTCACTAAGTTGTCTAGGGCCTCACTAGGTTGCTGAGGCTGGCCTTGACCTTGCAATCCTCCTGCTTCAGTCTCCCAAGTCACTAGGATTACAGTCGTGCACCACCAAGCCCAGCAAGCCACTTCTTTTTAAAATGTCTTGTTGGAGAAAAATTACTTCAATGGGACTTTGAATGTTGAAGAAATTAAGGAAGAAGGGATATGGGGAAGGGGTCGCTTAATTTTTCTCTGTTTTGGGGTGACAGAAAAATCTTGTTCCTTCTCAAAAGTCCGTAGGTATTCTGAGATATGCAGGAGAGGTGAGGAAAGCATCCTTGACCCCACTCCAGTCAGCCCTTCTCCAGTGGCTCCATCTTGGAGAACCTTCTCAACATCCTGCCCCATTCATCCTGTTGCCATTTTACCCCAAACAGCTTCTACCCTGGCTTCCGCTGCTCAGCCCTCCTGTCTCTGACCAGGCTCCTCTGCCCCTCCTCCCAGCTGCGCTGGCACTTCCTCCCCCTGGCATCTCCCAAGCGGATGGCCTCCTCCACTTCAGTTGCTGGTGCTGGCTGTGGGGTGTCAGGCCCCCATGGGAAGCAATCTCTGCCTGGCCTTCCCCTCACTGCTCCCCCTAGTGCTGTGTGTTTGTTTGTTTTTGACTAAAGTGAATTAAAATCCATTTAGCTTGAAGCATTTCACAACACCCCTTGACAGTTTTGGAGATCCGACTGAGAAAAATTGAAGGCAGAGTGGAACCCCGGGGCCTGCAGCCTCTCAAGCGTCCAGGGGCTGAGTTGTGCAAATGCGTTGGGGGGGTGGGATGCAAACGTGAGAGCTACAGGGAGGCATTTTTGCTGTTTGCCAAAAAGCAGTGGTGTGGGATGGCTGCAGAGATCACGAAATCGCATCTCTCCACTCAGCACTGTGAATGGTAATGGGAGAGGTATCACCCAGTCACCTCACCTGGAGCCGTGACAGCCAGGCGGCCAGGAGGTTCATTCCATGGCTAAAATGTGATGGAGTAACTTTCTGTGAGGGGCTCTCTGCGACTGTCTCTTGATGCAACCACATAATTGCCTAGATGAGCCGTGGAGATTGCCCGGCTTGTTCTTGGGTTGCTGCCCCTTGAACTTGCATTGTTATTCAAGAGAGAGATGAAGCAAGCAGAAGGGTTCATGGGGGTTTCTGAGGACACGGCCCGAGTGCCAGCCCCGACTCTGCCCCTGGCATTTCAGGTGTGCGAGGGCCGCTTGTTTCCCCAGCCTGCTGTCTATTTGGGGACGTTGGTTCTCCAAAACTCAAACCTCAATCATTATAAAAACTCATTGGAGGTGTTTTCAATACTTTGGAAACCGAAAATATGCCCATATATTTTAAACAACCCCAAAGGGATCAAGAATGAGAAATGGCCAGGCTGGACAAGAGGCAGCCGGAGCTGAAGGCCCGGGGGTAGTGTGCCAATGTCAAGTTATTGGATGGGATTTCTGAACAAGAGTCAAATATTTTAGGCCTCCAGCATTTGTGGAAATCATTTTAGCAGGGAGTTGTGTGGCACTAAGACAATGATTTGTTTTCTCAAAATCCAAATTAAGAAAGTGTGTGGTTTGATGTCCACCTTCTTATTAGGAAATGAGCCTTTTCGTTAAAAGAATCTGTCTGAATTGTGGGGGATCCATGAGACCAGAGTTGTGTTTTGAAATGGCAGAGGGTCTTGAGGACCCCAAAAATTACTTAGTAATTGATCAATGACATCCAGCTTGAAATGACTTCCACGTATATAAATCACAAGCCAGAGGACACACTAAGGGGAAGAACAGAGGGTTTGTTTGGAGAGTACCACAAATAATTACAAGTTATGGGAACAGAGAAAAAAATAAGTCATGTTGATTAGAAACATCAGGATGAATTGGCATTGATTTTGCTGTACAATAGAAAATTCGTTTCGTGTTTGCTTCCAGCAGATGCATAGCATGGTGAGAGAGGAATTGACTTTTATTCCAGGTTCAAATTTAAGTTTGGAAATGAAATCTGGGAAGGTATGCCTCATTGCACAGCAACTAAATAAGTCTCTGGATCTTCTTATATAACGCATCCAACAGAAATGAATTTGATTGGATTACCCAGTATCTGTGGGCCCAGGAAAGATTTTTTACTGGGTTTTGAGTTTGAGTTTTTGTTCACTTATTGATGCGTTGTAATGTTCCTTCCCGTGAAGCTCTGCATGGCCTGTCACAGGCCAGTTCCCTAACTGCTCATCTCTTTCAAAAAACAGTGTTTTCAATTGTGCCCTTGAGGGAAAAAAATCGCCCGTTATCTGGCTGCAGAATATTAGATGCGCACATTTTGCCCTCTCCAGCTGCTGCTGTTAATTTTTCTTCAGGTCCTTAATAATTGGACCAAATCATAAAAGTCACATGAATATTTTATTTCTTCTTTTAAATGAAGAGTTGGCTGGCATCGTCAGTTTTCTATGACTTTCTGAGTGCAATTTGACTATTTGTGGAGCTAATATTTTTCTCAGAGCCCATAGGATGAGTTGGACTTGTCCCTTGGCCAGCCAGGCTGTGAGCACAATGCTGGTCCAGGGCACAAATGGCAGACTAGCCTGGCCTCTGGGCTGTGCCACAGATGCCTCCCCAGGCTTCCTGTGAGGGTCTGTCCCCACTGTAGGTGCCACCATTCAAAGGCCACACCTCACTCCAATGGCCTTCCTCGGCCCTGATACTCAAGACTGGGGTCGTCCTAACTGTGACTGGCTTCCTGCTCCCAAGCCTCAGAGTGGCCCTCCTTCTAGGTGCCTGTTTGCAAGGTCACGTTCTGGAATTTCTGTAGGACCGATGGTCAAGCTCCCAGCCCACATTGCCCATGGCAGCGACTCCTACTTTGGGCCCCATGGGCCCAACTTGGCAGGTTACTCTCAGCAGATACATGGGCCCCCTAGAAGACAGAATGGTCTACTAGAAGGTGACACCATGGGAGAACACGATGGGCTTGCAGATGTCCCCAGGGCCCGGGACCTAATCTGCACTCAAGTGTTGTTCCAATCAGACAAACCCTCTGTGTGGTCTCTTGCTCTCCCCTCCTTCCTTTCAGCAAAGAAGACATGGCCTCTCTCCCAGCCAGCGATGCCACCACTTGTCCCGTCATTCTTTTGTCCTCTAGAACGTGGGTCCTTTCCTGGTCTCCTGTCAGAACATCAACATCATCTCCTCTTGCCCTCGGGGTTGTCTCAGAGCCGTGTTCTGTCTCACCTGCTTTCCCCCCATCCTACTCACAGGGGAACTTGTCCTTTTCAAGAGCTACCACATAAGGTATGGACAGGCACTCCAGTAGGAGCTAAGGGGAGACGAGGCTTGGAAGTGTTCTTACAATGTTTGGTTGTAGTATCTCTGACAATAAAAAAATTTTTCATAAAACTGTTAAGATCTTTGCAGGCTTCTGAGCATCAGAAAGGTTGGTAACGCCAGGCTGACTGACACATGTCAACAGCCACAGGAGTTGGGACTCTCCTGTCAATCAGGCCTTGCGTGGAAGACACATGTGACACCTCTCACATCCTGCCACTCTTCTGCAACGGGACTGTCACGCTGCCACCAAGAGACAGGGTCTGCTTCCTCCCTGCTTGACTCTGGACTGGCCTTGGTAATTTGCTTGTCACCCACAGAAGGCCATAGGTGAGGTAGGAGGGGGACTCTGAAGCTGGGAAAGGAGAGGCCTGCGGCTCACTCACACCATTGGAGCACTGAGGATGCTCCGTCATGGATGCGCCCTCCCAGGACTCAACCGCCACTGTGAGGAAGTCCACACGTGGAGGTGCTCTGGTCACCAGTCCCAGCGGAGCTCAGTCAACCCAAGCAGGTGCAAAGATGCCTGCAGGGGATTCCAGCTCCCCTCCCCTGGGCTGAACCCCGAGACCATCATGGATCACGCAAACCACCACCGTGGAGCCCTGTCTGGATGTTTTACCTACAGAATCTAGAGCATAATATGGTTGTTGTTGATCATTGAATTTGGGGGGGTGAGTTGTTGTATAGATAGAACTGGATCATCGCCCTTTCATGGGCTCCTAACATTTAGCATAGTTGGAATGTAGAAATACTGCTTTTTAATTATTTTTTAAATTTTTGTTTGTTTACAAAGACATCGCCAGCTACATCTCTCCTGGACAGATACCCACTCTGGTCCCTATCTGAACAGTTGGTGATTTATGTGCTGAACTTGGCAAGCTGTTTGCATTGCAGGTGGGGGCGGAGAAGGAGCTACCACTGACCTCTGTTCACTCTGCCCTTCAATCAAGGACAACTACCTCCAGCAATTCTCACCTTTCCCCACCCAAGACATGCCAACCATCTGGACAAAACCCACTGAAAGTTCCCTACCATTCATCAAAACCATGCTCTGAAAGATTCTGAGCCAGGCAGAAAAAAGACCCTTTGTTGATGAAAGTGTTTACTGAGATATTTCTAGAGATTAATTGGCATCAGAATATGAAGAAGGACTGTGTACAAAACACTCTCCACAAAAATAAATGTATTTAAAACCCTGATGATAAACACAGTTCACATTCATTGCAAAATATAAAAAACCATAAAGAACCACAAAGAAGAAAATTAAAATGCCCTCTAACCTCAATTCCTAGAGAATAGCTTTGTTAACACCTAGGCCACATCCTTCTTTATTTTATTCATATAAATGAAACAAATGATGTCCCCAGGATCAGATGTCATTGTAACCTCCTGTCCTGCATCATTGTATTGCACAAATTCCCCCATGCCATGAAATGTTCATCTACAGCATACTTTTATGCATTGTGTTGTGCTGTGTGAATGTCTCATAATTCATGTAATCATTTCCCATTGTCTGACACTTGGACTGCTTTTCAGTTTTCCCTTACTGTCTACAACACAGCAATCAACATCCCTCCTTGCTCATCTTTTCACACTTCCATGATTATTTCCTGGATAAACTTGTAGCACTGGAGTTGCTGAATCACAAGTAGGATATTTTCAAAGCTTTGGATACTTATTGCCAAATTGTGCCCCAGAATCCCATTCCTACCAGCCGTGTCTTGGAATGCTTGTTTCACCAAACCCACACCAACTGGAAAACCTTTCCTTGTGGTTGCAGACCTTGGATTCAACACCAATAACACACCAGTGGGCAACCCACAGCACTGAAGGTGACTGAGAGAGCAGAGAGTAGAGGGCCCCCAGGGAATTAAGAGCTTTTCCCGACATTCTGCATAGCTGCATAGTCGGTGGGTGTCTGACATTGGGCCTGCGTGTAGTCATTGGCTGGTCAACTCGTCGACCACTTCGGGTCCCAGTGTTAGGTCACTCATCATCCATTGCCCTTGGCTTACCTGGCTGCCCCTTGCATTGTCCATCTTAAAGCACTGGGTTTAGGCAACTTCCCAGACTAGTCTTGGTAGATCACGAAGACTAGAAGTTCTCTAGGATCAGAAAAGCAAAACACTCTTTGCTTTTAAACACATCTTCTAAGTTTGGCCAAACTTGCTGACAGTGAGTCTGGGATGGGTCTCCATGGTCTGTGAGCAAGAGCAGCAGCCTTCCCGAAGAAGAGGAGAGCAGGCTCAGCATCTCCCCCGGTTCAAGATGCAGGATGCCCGCAGACAAAGGGCAGGGCCAAGTTGGGAGAAGCATGGACTGTTGGCATGTGTGGCCTCTGTCCCTCCAACGTCATGCTTCAACTACCACGGTGGACTTATATAACAGCAGCTCACCCCTGTTTCTCCAGACGTCTTGAACCCCACACCGCCACCCATGGATTTCTCTTCTCCCCTGACTTCTCGGACATGGTATCTCTCTCCTGGTTTTTTGTCCTACTTTCTCGTGTCTATTTCAGTGTCTCCAATTTTTCCTTTTAGTCCTTGGTATGTGGCCAAAATCTCAGATCATGAACTCAGACATGTTCATTATTTCAATTTTTAAAACAACTGATTTTAGATTTGGTTTTAAGCCCTTATTTTTCCAGATGGTGGGAACTAAAATGCCAGGGGACTCAAATCCTTCCCATTGTCCCGTCCTCCCCTTCCCCTGGGATTCCTGAACCTTCTCAGGGGGGAAGGAGGCGAGCGCCTGGTTACCACTCATCTTCCACACCCTGAGGCCTCTGTCACTCCTGTCAGATCCCTGTCCTCAGCAATGTGTGTCAGTGCGGTGTCCTCCCAGGTCCCCGAGCTCCCATCAGAACTGGCCTTGCATTACTTCTGTATAGCTCTGGGGGACCTGGGGAACATCTGGCTGCTCTCAGCCCTGATGTGGCAGAGAAGTTGTGACATCTGCCTGGACACACCGCTTGGCTCTTGCTTCTCCATTTCTCATGCCAGACCTGGAGGCATTCGCCAAGACTCCTTTAGGGATCCTTGTGATCCTTGTGGTTCACCGCCACCACGGGCTCTGCATCTATGGACTCCACCATTCATGCATGGAAAATATTCAGGGAAAAAGCTGCATCTGTATTGAGCACGTACAGAAGCTTTCTTGTCACTCTGTCAAGTATTATAAATGAAGACAGGAAGATGTGCATGGGTAACGTGCGGTGTTTCGTGAGGGGGATTTAAGGCTCCTCTGAGTTTGGCATCCATGGCGGGTGCTGGAATCCCCTCCTTAGATGCCGAGGGATGACTCATTCTTCCTAAGGAAGATCCACACCTTATTCTTGGATCCTTCGTGCCTCTTTGGCATTTCTATCATTCCTATTCCTGCTCCATCCATATCACTGCTGTCTTGGCTGTATCAAACTTAAAAATTCTACCTTTGGGACAGCAACATACAGCACAGGATAAATGACTGGGAAACAGAAGGCAACCCTCCAAACTAAAAACACTAGCTTTGCCGATGCTGATTTGGGCAGTGCTGGGGATGGAACCCAGGGTGTCCCGCATGGAGGGCAAGTGCTCGACCACTGGGCCACATCCCCAGCCCCTGAAAACAGCACTTTAAATACATCACATTGAGTGCTACTCAGGGAACTATCCTGAACCCCAACACTCTGAAATTCTTTCTGGACTGTTCTGTCTACCACCCCTCTGTAGAGCTCTGTCTTCAGTAGTTACTCCTAGTGTGATGGCCTGGGTAACATGGCCAGAGCAGACACCAGTTTCTATCTTTATTATTCTCCCCTCTAGAATGAGTGCTCCCCGGCCCCCTGACTCTTCTTTCATGGAACTTTCTCTGGCACTTTGTGCAATAGGTGCCTTCCCTGGTGTGATGGCACATCACTGAGCACGTGGTGCTTGGTATTGTTTTGTGAGGATGATCCATGCCTGGATCATGACCTTCTGAGGGGCAGGGACTCGGCCTCCACTCCCGTGGCCGCAGGACCTGCCACGGCACACACAAGAAACTCAGCAGACAGGTTTCCTTGGATGAATTCTGTTAACAAATTGGAGGATTGCCCCCAAATAGGGTTGTCTCTTACACTTCTAGAGAACTCCAGGGCCTAAGAAGTGCCTAGTGCTAAAAAGTCCATTTGTGCCTGATGGTGACATTAAAGTGAGAAGAGAGTGGTCACCCTGGTGCTGAGGGAGCATCTTGAAGCCATGGAAGCCCCAATGAAAACTTCTCATTTTTAAACTCTCAAGTGGACCTACCTGGGTCCTCCATATTAACTCCTCTTGTAGAACTTTGATTTAACTTATTAGGAGATCCGTAGTATAATCCGTGGCTAAATTCAAACAACCAAATAAAGAGCATGTGCTGAGTATTTAATATGTGTCTAGCACTGGGCTTGCAGAAAAGGAAAATGGAAAGGTAATAAAGACTATTTAAGGAGAATAGCTATTCCCCCAAAGATTTTACAACCTAGTCACATATATCCTAAATAACAATAGAGGAAAACTAGTCTATGCAGTGGAGAACCCCATGAAAAGGGTCTAGTAACTGATGAATTTAGAGAGGAGAAATCCCTGGAGGGATCAGTGAAATCTTCAGAGAAAAATGGGGTTTGCCTTGGACCCTCTGTGACCAGGTCCACGGGAACGTGAGCATGCTGTTGGGCATGCCCAAGGGCTTTGAGCAGAGAACGAAGCTCAGTGCTATGTATACTTAATTTATTGCACAACTTATTAATCCCATAATCCTATTAAATACTGTTCTTTTAAAATTTCAAACACCACTTACCCAACTAATGAAATTAAACGCATGAATTTACAAATTAAAAAATTCCAATATTTAAACATTGATTACAAACTTCTTTAATCAAATTTTCTTAATCAATTCAATTAAACTCACAAATCTAACATATTGGATTCTTTTACATGCTCCAAACCATTTGAATATGATCACAATGATAATGAAACTTTATTGCAATTACACTTGAAACCATTATGAAAGTACTAGTATTGTGGGCCTAATTTTTTCCTTAACATCCTTTTATTTATTTTTGTTCTCATCTGTTCCTGAAGTCACAATGACTATACAAGATTGTAATTTCTATACATTCCCAGGGCCAATGATAATTTATCAGATCCACAGTAAAAGTAGCATCTCAGCCTGATCAAGGCAGAGGGTTCTAGGTTCTACACCAACTGATTCCCACTTGGATGCAAGAGTTAATGTACAAGGAAATTCAACTCTGAACTTCCCATGGATTCCTTCTTATGGCTGGATTTTGATTGCTACATTTGTTGCTAGTGTCTGTCCCTCCTCTTATGTCCACTCTGCACTGTGTCTATTTGCTCTCTGTCCTGGGAGTCTGGAGTCTGAGGACTCTTCCCTCCTATTGGTGGCAGTTATGAGATCCCCATTCTAGATCAGAGGCAGGCAGCGGGTAGCGCCATGGTCTGACTCTCCTGGGCCCTCCCTATAAAGTGTCTTGGCTGCCTTTGTGCTTCAAGGAGGTCAACTCCCAGTGACCCTCACAGGCCGTGGTCAGGGTGTTCCTGCCCTTCATCTTGTCAGGATGGAGAATCTATGGCAGCCCCAATGCTGCCAACCCGGGGTCCCAGTACCATCTTCTACGGGTTTGCTGCACCCAGTCCTGCCTTGGCAGTAATTTCCTTCTGGAATGATCCTTTTCTACCATGCCCCTGCTTCTTCTGGGGATCCAACCATGGCAAGGGCTTTGGTACCAGCAGGGATGAACCCAGGTACTCTGGATGCCCAGAGGAGCAGGGTCAGGAAGGATGTCTTAGAATAAGCACACTGGCTTTGCAAGAGTGTGGTCATGAAGGAGCAGGGTCAGGAAGGATGTCTCAGAATAAGCACACTGGCTTTGCAAGAGTGTCCAGTTTGGTTGATACAGCCCAGAGGGCTGACCTCAGGGACAGAATATGCCAAGTGAGGATACAGGGGTTCTCCCAGGACGGGGAAAGATGTAGAGACACAGGGCTTGATTCAGAGACCAGGATGGCCCTCAACATGGGACCCAAACCTTCCAGGAAGGAAGTTGTGGACACCTAGTGACACAGCAACTGGGCATCAAACCCATTGTCCCAAGAAGTCCTGAATTCCAGTTGCCACAACCTGATGCTCGGTGGAGCCTAGCTCTTCTTTAAATCGACACCCATATTACTGATGGTCTTGATTTTAAATGTGCTTGCTCAGGTGAGCTGGTGACTTGCTGAGGTCACACCTCGGTGGGCAAACTGAGGACTAAGACAGTGTGAGGACCGTTCAGCAGGAGCCAGACTTTGCTGAAGTTCCTTGATTCCCCAACGAGCCTGGTTTTCAGACTGTCTCCAAGGGCATCTTCAGACAAAACCAGTTCTGTTTTCTGGATGTTTGCCTCACTCTTCTGCCATGCGACTTTCAACTCAGTGGAAAAGTGACATTCATCCTGTTCTGAGCTGTGAGCCTGTGAAATCAATGAACACGGCATCGCGATCTGGCAGGTAACGACTCCCACGTGCATGGTGGGAACCCCAGAGCTGACCCTCATCCCTCGTGGCCTGGGCTGGAGCCCTGCCCCCACCTCGCCACCTTCCTAGGTGGTGATCGTCACCCAGAGGTGACTCTTCCACCAGGCTAATTTAAATAGCTTGTGAACCGCCATCACACCCATCTGACCAATTCAGACCTGGACTCTGTTGCTGAGGGGTGATTGGCTGCGGTATGCAAACTGAAGCGTGTAGGGCTGCTCCTTGGGCTGGGCGTGGACAGGACGTGGGCTAGCTGCGTGTGACTTGGACAGTGCGAGGAAGAGATCTCGACCTTCCATGAAGTGCAGAAGACTACGGCAGATGAATCTCTTTGGCTTTTCAAGTGTTTTCTGCCTCTCAGAGCCTCCTACTAAAACACTCCCTCCAGGACAGGAATGGTTTCTTGGGGCCACACTAGCACAAGGAACCACAGCAATGCTGCTCTGGTGCTCGGGAGGCCCCACCTCTGCAGGTCCATTTTATAGAAGCAGGATCTGAGGCACAGAGAGGTTCAGTAACTTGCCCCAAGCCACAGGGAACGGAGGGAGGGGCTAGGATTGAAGCTGGGCAGTGCACTCTGGAGTTCAGGATACAACTGCACCTTTCTTCTGCTGCTTGGAGGCAAAGTGGGTTCCTTTCAGCAGGGACAGTGGACTGCAGCACAGCCCGGCTTTGGGGGAGGAGGGAATAGGGAGGAGCAGAATCCAGAGGGAGGAGACGGGTGAAGAGGCTTCAGCCATGAACGAGGGTCTTCTTCAGAACCGCTGGGGGCTCTCTGGAGGAGGGCCTGTCCGTGTGGTCCAGGGTTGCCCAGACAGAAGGCATGTCCCTTGCTCAGGGACATGCAGTCCAGCTGACACAGATAGCAACAGGAGACAGATAAGGACCCAAGGCAGAGCTGGGCTCCATGTCAAGTTCTGATTTTCAAAAGAGCCAGTATAGCCTATTCTCACTGGACTCAGCTTTCTCAACTGCAAAATGGGCACAAGGATGGCAGCAGTACCCTCCCAGTAGGGTTGTTGTGAGGACAGAACTGGAGATGGCCTGGCCTGCCAGGAACCCACGCTGCTGCTCATCAGCAGAGCAGGGCTGCTGCAGATGGACAGACCTGGGTCCTGGAGCCCACTTAGACTGGGGTGGGGTAGAGTTCCTGGAGGAGGTGGCCATGAGTGGGGCCAGTTGCACGTTGGGGGTGAGGCGATTCAGGGTGGCAGGAATCCTGGGTCACAGGGAGCGAAGGGTGATGTCCTCAGCACACAGGTGGTTGACTCCTGGTGGCTCTGGGCTGCCTGGGACTGTGCTGTGTGTGATGTCATTGTTTCCCACAAGGCTGTGTCAGCCAGGCCTGGTTTCTAACACCTCTGCTCATGGCCTTGTGCTTCTTTCTCCCCTACCTGGAGTGGGCTTCCTTTCTTGGCCATCGGACTGAGAATTTTGCTTGGTGGGTGCTGGATGGAGTGGCAATGGGCTCAGGGAAGGGGGTTCTGTGATGTGAGAAAGGAGTCTGGGTGTGGGAAGGGGCAGGCAGGTCCTCTGAAGTAAGAGAAGACACTGGCCAAAAGTCAGCTTAAGAGTCCTCTCTGGGGAGAGGGGGACTCTGCTTTCTGATTCCAAGTGGGAGGAAAAGATGCCCCAGTCGTGGACGGAGGTCATGGTGCAGTGATCACGGTGCAGATGACAACCCTCAGCCTTCTCCGAAGTCCTGAGGAGGTGTGAAGTCAGCTGGGAAGGTGTGAAGATAGTAATTAAGCATGACACCATGATACCTGCTTACATCTCCGGTGTCCCCCGTTTACTGAGTGTTTGTTGAATCCCATCATTTAAACAGAGAGGAAACCTGAAGCAGCCGCTGGGATGAGCCATCAAGGCCAGGCTGAAAGGTTTACAGAAAGAAGAAACCCAGGCAGAGATGTGTGGCCATCAAAGACAGAGGGTCTTATAAGAGGGACCCCCCTACTGAGTGATATTAAGGTAGGGAAATGATATTTGGGCAGGATGGGTGCCATCATAGTTGTGAGAACTTTTAGGGAGATTCTCCTTTATCAGATTGGAGGTTTACACCCAAAGGTGGTCAATGGCCAGTGTTTTCTGACACTAAATGTAGTTCAGTGGCCAGGACTGTTGGAAAAGGCTGTAACCCGCTATTAGCATGTGGTCACACTGTCCCTGGAAGCCCTACTGCACAAGAGAAGCTTAGTGTATGAGCCTCCCTTCCACAGCTGGTCGCGTGGCAGGGTACAGAGAGGACACATTCACTGGTTCTTAAAGAGAAATGATTTCTCTGGGGGAAATAATTTATACAAGATTATACAAGGCCAAAATCATGTCTGAGCAATTTATTAGGGCTTGCATGAAGGTGTAGCCTCGTGGATGTAATTTATGAGCTTTCAATGAAGCTTCATCTTGTCAATGGCTACTATGAAGTACTGACTTCCTGTAAATGTGGTGTTTTCGTCAGTTTTTTTTTCCCCTGTTGTGATCAATAGACCTGATAAGAACAATTCGAGAGGAGGAAAAGTTTATTGGGTACTCAGGGTTTTAGAAGTCTCAGCCAGAGCTGACTAGCTCCATTGCTCCATGCCCAAGGTGAGGCAGAACATCATGGCAGAAGGACTTGGTGGAGGAAAGCAGCTCAGGACATGGAAAACTGGAGAGAGGAGAGAAAGAGAGAGAGAGAGAGAGAGAGAGGAGAGAGAGAGAGAGAGAGAGAGAGAGAGAGAGAGAGAGAATAGAGAGAATACTCACCCAGGACAAAATATACACCCCAAAGGCACATGCCTACAATCCCCATCCAGCCACCTTACCTGCCTCTAGTCACCACCCACTTAATCACTGTCATTCAATCAAAGCATTGATCAGGTTAAAGCTCCCATAATCCAATCATTCACCTCTAAACTTTTTTGCATTGTCTCACCCACCAGCTTTTGGGGGACGCCTTACATGCAGCTGTAACAGTGAGGATGTAAAGTCACACAGAAGGAATTGATTTAGGGACTACAATCCTGTGAAGTGTCCCCTGGAGTTGTGCAATATGGTGGCACAGAGAGAGGAAACCTCAGGGTTGCCAAAACACTGAATTATTTGGTACTGAATCATGAAATCAGTGAAAAGAGATTCTCGAGGTAGCATTTGGTAAAGATCCATAAGCAACATAAAACACCGATTGCTTGCTAATAACAATGACAATTACAACAGTCATGATTATTTAGTCCGTTTCTGCTCTGGGCCAGACCCCTGTGCCAGGGGCTTTGTGTTTGGTAATCCTGAGCCTCAGAAGAGCCTCGAAAATAAGACAGAAATAAGGGTGAGAACCCCGAAGCCTGAGAGCACTCCAGAACCTCGGACCTCATGACAGTGTGGTAATCTGTCGCGTCCTCCAGAATGAAGTATCAGAGACTGGGTGGCGTCAGCAACAGGCCCTGGAGACTGGAGTTCTAGATCAAGGGTCTGCAGGGTTGGCTTTTCCTGAGGCCTCTCTCTTTGGCCTGCAAGTGACGGTCTTCTCCTTGTATCCTTGCCCTGTTCATGTGCATCCTTGGCATCTCTCTGTGTGCCCAGAGTTTAAAAGGACACCAGTCATGCTGGATCAGAGCCCAGCCTAACCGCTTCATTTGAGTGTGATCACCTCTTTATGCTCACAGGCTGATGGACGGGGAGTTAAGGCTTCAATATATAAAGGGGGGTGGGGTTTACAACTCAGCAAGTAGATGAATTAGGGGAAGAATGGGGCCTTGAGTCTGGACTCCCCCTCGGGAGCAGGGAAGGTTTATTTTCTCAATGCTGGGCCTGGCGTGTGTGGGAGGGGGCTGTTGAAATATTGAGGACATCTACAATGAGCCATGAGGAGAGAGGACTTCTCTGTGCTTCCTTCTTACACCCTACTTTCCACCCACCAAAGAAATCCCAAGTCTCTTCTATAGGTCAAAGGTTTTGTGTTGATCTCTTAATTTCCTTTGCCCTAGGATTTAAAATACAGTAACATGAGTGACCCGTGCACCACCCGCCCTGTGCCAGGGCCAAAGTGGAGTTGGTACAGAGTTGGTCCAAAGACAACATCATTCCGCGGCACATAGTTGAGGTGGGGAATGTGGAATGGGGCTGAGGTTACTTGAATTCCTTGGGAGGCTGAGACCTATGCAATCCTGCCCCCCAAAGCCCTCCTCTGCATTCAATTTGTAGCAAAGTAAACAATTTGTAGCAAGTAAACAGGGTTTCCATTGTGGCAATGTTCCCCGGACTGGGCTTCAAAGAGGCTTTTTGTTCTGAGTGATATTTTTAAATTCTTCATTTTCTATAAAAAGTTATTTTAAAAACTCTTTCCCAGACATCCAAATACCTCTCATGGGGGAAAAAAATAGCCCCAATCCATAATACTTGTGAATAACAAAGAATGGTCATTTGTGACCAGGCTTCTAATCTGGTCAAGGGGGTTTCTGGAACACCATTGGATGGTTCCAGGCTGGGAGAGATGCTGTAGATCAAAGTGTGAGCTTCCTGCTACCAAGGCTATTACCTGGGAAAGTTCGAGAAGCCCCTGTTACTGCCTTGACCCATCCCAGGGGGCGTCCTTCACCCTGAGGAAGCTCAGCTGTTTATCTTGGCTGCAGTGTGATCGATGCACCTCCCAGGGCTAAAGGGGCAGTAGATCTGGGCCTGGGCTAGGAAAAGAGGCAGCTGGGCGGAGGGACTGGGGATACCTCTTGGGGAGTTAGGACTTGAATGGGGACTCCAGGAGTTACCTCAGAGTAGCCCCCCACCCCCATAGCCTCTTTAGGGACAAGGGAAAGTCCCCAGCCCATGTACCACAGGCCATCACTTGACTCCAGAATGTTCCCATGGGCACTCTGAGAGCAACAGCCTATGAGCAGTACCCTGTCCAGGCCCAGCAGATCCCCACAGTTGCTTGGGACCTAAGAACAGGCTGGCCATGGAGTCTCCGCACCTCCTTATATGCCCAGGTTCTTCACAGGAGTTAGGGAGACGCTCCACCAACCTGCTACCCATGGCTGGTGGAGAGTGAGTGTTAGAGTCCCCTAAGATGAAGAAACGTAGACCAAGATGAGGAGGTCAAAGCCCCATGGGAAGTAAGGGGCAGAGCTGGGAAAGTCTTTCTCCTCCAGAGCGTCACTAGGATAGTCTTGCCTCCTCCTGCTCCCAGCTCACTCCTCAGAGTCCACAGTGAGAACTGGAACCCTTCACATCTGACAGCATTTATTGCCATTATCCTGTAAACCTGAGCATCCATATTTGAGGATGGTCAGGACAAGGTTTGTAGTATCAGATCATTTCCTAGGGACAGATTTTGATAGGGGAAAGGGAAGACCTTAAGCTGTTCCTGGTGTGTGTGTGGCGGGGAGGTGAACCAGCCAAGAGATGGGCAGGAGGCCGGGGAGCTGGGCGCAGCCAAGACGGCTTGTGTCCTGTGCAATATTACCTCCATCTGGCCTGGCTTGGCTGGTCGGAATGACTCGAATTAATCGAGAAGACTTGGGTTGCTGACCAAAGACTTCTCCAGATGCTCAGAAGCTGGCCTTCCAAGCATAACTGGTGGCTCTCTGAGAACCACAAGTAACTGATGGCCCCCTGCCCTGCGCCTTCTCCACATCCTATTCTTTCCAGCTCCTGGGCCGACAGCTTTGCCTGGTTATGGCTGCATCCGTTCCAGGTTTTGCAGTAATCTCAGACTTGACAGACACAGCCTGGTCACATTCAGCCATGGTCACCTGGTGCACATTAGGGCCATCAGAGGGGGCCAGTGTCTGGCTTTGTGATGAGTGGTCCCTCCTTCACGTGGGCCTGACGCTCTCAGCAGCCTTGTGTTGTTTTCATGAAGCTCCGGAGGACTCTGCCAGGCTGGCTCAGCGTCTTCCACATGACCGATGGCATTCAGAGCTCCGCATCCCAGGAGGCAGATTTCTTGACGGGCTTTGTTTCTTGTTGGTTCAGGTGGAATAATGAGGCTGTTCCTGCCAGGAATGTCAACGTGTGCTTGGGAAGTTGGCATTTTCCTGGGAGGAGGCAGGGAAGCAGGTCGTTAGGTGCCTGGGTGCCCAGTGTCCCCTCAGTGAGACAGAGATGGTACGCCTTAGGACTGGGAGCACCGCCAGGCTCTTCCCCAGGTGGTCAATGACATCCCCTCCAGCCAGGTGGTGGCTGAGTCCTGCTTTGGCTCTCTCCTCAGGCCACCTCGGGGCTGGGCTGGGCTGGGCAGGGTGTTCTGGGGTTTGTCTTCCACTTCTGCAGCTGTGAGAATGGCTTGGCTTCTGCCAAAATCTTTTGTCCCATTTTTTTTTTCTTTTGCTTCATTGGGACATTTCCGGAACCAAATATATTCAACTAGTCCTTAGCATCAGGAGCTAATTGAATATCCAAATGCTGGCCCTTTCATTGTCTGGTGACCAGAACCAGCTGAAATACCCACTTTTGCAAAACATTAGGCTCTGGTCATTTCCCTAATGATCTCTTCCAATTAAAATGTCTTCCAATCCTATTCTCATTGAGGTGTTGGAGGCCCCGTGCATTCTGAGAATTCTTATGATAATTCCATGGCTTATGCACTGCTCATTGGGCAAACTTGTTTTCTCTCAGGGCGTTTTGTTCTACTGTACTTTGACATGGATTCCAGAGTCTGCATCTTACCAAAGACGGGCTGTTGTTGTAATTTTTATTTTGAAACGGACACATTGCTGAGCTCCTGGAATCGAGCCTAAAGATAAACACAAGTTCTCAGGGGCCTTGAAATCCACACTTGGCCATTTGCTGATCCCTGCAGGCCTGTTAGGTCAGCGCCAGACTAAACAGCAAGCTGGCACCCCCTCCGCCAGCCGGGACTCTGGGGCTTTGTCAATGGGCAGGAGTGCAAGTCCTTGAAGACACTCTCCACGGAGAGCTGCTTCTTTATGTCCCTTGGCTCAGACCTTGGCAAAAGTTGGCAAAGTGGCCTTGAGTTGCCTTGAGTGTCTTGACATTTCCTGGTTCAGGCCTCTGGGGTCTCAGCTGCATATCTCAGAGGGCAGAAGGAGGGGCGACCCGTGGTCTTGTTTCTCTGTGTCTGGAATTGGGAAGAGGCTTTGGGATTAGGAAAAATCCCAAGCCCCAAGCCAGTTTCTGACCAGACAGGTAGGGGGGACTCGAAGCGGTAGCTTTGCAGTGACATGGAGAGGCGAGGAGATGGCAGGGAGTGTGTTGGTCACCTTGTGTCTAGTGTCGCTGGGAGTCACTGAGCAGCTGGGAAATGGCATCTTCACAGCCAGCCAGGTGCCCAGACATGCCACTTGTGGTGGTCTGAAACCTGCTTTGTCCCATCGGGTGGCATTCCAGCCTCTAGTGCTGCAGGTCAGTGTCCTGGGTGGCAGCCCTCCACAGCCCTTCCAGCGGGGCTGTCCTCCTGTCCCGTCCGCCACTCTTCCAGCTGGAGTCTCTTAAAACTTGCCATATCCTGATCTCTCCCCTTACCAGAAGGACACCAGAGAAGAAGGGGGAAGCGTCCCCTCGCCAGAGTTTTCAATTCTCTTTGGTTCTTCATCCAAAGCAACTCCTGTTCATCCAGGAGGGTGAACACCGTAAGGTGTCTGCCTTTAGGGTCTATTTTCCACTGTCTTTCAAAAACAAGCTGAAGAGAGGAGTTAAGATTCAGATATGGACCAGGCTCCTCAGAATGAGGGAACTTGCACTTCGAGAGTGGCTGGAGATGAGCCAGGGACAGGTGTGTGCAGGGTGGGTGTCTGGAAACCAAGTCACCCATCTCTGGGCAACCTCCGTTCAGTCACCGGATATACCATCCTGGGGTTGCCATGGAAATCAGTTTGTAGTATCAGGCCATCTTGCTTGGGCGCCCAGGTAGGCAGATGGAGGAAACGTGCATGATCTTTCCCCAACTCCTCATTAAGAGAATCCACGGCCAGAAGAGCAAAGGTCCACGGCTTGACCCACTGGCTCCTCCGTGACGGAGGGACTCTGCCTTGTCCATCTTTGCATTTCAGTGTAAGCACAGGGCTAAGCCCAAGGGAGAAGCTCCCAGCTGCTTGCTGGTGTGGGGTCAGGTGTGCCTGCAGAGGACAGGCTAAGAGGGTCCACAGACAAATGAATCATGAAAAAGCATCAGAGTATTGACTCCATCAGTTTAAAAAGAACTAGTCCCCCTTCTCACAGGGACAACACAGAGAGGTACATGAAAAGTCGTATCTCCCCTCAGACTCCTTGATTCTTTCTCCCTCTAGTATCAACAATTTTCTTTATGCCTAGAATTCTGAGATTTCACTAAGTTATGTCTAGGTGTGTGGTATTAACAAAATAATACTGTCTGGGATTTGGGACTTTCGATCCACAGTCTTACAGTTTGTATTAGGTCATGGAAATTTCCTTTGGTTATTTGTTTAAATATCACTCTCTTCCATCTGTTCTCTCTTTGTCTGTCTCTGCCTCATCTCCCCCTCCCTTTCCCTGTCTCTCTCTCTCTCTCTCTCCTTCTGGAACTCTTATTATTTGAATGCCTTCTCTCCCATTTCACACTTACTGTTTCCTCCTGGTTTCTAACCCTCTCTTTTTATGTGATGAGCTCTTTCTGGCGATCTTGTCGACCTCCAACTCACTGCTCAATAGCGATCACCTTCTTTTCAGTTTAGTTTAAGTTTGGTTAAATAAAAAAAATCATTTTCTTTTGGCTCCAGGAAGTCCTTTCCTCACTCTCCTTGCGTCCTCTTGAGCATTCACATCCCTGTGTTTCCGGTCTCTTCCATCAGTTCTGCTCCCACAGGGGCCGCCTGGCCTGGAGGCTTGGTCTCTCTCCCCCTGGACACAGAGACCCTTAGTGCTAGTGATTTTGCAGTCCGCTGGGGGGCAGATCAGGCCACGACTATCCCTCAAGCCGCAGCAGAAACCGTAGGCAACAGAGGCACAGAAATGTCTCTCCTTCAGCGCCAGCAATAAAGCACCTGGTCAATCTTCACTCTGCAGATCTTTTCTGCTTTGAGTTCTTCTCAGGATCAAGGTCTAGATCTTGAAGAAAATGAAAGGATAGAAATTATGAACAAAAGTGGGAGAATTAGCTTCAGATCAGAAGAGAATCCTTCTAATCCTGTAGGACTGGGGGCAGGTAACATCAATGTGGACTCCACACATTATTTAGTTTGTAGGCAGGAAATGGGGAGAGTTCGTGGTCAGTGATGGAGGTTAGTTGGTTTGGTATCTTAGTCCATTTCATGCTCTACAACAGAATACCACATCTGGAGTAATTTGTAATAAACAAATGTATTTGGTTCATGGTTCTGGAATCTGGGAAGTCGCAGGTCAGGGTTCATATCTGGTGAGGGCCTTCTTGCTGTATTATAACATAAAAGAAGACATTGCATGGTAAGAAAACCAAGGGAGATCAAACCCGCAGCCTCAAGCCCTTAGACAATCTGCATGAATCCATTCAGGAGGGAACCTTGGGACCTAACTGCCTCCTGTCAGGCTCCACCTCCCAACACCAATGTTTTGAGGATTTTTCCAACACATAGTCTTTGGGGGACACATTAGAGAAATATTTCCCTAATTCAAAGAGAAATATCCCAGAGGTATTGCTTTCAACTTCCCAGGGCTTTAATTTCTAATCCAGCCACTGATTGAACTTCTTCTCTTTAACACATGAAGGAGAATCAGAGGTAGACCCCCCACCCTGATGTTTTCTCCCCTCCCTTTCAAGGACTGGTTTAGTTACCACTTCCTGAATTCTTCATCTGAGTCACCAGGGTGCTGTCATTCTGCTTGATCCATCTTTGTGGATCTGGGAGGATGCCACACTTGCCCCAGCTTGGGGGAATTGAGTCTTGCAAACATGATGGCTCAGAAAGGAGGTCCCAGACTGTGGCCTTCTTGAGCTGCCCTTGGATTACCTGTGGTGAAAGTCAAAGGTCTGGCTGGGGACAGGGTGGGCTATCTGCCCCCAGGGAAGTCACAGTCAGACCTCTAACAAGAGCCAAGTCACCAAGAGAAGGTGAGCTCTGACCACCTAGAGAAAACTGAATGCAGAGCTACAACCTTTGGCTGCCATCATCCCCTGCAGGCTCAGCCAGCAGATGAGGACATGGCCCAGGAGTCCAGAAGGGGCAGAGTCACCACACCAAGGATGCTGACATTCCCTCTGCCTTGAGGTTGCAAAACCACGGCCACCCTGTTTCCAGAGGCCATGACCACCTTAGAGCCAGGGAAGAGAATTCTCAGAGATACTCAGAGTTTGCATTTATTTTTCCTAGAAAGTTTAAGTAAAACTGGGAGGTCGTTTAGATTTTAGAATCAAAGCTATAAAGCCTAGTAGGCTAAAAGTTAATCTCTTCCTTATTAACCAGCAGTAAAGACCCAGAAGGAAGACAGGAAGTTTGAGACAAATTAAAGGAACATTTTTTTAATCTTCCGCACATGAAGATTTTACTGGGGGTTTGAATTTGCCACCCAGCCACACAAATGGACACTTTCATATCTATTTTACTCTTTTCCTTGACCTCATTGGCTCGTAAATGAATAAAATACATAAGAGAAAGAACAAAAATTTTAATATGAACCCAAGATATTATTTCCCCAAAAAAGATATTCAAATGGCCAACCAGTACACAGAAAGATGCTCAGTGTCACTAGTCATTATCAAAATCACAATGAAATGCCACTTCACATTCACACACATTCGAATGACCATCATTTTTTAAAAAGAAGAGAAAGTAAAGTGTTGACAAGGATGTGGAAAAATTAGAACCCTCATATGCTGCTGATAGGAATATAAAATGGTGGATCCACTATGGAAAACAGTTTGGTGGTTTCTCAATAAATGAAACATAGAATTACCATATAACCTAACAATTCCACTCCTAGATATATACTCCAAAACATATATGAGACCTCCATGAAAAGAGGTCTTTAAACAAAACATGTACACGAATGTATAGCATCTCTATTCACAGTAGCCAAAAGAAGACAAGAATCCAAATATCTATTAACAGGTGAATAGCCACACAGCATGGAATATTATTTAGCTATAAAAATGGAATGAAATACTGATATATCTTAAAACAGGGGTGAACCTTGAAAACATGGTGTGAAGTAAAAGAAACCAGATATAAAAGCTCACAAATTATCATATAACTCCATATGATAGGCAGATTCATGGTTTTCAGGGCCTGGAGGAAGGGAGGAGTCGGGGTGAAAGGGTGCAGGATTTCCATTGGAGTGGTGAAAATTCTTCTGGGGCTACCTAGAGGGATGGTCGCATAACACTGTGAAGATACTTAATGTTCCTGAACGTTGAAATGGTATATTTCATGCTGTGTGATTTTATCACAATTTTAAAACTTCATAGGAGAGAACATGGCTGGATCCTGCATCCATCGGAATCCCTGCATGTGGAGGGCTTAGTGTGGACCGTCTCTTTTGGTCCCCGCACAGTCCTAGGAAATGACAGCATCTCTCCCGTGTTGAGGCAAGAGTTAAAGTGACCACCCAAGTCCCAGGGAGTGTGGCTCATGATCCTGGCATTCAGCCTGCACACCATTCAGCCAGGAGGGAGGGCGGGATGGAGAGAGGGGGCTGCAGAGGTCTCTGTCCTAGAGCAGCAGGTGAAGCCCCCGGCTTGGGCAGCCCGGGGTGCTCATCAGCATCAGGGCGACAGGTGGAGGTGCTCTAGTCACTGCTTCCAGCTTTTGTCTCTAAGGTATGGAAAAAGAGGGGTGGGAAAGGGAATCTAGGACCACCCTCTGAGAGCCCATTGGAAGGAAGCCCAGGAGGACAAGGACAGGCGCCCATGAAGGATCAGTTCTCTAACTGGAACCTGAATGCAGCACCTTCTCCCCTACGAAGATCGTGGCCCTGGCCAAGGGAAGCCACTTCTTCCACATGTCCCCAGCCCTTGACATTGGCTTCCAGCGAACGTCGTCCTGCCGAGAGACAGCGTGGTGGGGAGACCACGGAGGGAGCCACCCCAGAGTGGGCCACCGTCTCCCAGAATTCACTTCAGGTCAGCAGATGGCTCTGTCTCTACTGTAGCGGATCAGCAGGGAAAAACTCCAACAGAACAAATGCCCAGCGCAGGCTGGATGAGCAGGAAGGAGGCGTCTCTGACTTGGCTGTCCCAGCCCTGGCCACCTTGCCTGGGTCTCCCAAGGGATCCCCTCCAGGGGTCCCCTTCCCAAAGGTCTTCACGGGAGGGCCCACTCTTGGAAGAGTTGCACCGATTCTCCTCTGGCCGTGACTGGCATCAGTGCCCCGCCCTGGGGTAGGGCTTCACTTCCCTCCTCTCTGCAGAGACTCGGTGCTGCTCAGGTGAAGCGGCCGGTCCTTTGTGACTCATGCCCCCTCCTGTCGGTTTGTTATGGCTTCCTGGAGTTCAGCATTGAACTCGACTCCGAGTCCATGTTGAAGGTCAGCAGAAAAGACAACCATGGTTGAGGAGGTCTGCCCGCAATGGCCACAACACTGCGGTCGGGATAAGCATCCCTCTGGTCACAGGTGCTCGTGGGAGGGATGAGCAGGGAGCGCCCTGGTGGAGGTGACGATCACACCCTTCCCACCAGAAGGAGAGCCATCCAGAAAGATCCCTTGGCAGCAGCTCAGGGCTGTTTCTTCCTCTGTCCCTGAGGGTGGCTGCTTGTGGCTGGGCGGTGGCAGCTCCTCCGTCGCTGTCCTGGGCTCCTGTTTGCCAAGGGCAGCTGCAGCCGCAGTTGCTCCTGGTGGTGGAGAGCCCAGGCTTCTGGGAGCCCAAGCTAAATACCGGCCACGGCGGAACATCCAGGTTTTCCTTCCCGGGCCCCTGGTGAATGGAAGCCAGCGGCCAGCGGCCCACCTGCCAATTATTGCAGCTAATTCTGTGCAGGCGGCCTGGGCTGGGACAGAGGGTTCTGTTTGCTGCTGGGGGCGCGGGGCGGGCGGGCGGAGGGCTGTGGCCGCAGGCTCTGAATGCCTCTGTGTGCCCGGCTGCTGCTGGCAGCCTCGGTGGCCTCCTTTGCACCGTGAGCCTGGCACCCACGTGTGACTTCCCCGGGGCCTCTTCTCCTGGAGTCTGCGTCTGAGATCAGGATTCGACTGTGGAGAGCTTTCCTCCTTTCTGCTGCAGGCCGTGGCCACCCATCCTCAGGGACTCAGTGATGATGGACCACTTGATTTTATTCTTTCATAAGAAAAAGAGAAAACAATGCTCATCTTAAAGTAGCATGGTGCTTCTGTTTCCATCTCTCCTCTGACCCAGTTGCCTGGCAAGATCCGGTGGCTGTGAGCCGAGAACAGCCCCCCTTTGATCCTGGATGGCCCTGTGTGCGGGAGGTGGTCTTGCCTCGAGGTGACAGTGGTCCTGGTTGCTCAGGCTCTCCCTCTTTGGTTCCTCCTTGGGGCACTGGGCACACCCCTCTACAGGAGTGAGTAAGGCCCCCAGCAGTCCTGTGGGTACCCCCAACATGTAAGCAGAGGAGTTCACCTCCCCTGGGGAGGCAGAGATGCGGTCCTGGAAGTCGCCCTCCAGGAGGTGGCATGTGATGGAGCCCTGAGGGGCGTCGGGCGAGGCAAGCCAAAGGTACAAGGAGGTAGGACAGTAGGTTGAGGAGAGAAAACAGAGTGCAAGGGCCCCCAGGCCACATGGTCCTTCCACCAGCTGAGAAGTCCCAGGGCCGGGATGACAGCCAACTTAAGGTCCAGCATGGGTAGAGGCTGCAGCCAGCAGGAGGTGGTCATGTTGGGCCTTGGAGGCCATAATAAGAAGGTTGGCCTCCTTCTTAAGGATGCAGGGGCTTGCTGGGATGATTTGGGCAGTGCTGTGGTGGGGTATGTGGAGTGTGTCCTCCAAGGGTTCTTGTGGTGGAGGCTTGGTCCTCAGGTGGTGGGACCTCTAAGAGGTGGGTCCAGCTGGAGGTCATTACTGACCCCTCCTCATCTCTCTCTGGCTTCCTCTCTGGTGATGTGACTCCCTTTCTCTCATGTGTTCCCATGATTATGCTGCCTCCAACATAAGGTCCTCACCAGAGCTGAGCTGATGCAGGTTCCACACCTTTGGACCTCCAGACTATAAGTCAAATAACCCTCTTTTAAAAATAACATTATCCATCCTCAGGAATTCCATAGTAGTAATGGAAAAAGTACTAATGTAGGCATCCCAAGTTTGAGGTACAGCACCTCTGCTCCTACATTTGTCCCGTTGATAAGATGCCTGGCTCCTGGAGGTTGTCTCCAAAGACAAAGAAAGGTAGGTCATTTAACAACATGGCGGCCCATGTTGGCTACTATGCCAGAGCAAAGTTGGCAGAACACAGTTCCTGACTCTGGAGTTTGGGGTGACCATGAGTGGAGTGGACAGACTCAGAATCAGTGAGTACCATGACCAGAAGAGGAAGTCATGACTTATTCCAGATGGGGAGGGGACATGCATTTGAGCTGCATCATGAGGCGTGCCATGGAGAAAGGCCATCTTAGTCATGAGGCCAGGGGTTCAGAGGCATGAAGGGCATGAGCTTGGGACCAGGGCTCAGAGGGACTTTTTGACCACCCTATCTGTCTCCTGACCCTGGAATAGTTGAACCTCTTTAGTGACCCAGACAGTGGGTGGCTGATGAGAACCACATGTTGGAAGGCATCTTCTCTGGGTGGTGTAGGAGGAGGCCTCGTCCCGGCTCCATGCTGAGGAAGGAGCTGACTGGCTCTGACCTTTACTGCCCCCCCACTGGGAGGCACGATGCTGCGGCTTGCTGGACATGTCCCTCAGGCACAAAGAACTAGCTCCATCCTCTGTGATTGACAGCATCAAAGGACACTGATGGTGGCTTCTTGCAGCTTTCCCATGCATCTTAGGCAGCCCTATCCTGGGAGATTTCTGGACCAGGAAACTAGTCTAAAAAAATTCCTACCTGCCCAGGGTTCAGGGGACCCTGTGCCCTGTGCTCCCCTCTGGCTTTAGCTGCAGTAAATGTCTCCTCGCAGGGACCCAAATCCCAGTAGTCACCTTAATCACATGGTGCAGAGGGTCTATTTTAGTTACATAAACAGAATTGTCTACATTTGGATTCCGGGGCTGGCTGCAGGAATTTGTAAACAGCATGGTGTACGTGTTTCACAGAAAGTTGCCAGGACGGCTCGCTTTCCCACTGCCTGTTGTCCAGCTTTTCCTTTTATAGCGAGTCTGGCTGGGAACGAGAGACAGAACTTATTTGGGAATGGAGGACAATCTGTCAGGCAAATTCCTCTCTCCCACCCCACTCACCACGACGCCTCTCCTGCAAGTTTGAGGTCTGGTGCAAAGTAAGGCTGTACCTGGGCAGGGATTTTCTCCTCAATGCTAGCTTCTGGGACATAGAAATATAAACCTCAGGAAAAACAAATTTGGGTAGATTTTATTTCCAGAAGGGTAACAAGGAAGTTTGAAGTTTGAGGCAGATTCTAAAACCTGATGTCCCTGTCTGAACCGAGATCCCTATGTGACATCATGACGTGCCGATGGCTTCCCCTGTTCAGCTTTCCCCCAGGAGCTTTCCTGAGCTTCAGGCAGGGGCTCCAATCTCCAGCACAATGACAGTGGTAGCCCCAAGGAGAAAAGGACATTCATTTTGTTCCTTCATTGACCATGAATAAAGCATCTATTCAGATTAGATGCCGTATTCATCTCAGTGGGAGAAATAAAACACATTTTGTTGCCATCAAAACACTTCATTGAAAGGTGTAGTTATTAAGAGTCACAGATGGATTTTGGATGGCAGAGGGAACTGACTTTTACTTAATATATGTTTGCTAAATGAATGATTGAACAAATGATCTGTCTTTCAGATTGAAGCCTACTACAATGATTGAAGTTGAATCTTAATCTTAAATCAAGGCAGCTTAACTTTTGCTTAAACTTAAAGCTAGGGTTACCAACTATCAGGTTTTGCCTGGGACCATGGGGCTCCTCAGGACTCCGGATGGACAGATGCCAAGTTGAAATTAAAGAAAAGAGAATGGGGAAGAAACGTTCCTGTATAGAAAATATGCAAATCAGGAAAAATAACCACGAGAGATCATTGGATATGAGGATGTCCAAATCATTTGTTCTCTCCTTTCACATTTTCATGTGGGAGAACCAAGCAGCAGAGAATAAGTATTCGTAAGAAAGAAACAAGAGATCAGGTGGTTATGAGAAATTGGGCATTGACTCCTCAAATAAGAGGATTTCAGTTCTTAAAACAAACAATATTAAACAAAGCTACTAGTGTGTAGTGACTTCACCTACACAGAGCTGCAAAGAAATGCATGACTTTTAGATCGCTCAAAATGCATAGGGATTTGGGACACATCTATTTTTCTGAGACATCCATATTCAGAAAAGTTGAAGTTGGAATAAGCAGAAGTTGATACCAATGAATGTTTAGTGGAAAAAAATTCTTTATTATACTAAATATTTCTTTGCTTTTTGCTAAAAGTATATCC